>VSDK01016095.1:380769-412127 GCA_009767595.1 Symbiodinium kawagutii
GCTGAACATTGCTGAACATTCACTCACCTCAACCAACCCCTTGCGAAAGAAACTCCACACAGCCACGGTGAAGGCTCTGAGAAACCGTTTCCAGCCCGAAAATCTCTGCAACTTCTTCCCTGGAAGAAAATACATGCGAACATTTCCCGATATGCAAAACTAATACATATCAAATACAACAAATACATATCAAAACATTATCAAAGACATAGCACCCACTTAGCTCAGCTCCGCCTACCCTTCCCCTGCGAATCGATAGCCCTGTGGTCGCCTCCTTTCTGGATCCAATAGCGTTTGCAGGTCCACCAGTGGCACTGGAACTGCAGATTCATCTTCAATCCGCGTCAGCGCCTTTGAGGCAATGCCAACCATTACTATTGCTATCTATCACTCATCTTTAATGTGCTTACTACCCTGAATTAAGCACACTTTTACATTGAGTCATATATAGTCATATCATATAAGTAGTCATGAGTACTCATGTATAGCACTTGAGCACGCCCATAACTAAACCTCGCTGTGTCAATGATCTCCATCAACTGAGCTCTCAGGCAGGTGTCCACCTTCGCACCTGAGCAGTATGTACGAGCGGCGCTTTTCCATAGCAACCATGGGCGTTTCTCAAGCCAGTTATCATTCCCAAATCATCCAGTTTAAGCGATTGACAATAATCAACCAACCATTTTGGGGGTCCCCCATTTTAAGAAATCACCCAACTCTCTCTTTGATTCATCTTGATACTGCGCCTTGAATGAAATTGCATGGCTGCTGTCCGTGCAAACAAAGCATTTCTGCAACTGAGCAACGTTTGCAGCTGGAGTTTAGGGGGAACAAACACCTAAACATCCTTCAGCCACCTAGACAAACAGCAAAGACACCGCGCAAATCCAAGCAATCCATAGATACCCATAGGATTCCACATGGCTCCATGGGTTTCCATACGTTTTCATAGGATTTTAATGGACAATCCGTTTGCAGCTTCTGTCCTCCGCATCGTTCAGCTGCTGTCGGAGCTGCTTCAGAATAGCCTGGCACAGTCAATCTCTCGTGCTTCAAGGGCTTCTGTCGAGAGTTGAAATGGCATGGGGATACCCTATGTTTACCAAGACCTGTTGCATGTTGCCATAGGGTACTTCATTTTATCGTGCAAATGGCCATGGGGATGTTTACCATAGGAGACGTAGCAAAATCCATACTGTGGAAAGAAGTTAACCGAAGGTTCACTGTTCCCGTATCAGATTAATGCAATTGTCTAACCTACTGGTTTCACTCCCTTCTCGCACCAATGCAACGGCAGCGCAAGCTCATGCTCTTTTTGCCCAGGCCGCTTGTGTCTTGAGCCAAGCGGCAGTCATGATAGTGTCTGTGCACATGTATGTACTTATATCTACCTTTACTGTCGTGGCATGTACATTCGCACCCCCCATGAGTTGCACATCTCGTGGAACTCACCAGTTGAAAATTCGAGGGTACGGCCACGTAGGTAGGTACATCCTGTTTAATTAAATTGGTAACACTAGTATTGGCAATGAGGTGAAAGCAACAGCGGAATCAGCATGACGTGTTCCGGAAAGACAGTCAACAGTCGAAGACCGAAGACGTCACATATCCATCATAATGCGAGCGTCGAAGACACAAGCATTCAGGATAAGCCGGTTCACAGTATGAATCAACAACTTGTCAGATAATCATCCTCAAAGCCAATTTCAAAAGTAGATTTGGTTTGATCCCAAACCATGGAGCTACTGCCGGGCGCGTTCATTCATCTTTCGAACGTCTCTGCTTCTTCCGCTTGGAGGAAGTTGCGGCTTCGGCCTGATCCGCCTGTGGCGCGGCCGTGGGACCACGAGGGATGTCGGTGAGGAATTGTACCACTCCTGCAGATCCAATGTCTGCTCGATCACTCTGATACATCATTGCATACAATGCATCAGCTCCCAACGCCGTCAACTGGTCGAATTGCCTTTGAAGGTCCGGAGGGAAAACGAATCCGTGGACATGAGTCAGAATCTTCAAAATAGCTTCGACCGTTCCCTTCTCCAGCTTCTTGAAGCATAGCATGCTGATCGGATCGATCTGGAGGCATTCACTGCTTGTGGGAGGTGTAAAGTACACATGTTCCAGACATCCGTGCCACCGCGAAGGATCCTCCGCACGTATCGACTCACTTCGGTCATCTTGCGCCGAGTGGTGTCCCTTTTCACATGCGGATCTTCGATATCAGCAAAGTCGCCAACCACCAACTTGTTCTTTGCGGTTGGGATGTCCACACCACATCGCATCATGTAATGAAGAAGTTGATAATGAAGTGGGGCATATTCACATCCCTTGAGATAATCCTGGATGTGACGCCTTTCTCCCAATTCTTTATGTGCTGTGGTATATTCATCCATAGTTGGCTCCCGGTAGTCTCCATCAGCATCGAAGAGAAGTGGAGTGTTCCATGATCGATCCAATCTCTTCTTCTCATATGTCTGGGATTCCTGCATGTTCTTGTATTCCTGGATCGGGGTTTGGACCATCCTGCGGTAGAAGATCTGATATTCAGTTGCGAGGACACGACCAAGGAGTGTATCAAAATTGACAGCATGAAAACTGATCGAATCTTGATTATCGCTCTCCAAGGTACCGAGGACTTCAGATCCGAAGTGGATGCGCCGGCACCATCGCTGGTAGACTCTTTCTGCCTGTACCTTGCTGCGATTGATTTGACGATCATTGACATCAATGTTCTCAGTATCGTCATCATCGGCCTTGCATGCATCATCCTCGGCTTCTTTCTGGCCTCGTTCAATGACCTCCTGCTCGTCGATGTTCTCCGTAGCTTCTCGAGCAGATTCTCTTTTGATCTCCTCCACGGCGCTCTTGAGGACTTCATCTTCCTCACTGGCGGAGTCCACTTGGATAGGTTCCTCTTGTCCCATAGTGGCATCGACTGTCTCAGGTTCCGTAGCCATCGGAACAGCCTCATCATCTCCACCATCATCTTCCTGCTTGGGAATCGATTCACCTCTGGCAACAAAGATGCCCATGCATTCCGGGCAAGTCGACAGGCGACTATACACCTCAGCAAAGCACATGGGACATTGACGGTACCCAATCTGCACATTGAACTTGTTGTTGTAAGCAACAATGAGTCGCGATAGTGTGCGACGGGATTCGTTCCTGGGGCCCAAAGTTGCCGTTGGATCCTCTTCCAAGATCTTCAGCGCCTTTTTGCATGCGTTTGTGGATGTTCCAAGATATCCCTCCTCGATGCTGCCAAATTTGCTGATGTTGTTGAGGACTCGTTTGGCATGCTCAATCAAAGTGGACCTTCGTCATCCACGATGTACCAAGATCCTCTTTTCACAAGCAACCTTGTCCAGTTGCCATTCTCCCGTTCGTACCAAACTCCAGAGAATGCATCAAATGGAATCGGCTGATTTGTCATGATGTGACCATCCATATCGATCCTGGCATCAAGCTCAATGAGCTTCTTGGACTCCATGCATATCACCATCCTCCTCTCATGGCGAAACTCCTTGGACCGCAAGATCCTTTGCCCATCCTCATCCCAAGGTGCGTATGGTGTGAAAAACGTCATCATCCTATCTCCAAATTCTCCGCCTGGTCGAAGACCTGACATCAGAATCGAGAGGAGATTTTTGAATGGTGTGACGTGAAAACACGTTGTGATCTCCAATGATGCTCCATGGGTGAATCGGTAGGCAAGGAGGCTAGGGTCCAATGGAACCATGTCTTCAACAATGGAGTGTCCATATGTCGCCCTGATGGCAACAGGGGCAATGAAGAGAACGCCTTCTCGTTGACAAAACCTCTTCTCTTCCTCTCCAATGTTGTGACGAGTCAGGAATGGTGTATCCTGATGCGGACCATCAAAGTCGGAGTACTCAAGGCAGTGGCAAAGGATTTGCCAGCGAGTTCTCCCTTTCTTCATGGTATTGATGTATCCAAGTTTGATCAGGAGTTCCAATCGACGGGCCCCTTCACCAAACGTGTTTTGATCACGATGATGGTAGTTGGGCTCAGAGTCATTACATCCTGGTGGAGTCCAAATGAATTGCTTCTCCAGGATGTGCACCAAGTCGACCCATCCTCCCGAATCACATTTGGGTCCGGCTCGGTATCCTCCTCCTTTGGTCTTGATGTAATGTCCAATCTCGTGCCTCAGGATCCTCGTCAGCTTCCTTGAGATGTCAGCTTCCATCGCATCCTCATCGGGAATCTGACCGGTGTCATTGTAACCCAAGCTAGTTCCCGAAAGGCCATAGCTTGTATCGTGGAACAATACACCTTCGATGGGCATGAGTCGTAGTGATCCCATTTTGGTGTAGACGCTGATCCTCTTGAACAGAAGTCTTCCTTGTTCTCGAAGATTGGATCCCGGGATATCATGGCAGTGAGCATAAAATCCCTTCTGTTGGTCATCCCGATTAGCAGCGCCTTGGATCACCGTTTCCAATGTCATCTTTGTTCGGGGAGATCCTCGAGTTGGGTCGATATTGTCAACACACAACTCTCCTTCCTCACGATCAACGATGGATGGCAAAGACTCAGGTTCACTGAAGGTCACATGGATGATATCCTTGTCATCGTCAGCCACAGGGATGGGATCGTCTTCGGCATCATCGTCATCATCTTCCACATCCATGGCATCATCCGGAGCATAGTCCGCACCCATTGGATTTTCTGGATCGATGCCGTCATCCTGACCCATGTCGTCATCCTTCTCAGCGGATGCCTTAGCATCACCTGGCGTCTCGGTAGGTCGTGGCGAAGCCTCGTCCTGCCGTCTGCCCGATGAGCTGCTGGCCTCTGCTTTTCCCGTACCTCGGGGAGGAGCACCACGTTGTCTTTCTTTCTGCCTTTCCTGGTATTCCTCATACTGATCCCGAAGGAGTTCTTGGATGTTTGGATCCCATCTTGGGTCACAACCATCGACAATGGTGTCTCGGATGAAATCAACGGCCTACCTCATCTTCTTGGCCCTTTCTGATTCGGATGTACAATCCTTCATCTGATGACCAATCTCACCACAATAGACACAATATGCACGTGGACTGGGATGATGTGACATCTTCGAAACGAAGTCCATGTATTTCTCCAATACATCTCTTTGTGCCTCTCTCATCACCGGGAGAGGAGCATCCTTGAACATGTCTTCTCCGATGTTGGTGGTGGGTTCTTCTGGTGGAATATTATGATCCCTTTCCTGCACGAAGATTTCCCAGCAAATGACAGCGTCCTCGGGGGACATCAAAGGCTCGGGGAGGATCCTGAATTCCCGAAGGGTCGTCTGGACCTCGTGCTCTTCATTCGGCTCCATAGCTGGATTGGGCGTTTTGTTCCTTTTGTTGTTCACCGTGTAGGTCGTGTGCGAGGAACTTGTATACACCCATAGCGCAGATTCAAGCCCATGAAGAAGGCCCAAGATGTCATCCTTCGTGACTCCACCCCCCATCATGAGCAAGTTCCCACCTGAAGCTTGATGATATGTTGCCATGACGTCGAGCAGCCCCATCCACATTTCAACAACGTCGCCAGACTTCTCGGCATTGCCAATGACGGAATGCACATTCCTGGACGCGTCAATGTTGTCATGCAGGCATTGTCCCAACACGTGCTTGAAGAAGTCGCTGTAAGCTACATTTCCCAAGTCTGTGTCTAGCCTATACGCATAGTGCATGCGTTCATTGTGTGGTTCGAGCCAATCGAGTGTCACACCAACCTGCTTCAGCTTTTCTTCCTTGCAAAGCATCTTGATGGCTCCTGGGGGTAGCTTCACATATCCATAATGTGACAATTCCTTCATCAATCTCTCTCCATACTCGTAGCCGTAGTTGTTGATCATATTGTTTGCCACCATGACCAGCCAATCCACTGGTCCACCCAAGCTTCTCCCTGTTGGATTGTGGAAGTTCTTGTGGTACAATCCCGTCTTCCTCAGGAAGGTCAACACGCGAGCAGCGGTTCTTTTCTTCTGCAACCTCATCACACCGATGTCATAATCCATCGATAAGCGAAGCTCCGCGATGGAATGGTTGAAGCAGCAGAACACGCAATTTCCCGCATTCACGGTGTTTCTCTCTCTGGCTCTATCATCCCGAGCACACATGTCGCAGACATACGTCATCTCGGCCATATCAACGATCCTCCAGAGATTGATCCTGTCATGAACGATCTTCACATCCGTGAGCTTGAGTTCGGCCGGCATGAATTCAGCCTTTTGCTGTTGTTCCTTTCTCTCCCATGCTTTTCTGGCCCTTCGTTTGATCTCCTTGAGTTCCTCCTCAGGATCAACGTTGTCAACCTCCTCTGACTCCATGGTCCCTTTGTTCTTGCTGAAAAGTTCAGGCACTGCCATCAGTGTCTTGGACCTGTTCGCGGGGATGACTCCTCGGTACATGCATTTCTCCGAGATGTCGTGGAGCTTTCTCACCATTTCTGGATCGAGGGCACATGAGAGCATCATCTTCTGCCTGAATAGGATGCGCTCGATTGCAGCGAAGATTCTTCGCTTGTTCTCATGTCCTTCTCCTCGAACACTCTTGATAGAGTAAAAGTGATCTCCTCCACATACGTACATTGATCTCCAAGGGTTCTCAAAGGATGAACACATGCATCCCTGGCTGAGGAGAATCGTAGTGATCTTATCCGCAAGATCAGCTGTCGATGACATGACGTCTCCTCCATTGAAGCGGGGATCATGGTTGATCATCACGAAACATGGAGAGGCTGATGCCTTCTCGACTTCCATGATCATTGCAGCCACCTCATCTGCCACCCTCTCACGTTCCTCCAAGGACCGGAGATCCAAGAGGTCCGATCGAGGAATGGTATCCTTGTAGGAAATGAAGGCGGCGAGCGATAACCAAATGTGCACCGTCATGCTTTGTGTCTTGTTCTCATTGATGGTTTGGATCGCTGCTGTGCACATCTCCTGAAGCAGTGCAAGGGGTTCATCATCATGATCCATCGCAATCTGATGCACAAAGAGTTTTGACATATTGTAGCCCTTCTGAAGCCCGCCTTGGATGAAGTCATAGTTGCTACCTGACTTGACTCGATAGTATAGGTCGGTAACCAAAACGGTCACCTCCTGCCTTACCGATCCTGCGAGTATGTCGGCTTCAGGGGATAGCCAGGCCTCGGTCACATGAGCAAATCCGACTTGGCACTTTAACCGCCCCTCGACGCCTTCCAACTCCGACCGAAGGTCTGGGTTGGCAGTCAGGAGGTCATTGCCGTTTATGAGGACCTCAAGTGCGAGCACTGACGGGAAGAAACCTGACTGACTAATGGATGCGTGGTTCTTACAAACCTGATGGTAGACCTGCATCCACTCGGCGTCACTCCAGTGGTGACTGTCCCTTTCAACGATCCTGCTGGACTGCTTGACGAAGTTCTGGCAGAAGTATGTTCCAAGTCGCCTCAAATACTGTCGAAAGACATGGACCGACTCTGCCACTGCCATTGGTCCTACCACGCACGAACCTACAAACTACACTTGATCACCGACGCTCCAGTTAGCGTCACAGAGTAGGCTCACCCCGACCTGGTTGCCAGCATAGTCGTGGCCGGTCACGGAAACCGCTCTCACATTTCGGGGGAGCATGGGCTGGATCCATTCCGTTGTTGGAGTGAGGTCCTGTGGTTGAGGCGGAGCTTCCTCCTCATCCGTTTCCGCCCAAGGATCATGTGCAGTTTCCTGCTGTGGTTCGGAAGGTGCCGGAGTTGACTACCTGTAGTCTCCAAAATTGAGTGGATCCTGCCAGGTTTCGGGAAAACGGTGGATTTCTCCTCCTCTACCGTCTCCCTGTGTGGCCTGCATGGTTGTCACGTAGTCGGTGAGGTTACTCACAGAAATGGCCTTCTGCTTCACGTACCCTGGTGATCCATTCTCTGCAGCTGGCACGTTGTAACCTGACTGGAAGATCGAATCGGATACATCCCATGACGCCTCGATGATCTTCAGGAAGTCTCTCACCGCATCATAAATTGCTCTGGGCCTTGGTGGCAGATCATCCTTGGACGTGAACCGTCCACGCTCCTTCATTTCGTCAAAGTGTGACTGGTAGGAGTGCACAACAGTAGTGCATACCAACAATGCGGCAAAGTAGTTCACCATCGCAGCCTTGAGCTTCGGCATACTATGATCGTTCTCAAGGAACAGTCTTGCCACATCCTGGATGATCAGTTTGTCTTCTCTGTTGGGATGATCCCCATTGTGAAGACGCATGGCATGACCAAGGTACTCTGATGCAATCACCCCCCACCGAATGACCATGTTCAGGTTCTGCAACGTAGTCGGAGACTCCATTGAGAATGCACCTTCACATGTGTGAGCGAACGCGTCCCTCATGACATCAGTGTAGAGTGTTCCCCTGGTCAGGCTCAACATGGTGGATCTGTCCGGAACGTTCCTACTCAAAGCACCAACATTGGAATTCCTATTTGCCAAGATCTTGTCGGCGACTTCCCCGATTGGGGTATCCGGACCAAATGGTACAGGGGAATATGATGTTTTCCCAGATGCCTTGTGTCTGTTGATGTCGTCGCCCATCTTCTCGATGGTGAAGACCAAGGCTTGCATCAACATCTTCGTGTTGTGCACTTCGTAACCTAACTTCAAGTTGTTCAGCAATCTGGTCACGTAGAACATGGATGCGACAAGGAATGGGTGAACCTTGTAAATATCCACCCACCTGCCTGCATCGATCTCCTGGGCGGCGGACGTCACAATGTTATCGCCAACATCACTCTCCATGGCGAATGTGCGAGGTTTCCTGGATCTAAACGATCCATTCTCCTTGATCTTCTTCAAAATCGTAATGACGTCCTTGGCTTCCTTGTGAGGGTCCAACGTCCACCTAATAGGTGGGCCGTCTCCTGCCGCCATGTTGTCAAAGTTCTCTGATTTGACCTCGGTGATCACCGGGGATCGCACCAAAAGACGAAGTCCTTTAGCTGATCGGACCCAGCTACGGAGCAGCCAACGATGCTCGGGTTCCCCTACTAAGTACCAGTGTCGAAGACCCAGGTACCTTTCGGTTCCCCCAGAGCAGCCAATGGCGACGGCAGCGCGAACCCCATGCTCCTTAAGCCGAGGGCTGACACAAAACTCAGTTCTCATCAACATCATGCGTTCCCTAGGACCAGCAAGGTTCTCAGAGTAGAATGACTGATATATCTTCTCTTCATTCGTCAAGTCTCTATTTGATTTTTCGGGCCGTCCTGGCCCCCCCACCTTCTTCATTGCTTCCTTGTTCACTCGTTTCACAATGATTCGAATGATTTGATCAGTATACTCTTGAGTAGACTTCGTCTCCCTACCTTCGCATTTCCCATGCTCGTGTTGACCATTACACTTCTGTCTTAACATAGGAAATTCAACCCCCCAAGACACGATCATCCATGGCTTCTTGATGCTCAATTGTCTCTCACTGTATCTGGTTACCAACCCATACATGCAACCGTCAAACTCATGAGAGTGATTGTCCGTGCCATCGAGCAATGCCACCATTCTCGGATCTTTCCAGTATAGACATCCTTTGGGGAGTTCGAGTAGCGCCATGGCATGCAACTGTTCAACCTTGCCCAGACACTCGATGAATTCCTCCCAAAGCTTCCAATATACCGTGGCCTTTGCTCGTACGGCATGTGCAATCGATTCGCTCTTGGCCATGTTTAACCGATTCCAGGGCGATCCTCCAGTGCATGGTCCGGCGAAGAAGGCGCAATCACAACTACTGCGAACGCATCTCCTCCACTTGGCCTTGCCATAAGATGACAGCAGATCGTCATCCTCTGTGATCGTTTCTAGATGCAGATACACATGCTTCATCTTGGGGTATATCTCAGTGAACAAACTGACGGGCTCAGCACACATCAAGAGCAAACAAGGTGTATCATCAGGAAGTTCATGTAAGGTGACCCTGCAATGCTCATCCACAAAACTGGTGATGGCCATGTCACTCCATGATCTCCTGAAGTGGTACTCGATGACTGAGTCGTCTTTTCGCATGAGGGTTAGCGTAACTCCCCCTCCACTGGTGTATCCTTCAATGGATATCTGACATCTGAATGCAATGAACATGTTGTCCAGCTTGATGGTGTTCAACAATTCCGTGTAGCGACATACCGGCATGACTGGGACATCGAAGCTATCATCATTTGACGTTGTCATGGATTCCCCTTCGATTACCATATTGAAGGTGGTGGTGCCAGTCCAAAACTCATTCCGGTCTCCTGATTCCTCATCGTTGTTTCCTGCAAAACGCCACTCATCATCTCTCCGGATGGTACGGTCACCGATTATCATCTTGGTAGTACGAGCATCTGTGAGTGTGTCAATATTACAGGGGCAATCATCGCATTCATATGGGACGAACATCCTTCGTCTTGGTCTTTTGTGAATACGTATCAGCTGTTTCAGTTTTCCTTCAGTTCTTCCCCATCTCCATTCATCCTTCATCGAAGGTTCGTTGTTGATTTCCTTGCGTCTTTTCTTGTTGCTATCTTTCGGAACATGGGGTATGTGATCGACAATGGATGGTGCAGACAAAAAATGTGTACCCCCCAAGCAGCTCCCCCCATGAGCGATACGTACCAAAGTATTGATCACCCGTTTGCGTAGGGGTCCAGCTGAATGGATGGAGGCTTCATCCGTAGGTCGGAACAAGACCTCTGTCGAAAACAACAACTGAGGAGTGTCTTGGATCGAAGAGCCAAGTAGCGGAGCTGACATCATCGGAACCGAAGGTCCTAATGACGCAGGCTTGTGCTGCGGGCGCGGAGCCTTAGGGACCGTAGGTACCCCAGGTTTCCTACCATATGGACCCGAAGGGTCTATTGGTATGCCCGATTGTCCAGACCCAGTAGGTGTAGAACCATGAGAAGACCTGGCATCAGAAGGGACATGGAATTGAAAACATGCCCGTTCTATCCATCGATCAAACCGATCTTGTTGTTGTAGTGGATGAACACGGTCTTCAATACGTTGCCATACACCGTTGATCAATATCCAGGTACTGCGAAGACAATCGTTGGGCAAACCAAGACCAGTCGGCACTCTTCGGAACCATACCGGGCTTTTGACCACAACAATGGGATCAACACCAGATACAGATTGAACACCTTCTCGACCAGTGAGACCATTCACGTAGATCTCTGGAGGTAGAATGGGAGTCTCAGTATAAGGAAAGTTAGGGATGTTGTCAGTACGAGATTGAAATGCTTGACGAGTAGTGGTATCAACATCCGTTGTGGGGGCGACCATCTCTGCAAGCTGTCGGGTCTCCAGATCGGCAGGCGATATGAGATTGATCAAAGAGCAAGCTCGTTGCCAAGCCAATGGATTCTTGAAACCTTTGGTATGTATATCCGCAGCCACTTTAGAGGTGATCTCATACATCAATACAAAGTGATCTCTGATGAAATGTTCATGGAGCGACACGATGGAAATCCCATGAGTGCGTTCCAGATGCCGCATAGTCGGATTCTTTCCGGCGCGGACCACACTGATCATTCCCTGATTATCATCATGGAACAAAATTCTGGGCATACGTTGAGTCAACGTGTACCAAATGCTGATAGACGGCAAGCCCATCGTCCGAAGAGTATGATCCGCCGCCACTATCTCAGCTTCCGGGGTCGAATGACTCACACAGCCTTGACGCTTACTACCTCCAGCAAGCGGAAAGCGGGTGTGTCTTCCTTGTATGTGCATATGTGAACCAGTAGTAGATCTCAAACTCTGTCCACAACCAGCGAAGTCAGCATCTGCATGTAAAGCTATGTCTAGTGAGGAAATCTCGTCACCAACCCAGCCAATCATACGTTTGCTAAGAGTGCTGTTGACATAACACATCAAGTGATGTAATCGGACATCGTCATCCCGTGTCCATTTGGTAACATTCCTTGCTAATGCATTGATGGAACGAAGTAGGTCAAATCGAGCTATCCGTGCAGCATAGAGCAACTTCATCAATACACTTGCAGCATGTGGAGCCAAAGCTCCCCTGGGTTTGTCCTCTGTGGAGACGTCATCGGCAGAGGTGTCACGAGACAAAGCTGGTGACTTGCCAGGATCAAACTTTGTGCAACACCATGGACATGTCACTGCATGCTTGGGATTCCCCTCACATGGTTTACGTGCAGGGTGCTGCTTGGTATCGTCTGGGATACTCGGGGTTGCAACATGTTTTAATTTTGTATCTTTCCCGACAATCTCGAGATACTTTTCAACGGTCAACTTCAAAAGACCTTCCATGTCATACGTCATCGTAGTGACTTTGGTACCATCATGCAATTTCGATGTTCCTTTAGAAAGAATACATCCCAAATACAAACCGAGGTCCGTCTCTGGTTCAATATTCAATCTGGTCCGCAATAACGACCAGCCTTTGGCGAGGTTGCCTTTTGGACCTGACATCTTCAAATCATCGACATAGATAGCCAATAGTAAACGTAGTTCCTTGTGGAAGTACATTGAGGGCCATTCTTCTCCGACGGGAAGAAATCCCAATTCACGAACGTTCTCGTCACAATGTTGTTCCCACATGGTTCCCGCATCCGGATGACCATATAGGGCTTTAATTAATCTCACCACGGGTCTCCTCATACCTTTGATATCCACATCACTGGGCCAAGCATCTTCCGGAAGCTCCACCCAACAAACCGGCCCTTTCAGGTTGGCCTGGGTGTAAGCCTGGATGGCATCCGCAAGTTTGACATCATGTCCGGGAAGGCAACCATAGAAGTCGACCCATCTCGACGCCTCAAAAGTTGCCGGAGAATTACCGAGATCCTGGAAGAAGGCAGCTTCCCAGTTCTGATTCTTCACTTGGTTACCAAGTAATACTCCTCTGCCCTTGAATTTTCTTCGTGGATCTCCTTGAGGTAATTGATGATTCTTCTCCACACAAATTCCGTGTACCCGGGCCATGTGGATCTCCTTCTTGTTCACCTTGGCCTCTCGTACAACATCATCATATTCGCGTACAATGGAGAAGTCATAGACACCTGCATCTCTTTGCCCTTTCCATTCCTTCTGCATGGATGCGAATGCATCAGGGTTCTTCATCATCTCACTCCTTCCAACGGGTCGAGAGACGACAGTAACGTGACCGAAGGTTCCATTACTGTCGACCTTTTCCCGATGGTCAGATGCTGACGTGTTGATGCATGGCATGGTTGGAAAGCTGTTCAACTTCTCTGACCTCTCAATCCTATGTTTCGACGGACAGGCTTCCACGGCGGCTGATACAACGTGACCATTGTCTACGTTGTAAACATGATCTTGTTTCCATGTAGCTTGTGGGTAATCCATCCCTTTCTCGACTTCGGCCATCTCGTCCCATTCGAGTAACAATTCCTCATCGCTGGGGCATGATGTCGACTTCGAAGATAAAGGACTTCCCATGCATGGTACACGATCATCCATCCGTGCCATCAATCCTCGAATTTTCAACTTCTCATCATCTGTGGTCAACACAGGAACGACATCATCTTTCCTTTCATCCTTATCCTTCTTATCTTTCTTCTTCTTTTTCTTTTTCTTCTTCTTTTTGGATGGATCCTTGACTGGGTCGCTCTTGTCACCTGATCCAGAGGCCTTCTCTGCAAGTTTGTCAATTCTTCTCTTTTCTCTTGCTGCTTCCTTCTCCTTCAGGATTTTGTCAAGCTCTTTCTTCGATTTCGATGCATCTTTCTCGATTTCTGCTCTCTTGATGACAATCTCCCTTTCTTTTGTTGACAAGGCTCGCCATTCTTCAGGTGAATACTCGTCCTTTGGTCTTGGCGATCTCCAAACCCGTTTGTATCCATCAGGACCGACGATGTAAGGATTTCCTGCCTTGTTCAACATGACCCATTCACCATCATCATTGAAATATATGATGCCATCACTAGGCTTGGCATCTTCTGCTTCCTTGTAATGATCAATGGTCTTCGGATCAATCTTCAATACCCAGTTGCCAACCTTATCCTTCTCCGTAATATCTTTCTGATCGATGGTGCCCTTCAATTCGTCGATGATGCCCTCTTTGGATCCGGGATCAGCAACCGAAGGTCGTAGATCACCATCACCTGGAGGCTGATCATCAGCATCGTCTTCATCATCATCATCCGGGCCAATGTCACCATCATCGATTTGTTCTTCTGGCGCTCCGTTCAGAATGAGTCGACCGGTCAATCCATCCAGTGTGGCATTGACCTCCTCATACCGTTTCTTGCAAGGAAACGTCAATGGTTCATGCAAGACCACTCTCTCGGTGATCTGTGGACGAGCAAGTTTCTCCGATGGTGACCTTGTATCGAATGCCAAGTTTTGCATGGCGAAATCTTCCATTGCCCAAACCTTATACTGTGGTTTTCGCTCACCACTGGTACCGAAGCCAGGCCTTGTCTCGTATCCTGCAAAGATACCAGGGATCCCTTTCGGGTCGAACTTGTGCGATTGCTCCACACCATGGGTCTTGCTGGGCTTGAAGTATACTTGGGCACCAAAGGGTATCATCAAACCATTGAACTCTTTTCCATGCAACTTGCACCAGGCACTGAGTTCATCTGCTGCAGGTTCCACATTCAACAAGTGGCATACGCACTTGATGGCTTGTTTCCAAAAGCACGGCGGAAGACCTGCGTGTAGCAAACATGTAACTGTAGCAGTGAGAACAAACTGGTTATTTCTCTCCGCAAGGGAATTAGTTTGAGCTCTCCCCGGGAGCGATCGATCCAGCGGTATTCTCAACTCTTTCAGTGCGGCGCCAAACTGCGGCGCCCTATCGGAATAGGCCTCACCACATTTGTGTTTGCCGAGGAAATGCTTGAAGGCCATCACGACATCGTCTTTTGACTTGGACGTGGAAGGGTAAGCACCAATGAGGCCAGTATAACGATCACGAATCACAAGTACCTCTTTCTCTCCACCCCTTCCTGGTTCATTGATATCGCGAGAATCAACGAAATCAAAAGTCACCAAGTCACCGAACTTCTTCAGCTTCCTCCTGAATGCACCACGATACGTCTTGTGATGACGCATCTTCGCTCGCACACATGCTTCACAGTATGGATTCTTGTAACGATGTGTGAGGACATGCTCCAACTTATCGGCTTCACTTCGTAGGGTTCCTCGCCTTCTCAAGTTGGGTCCACCACTTTCATCATCAACATCGATGTCATCTTCATCCTTCTCATCATCGACGTTGTGTCTCCTTCTGCGATCGCCACTTCCGAGTCCATTATCCTCAGCAACTTCTCTTTCTTCATCCAGTTCACCATCTGGACCAGTGATTCGGAGATCATCCTCATCGATGTGACGATCATCATCCGCAGGAAAGTCATCATCGGCGAAGATCTCTCTTTCTCCGGGATCATCTTCATCATCCTCTTCCTCTTCGCTGGGTGCAACCTGACTTGACTTCGATCTCTTCCTTGATGTCCTTGGCTTTCTCTTCTTCTTCTTCTTCTTCTTCTTCTTTAATGAGTTCTGAGGATCATCATGGTCGATGTCGACGAATGTTTCATCACCACTCTCAACATCGATCGAAATCGTCCTTCCTCCTTCAACGTGTTCCATGTATGGATCACATTTGGGATCACCCAGAAGGATATAGGGGATGTAGTCCTTCACAGTGAGATCTATGCGCATGCCTTCCTTATTCAGGAGATAAGGCATCGATCCAGTGTTCCAGATGAAAGAATATTATCCCTCTTCCATGCATCGCTTGCCTACTGACAACACTGATGGTGTATCCTCCAATACGTGAGCAATTGCAGGTCGATCAAGAGTACCGATGTCAATGCTAACACTTCGATCAGAATCCGTGGGTCCGTTGGCTGTGTGGAAAGTGATAGGATCACTAATGAACGATTCCATACCGAGACGGTTCACCTTCTTCATGGAGATGAGATCATGTCCACTTCCTGTATCCATGATGAATTTTCGATCCCTCTCTTCGGCAGGCACAGTGATGCACATGGTATTCTCATTGAGTCCATGCCGTCCTGGTATATGTTCAATGACGTCCTCTTTAATCACGACCTCATCATTGTCTAGGTCCTCATTCCACGTCAGCTCCAAGTCACACTTGGGCCCCACAGATATGATCACCCTGTTGACATTGGCATATTTCATGGTATCCATCAAGATACCGATTCCTCTAGCTTTGGTCGCATCGAGCTTCATGATGACCGCATCCTTTCTCATGTCCATTTTGACGACATTGTCGGATCGTATCTTTGTCTTCTTCGTCCGACCATCATTCCATCCTCTCATTGTAGGATGGTTGTCAGGAATCTCGTATTCTGTAACATCAGGTGTGAGATCAAACATCACGCGAAGTCCCTTCTTCCGCTTCGCTGGAGAAAGGTACAGGGGGCGAAGCCCCAAGACCTCATCCAGCTCCACATCAGATAGGGGTTCCACCATTGCTGGTGTGGACTTCGCCTTAGGCTTAGGTTTTGCACGCTTACCTTTCTTTCCATCATCATGTTTGTACTCACATCTATCACCATTGGGACAGCTTCCATTCAGCCAATGAAAACAGTCCTTCTCTCCTTTTGGACGTTGTGATTCACTGCGAGGACGCCTACCAGGGCTATTCTTCGGTGAGTTGTTGCGGCTGGCATTCCTCGACTTACTCCGATCATAGTCCTTCTGCTTGTGGCTATATGGACACTTGGCTCCGTCTCGACAACCTCCCTTATTGAAATGGTAAACGCACGGCTTTTCATTCATGGGTGTCTTTGACGGTTGGCGAGATGTATTCTTCCCCTTCCCTTTCTTACCTTTCTTTCCTCCTTTCTCATGATACTTCTGGGGACCTCCAGGAAGAAAGGGAGCAGCAGGATTGTCGTTCGGTTCTCCTCCTTTGGGAAGTTGAGGTTGGCCACCTTTCTGTCCTCCTTTGGCAGGTGTAGCTTTCGCCTTTGGATTTGGTTTCTTCTTATCCTCCTCATCATCAGTCTTGGCCGGAGCGGTAGGACGGTTGTTATTAGTAAGTTGTTTTATGTGCCTATCCTTCTCTCTCTGGTTCTTCTCGCTCCTATTCCTTTCAATCGTTTTGACGATGAGATTCTCCAAATATTGTTTCGTCTTCTTCGGATCATTATCATCCATCATTCTGTATGCATCAAAACCATAACGCATCATTTGAGAATCTTGTATTTTCTTATAGAGACAATCTCGAAGGGTATCATCCGACTGCATGTCAGCAGGCTTGATGTTGACTAGGACCTCATTCCACATGTTCCAGAACGAGTCGAGAGACTTGTCTCCCACGAAAAACAATGGTATGAATGTGCGAAGCATCATACATTGTCTCATCCTTTGCCATAGTTCGGAAACTTGCCAGTATCATGGCCAGGATTTCTCGTCCTTTCACTGTAGAGTTCGTTCTTCCCCTCTCTTGTTTCAAGGTTCTCAATTTGAATAGTACCTCTCTAGCACTTTCTTTTGCTGTTCCGATGCAGGCCTCCAATGCCCTGGCGAGTTTGAGATCAATTGATGCGAACACTGCTCCGCCAGAGTCCTCCAACAATTTGGTATTCGGGGAATCCACCATGGCCTCAGAGATCCATGCCGTCCAAGTAGCTGTGTCCCCAGAATTCGAAGCCACGCAGACACTTGAGATCAACTCAGCCCTCCAGCTCAAAAGAGTGCCAATGGTGGGCCATTGCGGAGTTGGAATCTTCTCATGCTTCTGTTGGGATCCTACGGGGGCACGACCACCTTGCATGTTCTCCGAGATAGCAAGCATCCTCTGATACAGTTTGGATTCGTCCATGGCCTGCTCTTCTTGTTCTTGTATTCTCCATTCATCTTCCTCAACTTGTTGGAGCCACTGTTCGGCCTCACGATGTCGTCGTTTGATCTCCTCATACTCTGCCTTGTATCTGTCCTGTCCACTCGGATCCGACGGAGAGGGTCGTGGGAATGTCGAAGACACACCCATTCCTCCACTCCGCAGGTTCGAGACCTCTTGCTCTTCCGCAAGTAGCTTGTGCTTGATCTCCCTCATCTCTCTCGCCACATCTAATTTGTACTGATGATATTTGTCATGTTGGTCGTCAATTCGTTGTTCTAATTCTGACACTCGCTCGGAGGTCTTTCCATCAGCTTCAGCTTTCATCTCCAACTGAACTATGTGCTCATTCATCATGTCCATACGTTGCTGATTTGCTTGAATTCTTTGCTCTGGGAACTCTTCCCTTTGTTGCTGAGTGAGGTTGCTCATTCGTCCTGATCTGGCTTCGTCCTGTGCTCTCTTCAACTCGAGCCTCAGGGCCGATATCTGCTCCTCACTGTCCTGAATGCGAATTCCTTCGGCACGCAGATGATTCTCCAGACGATTTCTTTCGGTACGACTCTCTGCTAGATCAAATTCCAATCCTGCTATTCTCATGCCCAGTCTCCCAGTGTTGGCCTGTTCATTGCTTTCCGTGGTCGCAATGATCTTGTCCTTTTCTGCCATTTCCATCTTTGCTTGTCTTCGGTAGGCCAGCATCTCATCCTGTAGATGATTAAGATAGTCATGGCCACGTACACTGGCAGTACCTTGTTCACTGAGCTCTTGTCGCAAGAGGAATACCTGTTCCTCATACCTTGCTGACATCTGGTTCATCGTCTGCTGTTCCATCTGTGCATGTCGTCTGGCTTCTGTGTATGCACGGGAAATTGCTTCTTCGGACTCTCCGGTGATCAGTCTTTCTCTTTCGCGTAGATCATGAATGCGAGACTCAAATTGTTCTTGTGCTGATATTCCTCTCGCATGGATGTGTGCAGCAGTCGCTTGTGATAGCTCCCACCACTGAGTCACTTGTTCGATCCTCTGGGTTGCTCCATCATCTTCCTGTAGAAGTCGAACAATCTCACTCTCTTGATTTCTCAATGTGTTGGTCAACTGATTGATTTCCTCATGAGCAGCGGCTTCATATTGATTGAGTGTATCACGACAATGTTGTTGTACATCCATGACGCTATTCTCAAATAAGGCTACCCGAGATTCGGCCTGTAGATGTTCTGAGTTCACCCTCGTGTTTTCACGTCTTGCGCTTCCCAATTCGCTCTGAGATTCCCGAAGGGCCTCTCTGAGCTCTTGGATATGCTTTCGTTCTTCACGAGGAGAGTGACGCGGGGACCGGTCATTTCGGCGAACACGGTTCACAGGAGTCAATGCCCTCGATGATGATGCCAATTGTTGGGATCCTCTCGATGCCATCGTTTGACTACCAACTGGGGTCACTCGATTCCAAGAACCGCTCGAGACGACCGTCCCTTCGTCACCAGGGCTGTCCGCTGGGGAACTCCCTGTATGCAAGCTCGCAGCAGGTGCTGCAAAGGTGTAGTTGGTTCCAGATCCACCGGATCCGTCAGACATTCACTGGAGCCTTACGGCTGATAACCTGTGGAAAGAAGTTAACCGAAGGTTCACTGTTCCCGTATCAGATTAATGCAATTGTCTAACCTACTGGTTTCACTCCCTTCTCGCACCAATGCAACGGCAGCGCAAGCTCATGCTCTTTTTGCCCAGGCCGCTTGTGTCTTGAGCCAAGCGGCAGTCATGATAGTGTCTGTGCACATGTATGTACTTATATCTACCTTTACTGTCGTGGCATGTACATTCGCACATACCTTTACCTTTATCATCCCTTATTATCCTCACCATCAAGTAACAAATCAGAAGCCAAACTGCTCAAAGGCCGTGGGCAAAGTGCCCATGGCTTACCATCTGTGCTAGTCTCAGTAAGCCCTGCCTGAATTGAGGTGCCTTCTCCTTGAGTTAACCCCAAAACACACGACTGTCAAAATGGCAACTTGGCAAATAAGGCTACAAGCGCCTCATCCAAAAACATCAGTTGTTGTCATATGTTGTCATGATAGGCAGCCTTCATTCACAGCACTGCAAAGAAAAGTAACGAAAATGATGCAAATGCGTATGCAAGAGTCTGGGATTTGAGAGCAGCTTTGTCTCCACCTGGCCAAGGTCAGTCAAGAAACTTCAGAACATTCAAAACAAGCAGGGAACTCAAGCAGGGAACTCAGCTCATGTGTATCGACACAGGGCGGCCTCCAGGGTCTGGAAAGACATGGCCTTGGTGGAAGTGCTTCTGGACTTTTCAAGACCAATCCAGTGCTGATCCGAAGATATCCCACCAAATGCACTGAGAACTCTGCCAACAGCTGGGCTATGTCACGATAGGGCTCGTGATGCTGACTGCCATCAATGACCTGTGATTGCTGGTCACCAGTGGTCACCAGTGGTCACCAGTGGTCACCAGTGGTTACCAGTCACCAGCTGGTCATGGCTCTGCATCTCAGGGCACGACCATGCAAATGTTGAACTGGAAACAGTTTCTCGAGTAGCTCGTGTCCTCGACGTGTCTGGCTAGGTAAACGGCTGCAGTCTGAAGATCTTTGAAGATGTCTAAGAGGAAAGGCTGAAAGGGATGCTTGAGGAAGCAGCTTTCAAACATATGAAGCTTATTGAAACTTCCCCTCCTCAATGTAGACAGGAGTGCCCATCAATACCTTGGTCAACACACGTGGCCGTGGCCGCCACAATCTAGCATGACACGACGCATTTGCAGGCACGTGCATGCATGAAATCCCCGCCAAGATGCGCTGTCCCCGCAAACGACTGAAACCACCCTCCCCTGTGGCAAAGCATGTTTTGGACATCTATGGCGACAATCATGCAGTTCAACATGAGCCTTGACAGCGGAGTCTGGTATCAAGTAGTGGCCTTCAGACGAGAGCTTTGACGCACGCATCATGAGGTGACTGCGTGCTGCATAGAACGCCAAGAACACCTAGGGCTCCGTCCCACTCTTTGAAAAGCAGCTGCTGCGGCACCCTCAGGGTCGGCACACTGTACGATTGGGCCTGCATCCTGGCACGCATGTTTCTTGCAGCCTTCAGAAATCTTCAGAATCTTTGCAGATTTCTTGAAAACCAAGAAACATTCCGGCAAGAATCTGCTGAGCCATGTGTGAGTAAGTTTGTGTCAAAGAAACTTCCTATTCAGGCTTGGATTGATTGCAAGCACAGAAGAAGAGTACAACATTGTAAAGGCCTTTGGTGACATTCGTTCTAGAATCTTGGGGAATATGATCAAAATTGCCAATCAACTCCAGCACGGGCGTCAATCACTCGCAGATCCGTCCGGAATCATGCCCACTTGTTTCTGCAAAAAAGGGAAAAACAACTTTCAAGGGAAACAAGACCTGTACACGCCACCCTCGCTGCCACTCCTTGTCAAAGACGCAAAACAGCAACGCTTCCAAGTGGCACTGAGCCAAGCCATGACCATCAAGCATTGCAAAGTTTCAGAACTCAAAACGTTTCGTGAAACGTGCTTTTCCAACGTGGCTCATGATCAAGCTTGGGATGTGCATGAATGCCCTTGCAGCATTGGCCTTTTCCGGCCTTCAGGTTTCTAATTCTTAAGTAAGCCGAATGCAATAGCAAGGCAACCTTCAAAAATGAATCTTGCGATCAGATCGGTCGGTGGTTTTGTAGCAAGAATGTAAACAGAAGTGGTATGATTCCAACATTTTCCAATGAGTTGAAGCTTCGTTTTGTGCCAGACTGCGGGAGGAACAGCATGCGACAAAGGTGCAGCCCACTGGGCATATGCTATCCATGATCTAGGAACGCACTGCTTTTTCACAAGCGACTGGTATGGTGATTACTTTGCACCTCCAGCTTTGCTGAAAATTGCTTCCTCAGTGGAATTCTCTCGGCAAATGCAAGACTTCGACAGTCATCAGTCTGAGTCAGTTTTCAGTTTGATTTTTCATGGGAACACCAGCTTTCATCATGTTTCCATTGCAATTTTGAAAACACAGCTTTCAGTGTGGTTGCCTTGCTCCCAGTAACACCAATAGGAAAATTGTTCTTGCTCCGAAAACCTTGAGGGATGCTTTCTGAAATCACAATATATGAAGTAACATGTAATCTGAAAACTCAGAATTTAGAAACAGAATATCATTCCGGTCGCAATATCGGTCATTTCTCCCTTGTTTGAAGGACCTTTCATGTACCATGACAGTATTACCTCAATATACCCAGTGGAACGCCATGCCCCATTTCGTAAGTACAGCCTTTTAGATCCTTTAGAAAGTAATACTGCAACAGGCGTATGCTGACATTCTTCAAGATTTTCAAGTACTGCACGGCTTCCTTGCAAGAAAATTGCATTTCTCTTTCAAAGTGCCAGGTTCGAAACCGGATACCACGATTTGTTACACACACGCACACGCTCATGCACAGATTACCCTTTTGAAAATACCGACCCTCTTCAAAAAGCAGTTCGTAGTGAAAGCTATTGTTCGAGGTTGTTTTTCGCTCCTACTATCACGAGCTGATTGGTGCTGGTGACTGTCTAACTCTATACTTTTTCAGGAAGCACGTTGTCATTCGTGGCAAGCCCGCTGCGATGGAAACATTGGAGGTGCACACGGCACTTTGCCCCAAGCCCAGAAATAGATCCATTGCGCCGGCTGGTTGAAATCAACCACGAGTGAACATACATATGGGCTACTGAATACGGACTGCCACCTCCTTTTGCTAACAAGTAACTTTTTGGCTTTGTTTTTGGCTTCCAAAGTGCCAAGCCAAGCCCATCTTGCCGGCAAATGGGGCGAATGTTGGGCCAATACGGGCCCAACATGGACCAAGCCGAACTCTGACCCCAAACTGAACCCATTAAACCCCCATGTTGGGATATTTTCGGTGTAAACCTCGTTCACCCCAGTTCTCTCCTTCTTTTTCACCAACTCTGCAGAGCTTTTGCGAGGATGTTCTTGCACTTCTTCTACCTCCTTTTTGTTCATGATGGAATTCTTCTTGTGTCGTACCCAAATTGGACCAAATTCACGACCAAATTTCTACGGTCTCATTTCATTGGAGCACGGTTTTGGCGCAAAAGGTACGGTCGACTTAGATAGCCCTTTCAAGATCATCTAAATTTTCATAAACACAGTTTTTCGACATAGACTTTCCACCCAGTCCAGGAAACATTTGTTTCAAAGCTTTCTATCTCAAAAAATCCTCCAGCTGTCGATGCTTCGGCGGCTTGGTCCCTGTCTGACCTTCTCTGTGTCAGTCTCCACCGCGCGTCTGCAGGTCATGTTCCCAACCAAGTGCCAAAGAATCAGGTTGCCGTTTGCAATGCGTTGCCTCTAGTTAGAACTGTAGTCCTAATCGCAAACTATCCGGAAGCATCTCTTGCCAACAGTCATAACATTTCGCACATTAGGTGCGGGCAGCATCCTTTCAAGTGCAAAATTGCGCAAATTATAGCAAATTGATACCACACTTTCTGAAAGAGATGTCACGTTGGGAAAGGATTTTGCGATATAGGCACTACACTGCTTTCAGGGAATACCTTTGTTACAAAAGAAATGCACTCTCTCTTTAAAAAGCATAAAGACACTCCGTATCAAGTAAGGCTATATAAATCTATATAACATCTTTATACATTTTTCAGGTTTCATTTTCAAACAGCAATATCAAGCAATGACGCTGTATTGTCCGAGAATTTCCTGCCCCGCTTTTATGATCTTTGATGCTCCTTTTCAGTGATCTTGGAGTGCCGAACTGCCACACTTTCTGGAAATTCATGCCTCCCTCTTTTTGCTTTGGACGAAGTACCGGGCAACACTGCACGAAGCGTTTCAAAAGAAGTGAAAGGGCTGAAAACACATTCTTGGAACGCTGGACCGATTTAATCAACCGGCTGATTCAAAACGCAGAGTCTTCATTCTAGGAGCAATGCCGGAAGCCTTCAAACTGCCCACACATCAACAAAAGCAATGTCTCACAATCCAGCCTAGTTTGCTAGCTTATCTTGCCGTGGAGGTATGCTGGTGCAGGTTTGGCAAAGTGTTCCAAGAAAAGTGACAAAATTGGGAAAAAAAAACATGTCTGTCTCCCCGTGTCTCCCTCTGCAGAAGCATCGTTGGGAGAAGATAGCCAAAACAAAAGGATAGCAAAGAGAGAGAATTTACACAAAATAGGTCCAACACCAGCAATGCTGTAAACTCCAGGGGGCGACTTTCCTAATACCTGCTCCTTGTATTGATGGCATGGGAACATATGAACGGGCCAAACCGGGAGCCTTGTCAGAATGACCTTTGATATTTGATTAAATGATATTAAATGTACCCCGCCCTCAAAACTGCTGCTGGCTTATAGCATTTCTATTCCAAAAACAGGAAAGCTAAGCAATGTTGCCGGTGAGCTGTTCTCAGCAAGATGCCAGCTTCTCAACAACTTTAGCCACTCGCGGATTGTCTTTGTGTAGCTTGATGTTCGCAGGATCCATCATTACCTCAATTACTGCCATTCACTGCCAACCAACGGGCGAATGGATGCAAATGGATGCAAATGGACGCAAATGGATGCACATTGAAACCTTCTGATGGCTGACAATGCACGTCCATCAGTTCCAACTGTTCCAAAAATCTGTGCAGTCACGTGACATCCTGGATGACTGCCATTCCCTCAGGGTCTGTAGCCGCCTTTGCAATCTCGGGATCGTTTAGCAGCTCCAATGTCACTTGCGGATCCTCGGCAGCAAGATAAACTCAGCTCTCTTAAAATGGAACCTAAATCTCTTCACTTAACTGGTGACATGAAGCTTTCTTCAATGACTTTCACTTCACTAGCCATGTTTCCAAAGTTGGAACACCCGCACCGTCAAGCGGAGGGTTCTCAACATTTGGTGCTGTTGTTGGTGGCGGTGGTGAAGGAGTCAGCTTAACCTCAGCACCGGAACATATACCAAACAGTCAACCAATCTGTTTGAGTGCAGCCTGCACTGAGTCAGTAGCAGGATCGAATGGCAAAGGATCTTCTGGTGTCATAGCCATTTTCTTGTCAACAAATTCCTTGGACAGCAAGTCTGTTCGTGACTTTTGACTGTTGAAAGGGCCAACAGTTTCAGGCCAAGAGTCAATGACATCAAACAACTCGTCGCTGGCAATGCCATGCTTCATGTCGAACCTAAGCACATGGCACATGACGAATCCCGACGCAAACATCCGATTCTTTCACCTCCTACACACTGCACACACGCACACACACACACACCAACACCATTAATTTGATGCACTATGCCCCTCTCACACTCCTCTCATGAAGTGTGTCACGGCATTGTGGCCTTTGTAGCATGCCCGGTGCGTTAGTGGCATGTGGTGGTCACATTCCGGGATCGTATGAGCTTTGTCAGAACGTCAGGTGTTCTCTCGGTCCTTTTTGACTTGCGAAGCGAAAGCTGAAAGGAAATCTTAGAGAAAAAGGATGAAAAAGGGTCACTATGGCATGGGTCATTTGAAAATCTTGAAACACCTCATTCTTAGCTGTCTTAAGCATCAAGCGCCTGAATACATCTGTTTTCACCATGTGCACATGAACATCCTCTTCACTCACGTCCAGCAACTCCTTGAAGGTCACAGTTTCCTTGAGAGACTGCCGTAGCAAAGTAGCGGCCCTGGCGTGCAAAAAAACGAGGCGCCAGTGACAGGGCATTGCCAGTGGTGGCACATCGGTTTAGAGCATTTTAGAGCCAAGGAATTTTCGAAAAAGGCTGCGCAACATAGTGCAACTCCAGTGGAAATTGCAAAATTCCTGGCCTCTGACCTTCTGCAAAGGGAACCACCTCATCACTCTTCCCATGGCAGAGCAGAATTGGCAATCGCTGATTGGCTGGAGAAATGCCTCACAGGTTAGCAGGCGAAGGTCTCGAAGTGAGGATCTCCACCAACGCGGACAAAGAATGCTGCTGTAGAAAAAGTGCAAACAAGTAGCTGACCTCGGATTTTTTGGCGCCCATGGAAAAAGACATCCCGGCATATCCCGGCCAACGATGGCCAACTTATGAAATCTGGTCTGCAACTTGGAACTAGCACTTACAGGCACCGGCAAGCAGCAGATCATGCATGTTGCACCTTGCAATAAAATCAGTGGCTGCTATCCTCCGGTCCTGGGAACCCCTGGGCCATGCCTTTTGTGTCCGAGGAACTGATGGATCTCCAAAAAAGCCCGAGAGAGCGACGCTGCCTCCCAAAGCCACGTCGGGGAAGCTCAAGGCAGCGCGTAATGCGCAACCCGCGCCCTGGAGAGTGGATGAGACTGGGCACAGGCAACAGCTGATAGGTAATTAGAAATCACATGCACATAAATACATGTATGTATGTATGTATGTATGTATGTATGTATGTATGTATGCATGCATGCATGTATGTATGTATGTATCTATCTATGTATCTATGTATCTATGTATCTATGTATCTATGTATCTATGTATCTATGTATCTATGTATCTATCTATCTATCTATCTATCTATCTATGTATCTATGTATCTATCCATCAATCTATCTATGTATCTATGTATCTATCTATCTATGTATCTATGTATCTATGTATCTATGTATCTATCTATCTATCTATGTATCTATGTATCTATGTATCTATCTATCTATGTATCTATGTATCAATGTATCTATGTATCTATGTATCTATCTATCTATCTATCTATCTATGTATCTATGTATCTATGTATCTATCTATCTATCTATCTATCAATGTATCTATGTATCTATGTATCTATGTATCTATCTATCAATCTATCTATGTATCTATCTATCTATCTATCAATCTATCTATGTATCTATGTATCTATCTATCTATCTATCAATCTATCTATCTATGTATCTATGTATCTATGTATCTATGTATCTATCTATCTATCTATCTATGTATGTATCTATGTATCTATGTATCTATGTATCTATGTATCTGTCTATCTATGTATCTATGTACCTATGTATCTATCTATCTATCTATCTATCAATCTATCCATGTATCTATGTATCTATCTATCAATCTATCTATGTATCTATGTATCTATCTATCTATCTATGTATCTATCTATCTATCTATCTATCTATCTATCTATCTATGTATCTATGTATCTACGTATCTATGTATCTATGTATCTATCTATCTATCTATGTATCTATGTATCTATGTATCTATGTATCTATCTATCTATCTATCAATGTATCAATGTATCTATGTATCTATGTATCTATCTATCTATGTACCTATGTATCTATCTATCAATCTATCAATCTATCTATGTATCTATGTATCTATCTATCTATCAATCTATCTATCTATGTATCTATGTATCTATGTATCTATGTATCTATGTATCTATGTATCTATCTATGTATCTATGTATCTATGTATCTATGTATCTATGTATCTATGTATCTATGTATCTATGTGTCTATGTATCTATCTATGTATCTATGTATCTATGTATCTATGTATCTATCTATGTATCTATGTATCTATCTATGTATCTATGTATCTATGTATCTATGTATCTATGTATCTATGTATCTATGTATCTATCTATCTATGCAGGAACCAAAACTCACAACATCTCACAACTGGTTCACAGCCCTGCAACATTTGTCCTGAGCAAATCCGCCAACAATAATCCGATGTGCAGGAACCTTAGTGTCTCAGGCATTGTAGAGATCAAGCACCCCGGCCCGCAGCTGGTGCAATCTAAGCTCTTAGCCCCTCTCGAAACTTCTCTGCGGATCATTGCATGAAGATATGCGCTTATAGGTTGAGAAACCTCAGACCAACACACCCTCACACAAACACCCACGCACACACACACACACCCATACAGCTTGGCATACATGTTGAACACTCCAAACCTTTCCATCTGAATGTCTTTCTTTCTTTCTTTCTTTCCTTCCTTCTTTCTTTCTTTCTTTGCGTACATTCTCCGGCACATTCTCCCACAAAACATCGAACAAACATGCGCAGGTCAGGTCGGCTTGCCGCGAACCCCGCTTGACCATGCTTCGACAGTGCGCCCAACGGGTACAACCGTAAGAAGCATTTGCACAACCAACCCTCTGACCACACGAAGGGTTTCCAACATCTTCCAACCACCGAGTTCTGCAGCTGGGTTATCCAGGATGTGAAGCAATTAATGGTCCAGAACTTGAATCTGAGTCACCTTGTCGTCAATGATCCACTGCCCATTGATGGGAAGAAACCACGACTGTAGCTTCTGATTCTGAAGAGTCTCCTGGCAGCACTGATTCAGCTCCAAGGTGCTCAAAGCAGCACAGGAAGCACTGCTTGCCAGAAGGCTCTGCTCAAACACAGCGGCGGGTGTCCTCTGGCGCTTGAGGCAGAATCAATCGAAGATTTTGGATGTTCAGCAGTGTCCGCCAAAAACCTCATTCAAAGATATGCGATGCGAAAAGCAAATATGCATTTCTCTGCGCTTGGGCTGCAGCTGAGCATTTTGATCACCGAAGCCGTGCAAGAAAATGACCTCGGCCAGCGCTTCTTGTAGCCAAATGCCAGGCGCAAGCCCTGGTTAAGCTCTCCCCACTGGCTGCTGCCAAGATTCACACTTCTCTGCAGTTGGTGGGCCAAATTCCTGGGCACAGTTTCAAGATGTTTCAAGCTGCAGAAAAATCTGTTGCGATCCTGGCTGCAAACATGCTTCTCTTGGCTCACTTCCAGGCCATGCTTCACACAACCTGGCGAAACAATGCTCTTGATAGCAGCTTCAATCCGTGCAGCAATAACAACTTCCCTGCCCTTTCGGACATCCGCTTCAACAATCTTCAACATACTTCAACTGACTTCAAGATTCGTTCAAGATTCTTTCAATAGATCACATCAGATCACTCTTTCGATCCACTATTTTGGTGTCTTGCCTCTGCCAAGCTTTCTCAACTTCCCCCGTGTCTGGCTTCGAGGCTTCTGGTGCAGGCGGAGCCTCTTCCGACCTTCCGAGAACTGCCACAGAGTGAAACTCATCTCACCTTGTTCTTAACACAGAACGCTTGATCCTTAAGAAAGTCTCTACATCACCGTGTTCAAAAAAGGTGTCAAGCGTTGGGCTGAACCAATCTATGTGCGATTGGTGAATTCATGTGTCTCCACCAGAACCAGATGCTTGGAATGCTGCCTTGAAACCTTCCAAGGCATCTGTGCTAGCTGTGCATCGGCTTTGGGCTTACGGCGTGTGCGGTACACCAGGGCGCAGGTAAAACGGTAAAACGGTATACAACGGTAAAAACACCTTGGCGGCAGGACCCACGGTAAAACGGTTCAATTGTCAGCATGGCTTTGATAGATTGTGCATCAATATTTGTTTGCATTGATTTATGCGAGGCACCATTGAACATCCGACTTTGAATGAATTACTATTCTTGACCAATATGGATGCTTCGTGGCTCTCATAGCAGCAGTCATGTACTACAATGTGCTGAAATGAAATACGAGGAACTACAGCGTACTACAATGCACTACAACATCATATCCACTTCACATATTCATTTCACATATCCGTTTCGCATTTTCATTTCGCATAATCATTTCACAAGTGCATTTCGCATAATCATTTCAAATATTCACTTCACAAATTTATTCCTTTCACATATCCTTTTCGCATATTCATTCCGCAAAATCATTTCGCATATTCATTTCGCAGAATCATTTCACATATTCATGTCACATATTCATTGCACGTTTCCTTTTTCTTCGCTTTGCTGTGCTGTTTGCCGGCGTTGTAAGGCATGCAAACAAATGAAGAGGACACACACACACAGAAGAATTAACAAAGCAAACACTGCACATAAGAAACGACCAGGAGCGCCAGCTTTGCATTTCTAAGTCCGGATCTTATGACATCTCTCTTGGCCTTCGTGATGCCCTGTGTATCCGTGTGTGCTGTGAAGGAAATAGGAGATGATAGGAGGAGCCCTAGAGAGCCCTGAAGGAGTTGCGTAGCTTGCCTTTGTGGTGTGGCCCAGTCCTCTTCGGTGGCTGCAGCTCGCTGAATCAACCTTAGACGTGTTGGATGCCACAGAACCCAATGGCGCCAAGAGAGGCAAGGGACGGCAATGGAAGATGCAAAAAAAACTGTAAAGAAGGGAAGGGATGGCAAAAGGTGTGAGTTGAAGTTGCTGATGATGCTGATGCTGAAAGTGTGAGCAGTGCAAATCAAAACATCTCTGCAAGGCAGCGAATCCATGTCGAAGCAATCCTCCACTTGAACTCCTTTCTGCTTCAGAAAAGCTTTGAGCTCTCGAGTTTTCATGCCTTGGGTCATCTGAGGCGGCATAGGGTTCGCTTGTGCACCTGAGAACGTGTTCGCCTGTGCACCTGACTTTGCGTGGCACGCGTGGCATCTGCGTGCTCTGGGATCGCTTTGCGCACTGTGAGGGCTCGTTCTAGTGATGTTGGAGGAGTGTTGGAGGGTGACTTTGTGTGGCAGGCGTGGCATCTGCGTGCTCTGGGAGCGCTTTGCGCACTGTGAGGGCTCGTTCTAGTGATGTTGGAGGCGTGTTGGAGGGTGACTTTGTGTGGCAGGCGTGGCATCTGCGTGCTCTGGGATCGCTTTGCGCACTGTGAGGGCTGGTTCAAATGATGTTGGAGGAGTGTTGGAGGGTGACTTTGTGTGGCAGGCGTGGTATCTGCGTGCTCTGGGATCGCTTTGCGCACTGTGAGGGCTGGTTCAAATGATGTTGGAGGAGTGTTGAAGGGTGACTTTGTGTGGCCAGGGCTGTTGCGGGGGATGGTTGATGAGTGTTGGAGGGTGACTTTGTGTGGCTGGCGCGGTGTCTCCTAAGGGGCCCGACATTCCACCGCCATTTAACGATCCTGTTCGTTTGAGGGCCAACTCGTCATCCGCCTCGTCCCTCAGGTAAGAGCCTGAGCTCTACCAGGGGGGCGGATGGGCAACTGCCGGCGCGGTTGATTGGTCGACTCCCATGTTGGTACAGTGGATCCGCTGAATAAGAACCGCTTATCGTTGTTTTCACGGTACCCTGGGGTTCTTAAATTAAAAGCATTGCTGAACGTTCCTCAAAGGTTCCAGGCCCTCAAGTTCATAACGCCGTCGGTTCTTAAAGAATGGCACTGTGACTGGTTGTTGGTTGCTTAATGGATAGGCTGGGTAGACAACATCGGTCTTTGGTACGAACGTCACGTCATGTGTTTATATAATAGATGCGGAATTTGGAATATTATATATCCCTATATGAGTTGCTCTTCACTCTGGTTGTGCTGACGAGCGCACTGGCTGCAGTCAGCCTCGGGTTGTAGTCAACTCCATTTTTTTCAGCGCGCGGAAGTCTAGATATGAACGATGATATGTGATCCGCAGCAAAACTATAACCAAAACTTAAAGGGTGAGTGAAATTATTATCATCAGGCGTGAGTGAAATCGTTATTATCAGGCGCGCGTTGAGTGTCAATGTAACTACCCCACCCCACCCTACCCCACCCCTCCCC
>VSDK01016095.1:412855-439771 GCA_009767595.1 Symbiodinium kawagutii
GGCGCGCGTTGAATGTCAATGGAACCCCCCCACCCCACCCCTAACCACCCCACCCCACCCCACCCCTCCCCCCCCAAAACCTAAAAGGTGAGTGAAATCATTATCATCAGGTGTGAGTGAAATCATTATCATGAGGTGCGCGTTGAGTGTCAATGTAACCACCCCACCCCACCCCACCCCTCCCCCCCCCAAAACCTAAAGGGGGAGTGAAATCATTATGATCAGGTGCGCGAGTGAACGCATATGTGGGTGCGCGAGTGAACGGCAGTCACTGGGTTCCGCAGGTGCGCAAGTGAACGCATTTTTGGGTGCGCAAGTGAACCAAGACCCATCTGAGGCCTCTGGCCACATCTAGCCGCATTCCACAGTGTGGATAATGTAGCCGAGCCAGCCAGTGAAAACTTCGCATGACATCACTCCACAACTGCTTGCTTGCATACTGCCGTGGCACCATATAGATCTACCAATTCGCGAGGCTCCCTTTCTGCAAAGGCTTTTGTACGCCATCTTGAAAGCACACCTGTTGAAATCGCACTCCTCTGTGGGGTTGCTAGCGCTTCAATGCTGCGATATTTGTTCTGGGGGTTATGTTTGGTGAATCCCCAGCATGGCCTGGCACAAACATGAGAATTGATTGTTTATTAAAGGTTATTAGGCTAGTTGCGTCGGCTTTTTTTGGTGCTTTTGTACCACTCAGCATCTGGCCTACCACAGCCGATTCGGAGGGAAGATCTTGTTATCAGTTCTTCTCTTGCATGGTTAGTGCTGAGTCAATCATGAAACGCCATGAAACCAACTCAACCCGGCCTGGAGATCTACAGAACCCGCAAGAACTCGTTGAGAGACAGGCAGCAACAACCAGGATAGCTGCAAGAGCACGTCCTGAGCAGGTGCAGTGAACAGTCACCTTTGGATGCTGTTCGTGTGGCTTCAAGCTGAGGTGCTACTGGCCGCTCGGGCACCCATTCGAGCTCCTTCTACATCCAAGGCAATCGCAACTGTTTGCAGAAGTCTGGCGATGTGCGCTACAGTGCCAATTGAGATCAATTAAGCCATATGATTTGGTTGTCAAAGCTGCAAGTTTCTGCTCGCAATGCAAGATGATGTCTTCCATTGAACGTGTTGATCTTCAATCTCCTGACATGCCTTTTGCCAAATGGATCTGCTTATGCGGGGCACTTGAGACGAGCCAATTCTGATATCTGCGAACTCGCATGTGCCAAACGTCCTGTCACATGAAGAAGCCCTCCGAGTGCAGTCTGAAAGATGCACCGCGCATCACCGCACTTTTTGGACTGCGGGGACGAAACACACTGAGGTTAGTTTATACATACTCCACTGCCTGACCTTCGGCACACAGTGACATTGCAAGAAGTTGCAAGAGAAGAAAATGGGTTCTTGGTATGCCGTGAGCCTGAAGTTTAATAGCGGCTTCCTGACCAGCTGTAAACCTGTAATCTCTTACGATGTCCACAACAGAAAAATCATGGAATCATCTCTGACTGAGTCTCAAGAAGTGGACACAGCACTGAGTGTATAGAAGTGTTAACATGTGTTAATTAACCTCGACTGCTAGCAGTTCTAAATCTCCGATCATTGAGCGTTGCGGGCTGACACGGCGATGCACAAGCTCCTCGCCGGAATCGCATCTTCGACGAATTCGCGGCAGTTGGATGGGGCTACGATCACTGGGCCGCGCTAAATGAAGTTGCCAAGCAGCGCGCTGCATTTCGTGAAACGTTTCTGATCGGTTCAATTGTGCCACCGTTAAAAAGGGCTACATTTTCGAATGTCACGAGAGTGGGTTTTTTCCCCACTCTGTGTTTCTGCCGAACATGGAAGGGAGGATTGACTGATGCGCCCATGCAATTCAGTTCAAAGAAAGGCGCAGGAGCTTCCAAAAGATCTTAAAGGAGCAAGGTCCCAGCTAGGTATCCAGTGTTCTTAAATACCATGATTCAAAACATGCAAATGCATCTATGATGATCGGTGGATGCCTATGATTTCAGTGAGTGCAAGGGCACATATGGAGCATCAGCCTTTCCGGTGTTGCCATCAGCTCAAGAGTGCTTCCGCCGGTGGAGTCACCTTGCAAGGAGTCTCTAGCTCCTTTCTCAACAAAAAAGCACATTTCCAATGGAAACTTAAGTGCCTTCCTTTAGAGTTTCTATCAATACGACAATTTCTCCAAGTATCTTCTAAAACTGCACTGCTTCCTTTGCTCGCTGCAAACCCTACTTTTGCTTGCCCGACCAACTCTTAGCACTTCCCTATGCTCAAATTCTTCCGTGAAATGGCGTTGTTTCTGGTGCGTCTGAAGCAACGCGCCATAAATTACGAAACAACAAATTCTCAACATCCCTAACCCTAGAAAAACAAGCTCAAAACCAACGTTGATTGCGTATAGCCGGGGCTTCTGCAAGTTTTTCAAGCACTGCGCATGATGATGAATCATAATGAGTATCATGTCATGATATCTCTCCCTCCAAATCTGGGCACCCATCCATGGATGTCTTTCCTGTCTGCTTTTACATGTGCTCTATAAAGCCTCTGCCATTCTGTGGTCCATGTATCTCTGTCAACGTCACATCATTCCTAGACTTAGATTCTCCGCTATCCACGTCCAATTCTTCATCTGCACCCGCGAACCTGTACATCTCTATGTCTCTCTCTCTCTCTCTCTCTCAATTCGCACCTACACTCCGTTTTCAATTTCGCTTTCACACCTACTTGATGTCTTGCACCGGTGTCAAGATATGCCCATGATCCTCAAGTCCTAACCTGGCAATGCAGGTTCCTATGAAAAGCAAGACAGCTGAGTGGATACATAGTGACATGATGTGACATGTGAGTGGAAACTTCGGCCGCCCATCCGCCCTGGCCTCCACACTTGGACGGCCTGAGTGAAGACGTTGGCTATCGAGTATCAGGGAGGGTCCACCAGGGACGGAGCCTCGGTGGCAGTAGAAACATGATGCTTCATGGTGGGCAGTGGTGGTTCATGGTCAATGATGGTTCATGATGGTCAATGATGGTTAATGATGGTTCATGTATCCTTCAGTTATCTTCATCAACCATCATGTTCTCTACAGTCAATGACGGTTCATGATGTTATCTTCATGTCGATTCACTCCCTTCACGGGCGGCCCTCAATGTCTTGCCGAGAATCCTAAGATCGCATCGATCCTGAGCGGTATCTGTTCACTGACCCTACCACCATTTACACCGCACCTGCCACATGGCACTACAATCCTCCATAAACCTTGGAAGGGCACCACACAAAATTGGGCTACACCTGTGATGATGAGGTAACCACTACATCGGTGGCATTTTTGGCAGCACATCATACGACCTTTAACCATCTCCACATATATTTTTATAACAATCAATATATATATATATATATATGTATATATGTATTAATGTATGTATTTTTTTGTATGTAAACCACTCATAGCAGCACCCGGCAGGTGCCAAGTCAAGGGAATTACAATTCAAGATTCTCAGAGCGCTGGCCAGAGAGCAAGTGGCAGCTCCAAGTGGCGACAGGGTTCATGGTGGCGGCAGGAAACAGGGACAGCTTGGGACAAATTTGGTCAAATTTGGACAAATGTTCGTGGACGGCAGTGGATCACTGACCCACACTGACGCCTTCACTGTTGGATCGCTTGCGTCACAGATCACTGGCATCACTGAGGAACCTCGCGTGTGGAAAGACGGATAAATGATGATAAATGTTTTGCATATTTTTGCAAGTACTTGGATCATCTCAGATCGCTGGTGTCCCTCAAAAGAAGGCTCTCACAGCCTTCAAATGCTGACCATAAAAATGAGGCGGCGACAAAAGGGATCCCTGGAGTGGGTGAGTGCGGGTGGCAAGTTGATGCTAGCAATTGAAGCTCAGGGTATGATGTGCAGTGGGGACCTGCGTGAAACTAGCAGGGAAGCGTTGACGGTAAAGGCATGGTGCAGGGAGACATGGGGGGAATAACCCAAATACAGCAGCGATATGTCCCGATCAAACGGCGATCGCACCACCTTGGTTGACTTAAAGCGGGGCCTTGCAAACTCACTACGCTCCACTGCAGCGTACTCCAACGCTTCGAGAAAGCACAACTTGAGGCATGGCGACCGCCACACCAACTCTCTCTCTCTCTCTCTCTCCACCGCCATCTCTGCGCTAAGCATCTTATCTTCGAGCTGCAGCAACCTTCAGGGAAGAGCTTTATAAACAGCCTATTGGCTCAGCTTGACATCGCTGTGTCTTACTATGTCTTACTGAGACCTGCCTGTTGAACAGCGCGTTTTCAATATCTCCCGAGGTCTTCGACTTCTTGCTCCTCCACAGCTGAGCGGCTCAAATCAACGATTTGCATTCGTCCAGTGGCGTTGAAAGTCTGGAAGTCTATATAGTTCATATATGTTCATACAGTTCCCTCACTGCACGGGAACCTCATGGAACCCCATAGGCACACACACACACACACATACACAGAGATTGTTACATTCTGCATGTAGAAATGAATTGAAAAACGCAAATACGCAGAGTCAATGCATGTCAATGCATTCTTTCTGTGTCTTCATGCGCCATATGACAGAATCTTCATCCGGTCCTGTACATAGATCTCGAACGCAAGCTATTGGGGAGTTTTGACCTGGAGCCAGTCAATGATGTCAATGCGTGCCCTTCGCTGGAGATCAGAAATCACATGTCATGTGCAAAACTGCGCGAAGCTCTTCATCAAAGTGCTATGTCTGACCCTTACTATCCCTTTCTTCAGGCCTGGATGAATGGAGAGAGCAAGACGAATCTTTCCGAACCATCACATGTTCAGATCCCGTGCCGTAGATCGATCTCGCAGACTTGGAGGAGCGAAGAGAGGCCGACTGATGTGGATTCCGGGATCTTGTGAAAGCATCATCGTCGTCATCGGATTCCTCTGGTGGATGTCCGTAGACCTAAGGCCACAAGCAATCGATGATCATCGCTGCTAGACACACCTGGATGCACTTGGAGGGACGCGCTTGACTGGACACCCTTGCAAGAAACTCCTGTAAAAATATTCTTGGTAGGACAACGTAGGACAGTGTTCTGTTGTAGAACACTTGTGAGGCAGTCACTGGGGTGCGCTCGAAGCAATTCTTAGCATGACACTCTGGGAAGGCACTCAACACAAAAAAACTCTTGTAAGGCACCTTTGGTATGACACTCCAGTCGGGCAGTTCTGGTAAGAGACTCATAAGACACCTGGGTTGACATTCTCCAAAGGCAGTGTTGGTACGACACTCTTGGAGTGATAGTCTGGTAACACACACAGTCTTGGCATAGGGATTGTTGGCTGTGTATGGCATTCTTCTGAGAACTTCTTGTATGATACTCTTGGTAAGCCACCCTCTTGACACTCTTGGTATGAGAGTCTTGGCCTTGGCACTCTTCGTATGACGTTCTTCCGAGAAACTCTCGTAAGACACTCTTGGTATGTCTTGGTATCACACTGTCAGACAATTTTCGGCGTGAAACTCTTGTAGTGGCCCGCTTGGAAAAATAGTCTTGGCGCAACACTCTTGGTATGACATGCCTACTCTTGTCATGCCACGGTTGTAAGGCAATCTTGGTTTGACACTCTTGGCAACTTGGAAATGACGCTATGACCATGACATGCCATGACACTCTTGTAATAGACACTGGGCATGACACTCCTGTGAGGTATTCTGAGAGTGAAACTCTTGGGAGACACTCTTGTGTTCATTCTTGTGTGACATTCTTCGGGGAAACGCTTCTGGAACACTTGCTGGAGCAAACCGAGCAAAACGTGCATGACACGTCTAAAGTGCCGCGCCTGCGAAATGCCAACGGGCTGCTTCAAAGTGGTACTCGAGGAAAACGAAACATCACTAGACGCTGCGAACCATTGAGCTTGCCACACAATGCAAATGAACATGCTTTGCACATTTTGAAGCCAAAAGAGGCGTGGGTTCTCAAGGAACCACAAGACCCATGTCAGAAGCAAGCATACAAGATCATACAAGCACCCTTTCGGGAAACCCGGAAGAAGAGTGTGCACGATTGAGAACCCAAAGGCAAGGCACCATCGAGTGAACACACTTCCAACCCCAGACCCCAAAAATCCTGATGTTAAGCGAGAACACTTTGCTACCCATTCGGGAAAAACGTACCAATCCTCTGTGTTGCTTGCAGAGTTCCCTTTGCGGCCCCAGCCCCAGCTGCCAAGAAAGCACCCACACCGCGGGGTCGGCTGAAAGTGGACAAACCATTTGAACAACTTAATATACCCCTTCACAACTAACATATTTATCTACATAAGACACCAGGTAGAAGAGCTTCATAGGGAATCTCTTGGCGAGCTAATTGTAGGAGAAGTCTTTGACTTAAATCTTTGGAGAAACTCCCTAGGTAGAGGTCTTTTGGTAAGATCGATGCGCAAGGTCTCTCTAGAAGATCTCTGTAGGATGTCTCTTGGCAAGATCAGTGTAGGAGAACTCATGCTAAGACTTCTGTAGAAGATCTGTACAAAGAAATCTATACAAGACCTCTGTGCTCTCTGCAAGAGCTCCCCCCGCAAGATCTCTGGAAAAGACCGTTTTGCAAGGTCTCTGTGCCAAATCTCTTTGCAAGATCTCTTCGAAAGCAAAAGTGAGCACGGGGCGAAGGCGAGAGCGATCTGACCCGTACGAAGTCCCCAGAGGGTTGCACGAGTGAATTGAAAGTTTGCACCGCGCGCAAACGAGAGCGATGCAACACGCACAAAGTCCACAAAGGGTTGAAAGGGCAAAATGATGATTGGCTCCGCACGCAAGCGAGAGACAAAAAAACAGAGGTAGGAAAGTCATGGAAAGTCACCTGATGTCTCTGTGCCACCTTTTTTCGATTTCAAGTGTTGGCGTTACGAAACACTGGCTCTGCATACGAAGTGCTCAACCCGTCAGGCAAACTGATCTCGACAAAGCAGATGCAAAAATGACGACAGTCTCATGAAATAACCATTTCGAACTCTTCAAAAGAACATTTCGGACATGTTAATTTTGCGCGAGCTTGCAAACGTTCTTGCAACGTCTCACAAATGACGACAATCAATTACGCGTTTCGTAAGTATATATACATAAGGATCATAAAGAATTCCTTGCACCGGCCTCGAATTCCTAGACGTTTCCCGTGCCCCTGCCACGTAAAATGCACTTTGCCCCAAAAACGAACATGGCACGCAAACAAGAACGCAGCTCCGTAACAGAGGTGCCTGGGAACCATTGGGAACCCAGTTCGTGCGAGGCTTCCTTCCAAACCGGAGGATGGAGGAACGTTTTGATGGAGGAACATTTTTGATGTAATTAAGGGCCAGCCAACCTTGAGAACACCCCAGATATCCTGAGATCTACACGGATTCGTTTTCACTCACCGAAAGAAACCCCCAGTGCACACCCTGTTTGGAAAACATAGTTCGAATCATGATATAAATAGGGCATCCGTGTCAATCTCCCAAGAAATGACGGCGAGTTGTGCCCAAGACCATAATCAGCTGAGCGGCTGTCAGGCAAAAGCTATAGAATGTCACCTGCGGCAGCGTGCTGACTAAACCACGGCAAATGCAAATGGCAATCCAAATTCATCCCGCGATCTATGATATACGATCCACATATGATCCATATTGAAAGCCAGAGTGAACGCCGAATCGAATGCCATATTGAGTACCACATTGAATACCAAATGCCAAACCCACTGTGACAAGTGCATCCAAATGCCGAACCCATTCCATGAATGCCACATTCAGGTTTCTTAGATATATTTAGGTATGTGCGACAAGCTACCCACGTACAGTTGGATCATGGTTGTGACATAAGGGAATGCACCCTTCTTCCTCTTCAGGCCTTGAGCCTGGCTCGAGCAGTGTAAAAGCTGCAGCATCGTGCTGCACCAGGTTGTGTGTCTGCCACTTGGTGTGGCAACCCCATCTGTTCCTAGCGAGCCATATCCCGTTGCATTGGTAGCGGAGCGCCTGGAGCTTCGCACGGATCCTGGGGGCACTACGGCATCGTCGAGGAGTAGGTCACGATCACCCAGGCCTTCTTCCTCACGAGCTGCTCCATCTTCGGCATCGAGGCCACCGCGACCTTGGGCTGGACCTCGAGTGGTTGGACCGGTATCTGGTTCAGGGACCTCAAGGGTTCCTGTGCCAATTGCTGCAGCTAGGGCAGCACAACATCCTCGGGGTAGAGTGGTGCCACCCCGACCTGTTGCTCCTCGACTACCTGTTCGTGGTTCTGCGGGCCGCGCTCCTGGTTGGGGACCTGCTTTGGCCTTGGCCAGAGGTGCTGCTGGATCTCATCCACGAGCTCCTCGGGTACCACCTGTGGTGATCAATCTTCCACCGGATTACCTACCACACTTGGGGGATAGAGTGCCCGTCCGGAGCCTGATCCGGAACCTTTGCCTGGTGAGGACCTGCGCTTCCGCGAGTTCTACCTGAGGGCTGTGAACAATTGGTGGTCGCTGCTGGAGAACGACCCTGCCACTGCGGCAATCTGTCTCTCCTACCTGCTGCAAACCTGGGCACCAGAGGGCTTCCAGGTTCACGGGACAAACGATCCCAACCGGTACTACCACCTGCGCTTGGGCTAGGTGACTGTGGTCAAGGCCACAGACTTTTTCCTCATCGAGCACATTTTGGCCTACCTGGCAGTGCTCCTCTTTGCCTTTAACCTGGTTGAGTTCGAGGGAGCTTAACCCACTTTTTCCTGAACTTCAAGAAGAAGTTCTTGTTAAGGTTTTTCTTCGGCACGATGATGATGAACAGCCAACGTCAAACGGCTGAATCCGTTCCATCATGGGACGGGAATCCAAGAGGATGGAGGCGATACCAGCGTGAGGTCAGCTGGTTCTGCCTAGGAACAAAGAAGTCTCAGAGATCCTTGCTGGGACCAAGGCTCGTCTCCAAGCTGACAGGACCTGCCCGCCTGCTTGCTATGAGTTGGAGCCACCATGACATCAGCGGACCTCATGGAGTGGAGAACCTGCTCAAGAAGTTGGAAGCTTCGCCATTGGTAAGGCCGAAGTTGCCAAACTCGGCGGCGGTGATGAACCAGTACTTCAACTACCGTCGACACCCGGGGGAGAACATCAACGCCTACCTCGTGAGGGAGAGCCTTTTCTTCGAGGAGTTTGTGGAATCCCTCATGGAGCTCAAGGGTGCACCTGGTCAACTCCTTCAATCGGCTGACTTCGAGGACTCCGGCTCATCAGCTTCGGAAGATGATGATGCGCCTCCCACTGAAGCTGCCTCGGAAACCAAGGAGACCTCGACGACCAAAAGGGCCGATTACCAACGTGTACCAACGGAAAATCCCGAAGCTCCTCCAGATGATGGCCGAGCTTCCCGAACCAGCAGGAAATCTCAGCGTGGAATGAATTTGGCCGACAGCTTCATTCTCCATCAACTTCGTGGATGGCGACTTCTCAGTGGAGCTGCACTCAATGGTGATGAGTGGAGGTCAATCCTAGCCTCCACCAAGAATCAATTGGACTATGACTCCGTCTCCCAAGCTCTCACGGTTCTCTTTGATGAGCAGATCCACCACCATCATCGTGGAGCACCTCATTCTGGACATCATGGAGGTGCACATCACTTCAACATGGCCGAGGGGGATGATTGGTGGGGAGATGATTCCACCGGTTGGTGGGATGATCCATGGGCTGCTGCTGCTCTTCCAACCTGGGAAGAGGAATGGGAACCTCCTGAGGAGACTGAGGAGCAGGAGACAGAGGAGAATGTGGAGAAGGAGAACATGGCCGCTGAAAGGACATGGTCCCAAGCTCAAAGGACCACTCAACAGGTCCGAAAGGATCGAGGTTTTGGAGCTGCATCTTCCAGCTCTGGACGTCCACCCACCGGTTGCTACATCTGTGGGGGCAACCATCTGGCAAGAGACTGTCCAGACCGGATGGCTCCAAAGGGGAAAGGAAAACATCGGATCCAGTACTTCACCGAAGGTGACTTCTACCAGGACTACATCATGCACAAGGGCAAGGGCAAGCCTAAGGGTTCTGGGACGGTGACCTTCGCACTGGAGGATTTTTACCAGTTTGTGAAAGGCAAGGGCAAGGGACATGGGAAATCAAAGGGGAAGAACCAAGGCAATGTCAACTCCTACATGCTCACCGACTACGACTTCAACGGCCTCCAATTCGACCTGGAGGACACAATGGAAGCCAACAGCCTTGGAACCCAGGACCACAAGACCTTTGCCTCGCAGACACCAAGACCAAGTCGCACTACGGCATGCTCGACTGTGGAGCAACCTGCAGTGCTGGTCCTGAAACCTCGATCAAAAATTTGATCCAGGCTGTGATCAGCCAAGACCACCTCGCGTCCATCGAAGTCAATGCAAAAAGGCGACCTCGCTTCCGATTTGGAAGTGGTGCATGGGGTCAGGCCTTGTATCAGGTGACCATCAAGTCCAGCCTTACCCTCAAGAGTTTTGCGGCATTTGTTCTTCCAGATCCAGCAGATGCCCAGCACCTACCAGATTATGATCACGTTCCAGTTCTAGTGGGGATGGACTTTATCCGGGGTAACGGCATGATCATCGACTTTACCGATGGACACTCAGTATGTGCACGACATCCAGAAGCTTCACCCTTCAAGCTGCACACCAATCCCAAGGGTCACTTCATGTTGGATCTCGTGTGGTTTCTTCACGAAGGGAAGGCATGCCATTCAGGTCACCCATCCATGTCAATCATCACAGAGTCAGACTCCACGATCCACAGCACTTTGATGAATCTCAACACAGTGGAGTTTGAACATGACATTTGCATGACATTCACCATGCACACGGACACATCTCACCATGAGCTCTTTGATCAACTGGTTCGTCGTCGACGTGAGCTTCAGCATCAAGCTCGCATGGGTAACGTGTTCGACTCATCCGTTGACCCTCGACATGGCGAACAAGAACAAGCAGACCGACATCAAGGACGACCTGGATGTGGCTCGGGCGGTGACAGCCGATCCCCGGGATCCACGCACTTCCCCGGATCAATGGCCGTGTTTCAACAGCCATCGCCCAGCCAAGCAGCAGGGGAACAAGTGGGCAGCTTGGACCCACTGCAACACGTGTGGCCTCCGCCTCACCTATACCCCCAAGAAGGGAGCTCCATCCAACAGTGTGACCATGGTGAATCCAGAGATGATGCGCCGAGCTCTGGAACAACTCCGACAGAACCTGCCCTCCGACATGGAACCCAACGAAGAGTTGGTTCGACTTTACATGGAAAAGCTGACCACCGAAAGCCGCATCGAGCACCTCCTTCAGGACACCAAGAAGGCCCAGGACAAGCTGAGGAGTTTGGCGGCACAGGCTCCTTCCAAGAAGACGGCAACGAAGTCAAGAGCCGCACCATCGACCCCGACCAAGGAGAATCCGAAGACTCATCCTTCCGGAGACGTTGCCGAGGAGGAAGTAAGCTCACCGACATCGTGGGAGCGAGTGACTGGAAGGGCTTCGAAGGACCCGTCCGCCATCAACCCCCTGGACTTCATGACCGAGGAGGAGAAGCGGGAAGTGTTCAATCGTGTGGGCCCTCGGATTCAGGCCTTCAAGGATCAAGAAGTGGAGCTGGAACCGGACTACGAGTCCCAGATGCCATGACCGACTACATGATGGCCGAGATGAAAGCTGGCATCAAGCTTCCACTCTCTGTGGGCCAGAAGATGATGGACGTGATCAACCATGTCAATGAGAACCTCCAGGCAGACCTCTCTGAGTTCGTCTATGACAAGAAGCCGTTGGTATGGGAGATTTTCTGCTCACCCGAGTCAGAACTCTCAGAATGTTGCTTGCGAGAAGGGATACCTACCCAACGGATCAATCTTGCTCAAGGCTTTGACCTTTACAAGCCTGAGACCTACCTCACCTTGATGGAACTCTTCCGAGTGCAACGTCCGAAGAAGTTTTGGATCTCGACTATGTGCACTCTTTTCTGCAGCTGGGTAGACCTCAACTACAAGGGGAGAGAGGAGCTCTTGAGCAAGAAAAGACGAAGGGAGAGGAAGATGTTCCGCCTCCTATGTGGCTTCATCCTTGCAGTCGTGTCCATTGACCCTGAAGTGGAGATCTACTGGGAATGGCCACTGAGGTGTCGAGCTCGGAGGGACCCCATCATTGTGGACTTCTTCAACAAGCTCCAGTGTGTCTACGATTGCAGGATTGACGGTTGCCGTTATGGTCTCAAATCCCAAGGCGGTGCCTTCCTCAACAAGCCCTGGCTGGTGAAAACCACCAGTCTCTACTTCTACTCGGAGTACCGCCTGAAGGTTTGCCTCAAGAACCACCCCCACGAGGTCATCCATGGCATTGAGACCAACAAATCGGCATATTACCCAACGGCCCTATGCCGCTCCATCGCCAAGACTTGGCGAAACCAGATGTTGCCCAACAGATGGTGGCGATTGCTCTGGACGGCAACCGTGGAGGACAATGTCGACATGGAGAACTTCGCCTCAGAACAAGTTCAACCTTCTGAAGAACCTGAAGGTGACGATCACGGAGAACCACCTGACAAAGACTTGGACGTGAACCCTACCAAGGACATGGTGGAGAAGTGGGAAGCTCAACTTCACCGTTTCCATCGAGCGGCTGGCCATCCTTCCACCAAGAACCTCGTCAGGATGCTGGTGGATGCTCAAGTGGAACCTTGGAAGATCATCCAAGCTCGGAAATTCACCTGCCCCATTTGTGAAGAACTTCAAAGGGGAGGTTCATCCTCCAAACAGATCCCTCCGGGATCTATGCGTCCCATGCCTCAAGCTTGGGAACACATGTCCATTGACATACCCACAAGTACAACAATGACCCCATTGGTTTTAACATATAGACCTTTTCAAGGGTCTAGAATGGTGGTCTAAAATCGTTTTGCATAGGGGTTTTACGTGAAGCTCCTTTGACCATTTTAGACCCACCCTTGGTTCCGACTGCATGGTCTAACATCATTTGCCTGTGAACGACTTTTTTCCAACATCAAGCTTTCACGTTCATGAGAAAAAACGTATAGACCTTGTGAATCCTTGTCACTTGTTAACGTAATGTATGATATATATATATATATACATACATACATATATATATATATATATATTATATCCTCCAAGTACCTTTGACATCCTTTGACAATACAAGAGATTACAAAAGGGGTATCGCTATTTGGGAAGGTCCCATCGCTTACCTCATGTTTTCAAGATTTCTTGCAAGCCATGGCAGCCGAATACTATTTTGAAATTACCGGAGTTTTGACAAACTATGTTTAACATTAACTTTCGGCAAAGCAAAACTGATTTTGCTGGGCGTTGAATTTTTACATGGGTCTGATATGGTATCCCATAGGCCGCTCCTGAGGCCGAGGAACGCACAAACCCTAGGAAAACCATGTTAGGCCCAAGTCTATGGACCCATGCCTACCTCTCATCGATCCCTAGTGCCCAAAATGGGCCTAACATGGCTTAACAATGTTTAACATTAATTTTCGGCAAAGCAAAACTGATTTTGCTGGGTGTTGAATTCTTACATGGGTCTGAAATGGTATCCCATAGGCCGCTCCTGAAGCCAAGGAACGCACAAACGCTAGGAAAACCAATGGGTCTGATATGGTATCCCATAGGCCGCTCCTGAAGCCAAGGAACGCGCAAACCCTAGGAAAACCATACTAGTCCCAAGTCTATGGACCCATGCCTACCTCTCATCGATCCCTAGTGCCCAAAATGGGCCTAACATGGCTTAACAATGTTTAACATTAACTTTCGGCAAGGCAAAACTGATTTTGCTGGGCGTTGAATTTTTACATGGGTCTGATATGGTATCCCATAGGCCGCTCCTGAGGCCGAGGAACGCACAAATCCTAGGAAAACCATGTTAGGCCCAAGTCTATGGACCCAGGCCTACCTCTCATCGATCCCTAGTGCCCAAAATGGGCCTAACATGGCTTAACAATGTTTAACATTCATTAATTTTCGGCAAAGCAAAACTGATTTTGCTGGGCGTTGAATTTTTACATGGGTCTGATATGGTATCCCATAGGCAACTCCTGAGGCCGAGGAACGCACAAACCCTAGGAAAACCATGTTAGACCCAAGTCTATGGACCCATGCCTACCTCTCATCTATCCCAAATGTCCAAGATGGGCGTAACATGGCCCAACAATCTTTCAAATGGAATTTAGGCATGGATGTCGAACATAGATGGAGCATGATGGAGCTTTTTCAACTTGTGTCTGTCAAACGCAAATCCCCATGGAACCCAGCTTACAGCTAACATATGCTAACATCAGCTAACCACTAATCACACAAACCAACTAATCACCAACCAACCAATAAGTCAAGAAACTGTAATTGTTCCCACTGTGCATATCTTGCTTCAATTATCGCTCATGCCAAAAATGTTTCCAAACTTCCAACGAGTAGGTTGCAAAAACCTGGCATGATAGAGCATAGATCCCATGTCAGGAAGGTCTAAGATCGTATACCAAGGTCTTTAACGAGATGCAATCTAAAGGGTCTAACATCATTTTCCATTCAATGATGTAGGCATGAAAAAAGGTCTAAATGTATAGCTCGAAAAGGTCTAAATGTATAGCTCTTACCATGTTAGACCTTCCAAAATCTGAACCAAGGGTGCACCATGTTAGACCTTTTGTACTTGAGGGTATCCATTGACCTGGGTGAATGGACGGTTCCGGGACGCGACCTCAAGGTGAAGTTCATCCTTTTCATGGACGTGGCCACCCGCTACAAGGTGACGGAAGTGCTCTTCACTTATCCCCACGATCAGAGCCGTGTGGAAAATGCAGATCAGGTGATCAAAACCTTGACCACCCGATGGCTCAAGGACAAACCTCGACCAGCTTGCATCATCCCAGACAATGCCAACACTTTGATCTCGGCCAAGCTGACAGCCTTCCTGGCCGACCTCAGCATTGAAGCGCTACCTCCTCCAGATGGTGCAAGCTGGGCACATGGTCTTACGGAGCGAGCCATCAGCCAAATCAAGGACACCTCATCCTTGATTCAACAAGCTCTATCCGATCAAGATCCAGTGCTCTCTGTGGCCATGGCAACCAGTGCCCTGAACAACACAGAGTTTGTCAAAGGCTTTTCCAGCATTCAGTGGGCCTTTGGACGTCAAGCAGAGCTGGGTGATGCCGAACTACGACAACAACTCAGCTTGCCGGTGGAACGCCAGCAACACGAGTTCCTTCGATTGCTCCCTCAGCGTGAGCTGGCTGAGGAATGTGCGAGAAAAGCGAGAGCGAGGACCGTCATGTCCAAGCTGAAGAATTCCTCCATTCGACAGCCCATCAGAACCTTCTCTTTGGCCCAACCTGTTTTCATCTGGCGGAAGTTCCTCCCTCACACGGTCTATGCTGGACGCCGTGGAGGCTACAAGTTTGTGGGGAAACCTAGATGGGTTGGTCCAGGACGTGTGGTCTTTCATGAACTGGTGGCTGGACAAACCGCCGAGGAGAGAAAACACGTGGTCTGGGTCATCCTGGGGAAGAGGATCTACAAGACCTCTGTGCACAGTGTGCGACCTCTCAGTGAACGAGAACAACGACTCTTCGAAGCAAAGGGTGACGACTCCCATACATGGCAACAACTCAGCGACATGATCCCCAAGCGTGAGTTTGTTGACATCACCAATGAAGAGCCGGAGGAAGGGGAGATCGAGGAGCCCTACTTGCCCAAGATGCCCGACGAGCAGACCATCATCAAACCCCGGTTGAGGTTCGTGACCAAGAAGACCCCAACTGATGATGGATCCCCCATCGACTTTGTACCACGACCTCCTCCCGGAGATGAGGTCAATGATTATGGTCAACCTGAACCCAAATCTCGGAAGGTCCAGTTTGACATCCCAGATGAAGATGAAGGAGTACCTGCATCAGGTGCCGAGCCTTCCTCGGGATCTCGAAGGAGTTCTGCTACCTCAAGCACTCCTCTACTGGATCCACCTGAACCTGGAGGTGACAAACGTGAAGGAGATCTACCTGAAGAAGATGGTCCAGACTCGAAACGTCAACGGACCGAAGATGAAAATGATGATCTCTTCGCACAGGCATTGAGCGAGGTGGAAGAGGGCTACATCATGGAGATCGAAGTGGACCTTTCCTCCAACTCAAAGAAGAAGGAGTTCAAACGGAACCCCTGCCTCTACCTCACCAAGAAGATGTCTTCCACGGAGGTTCACTACCGACATCTATCACCTGAAGAACAACGCCTCTTCAACAATGCCAAAGACTCCGAGATCAGTTCCTTTCTTCGAACTGGTGCTGTGAGGAGATGCCTCTCCTACGAAGAGCAACAAGAAGCTCAACAAAGTGGCCGTGTCCTCAAGGCCCGCTGGGTCTTGGTTTGGAAGGACATCCCTGCCGAATCCAGAGCCGAAGCACTACAAGAACGTTCCGACAAGGGTGACAAGACCGTCATCGATGCTGGCGGTCAACGAAAAGCAATTGCCAGGATTGTCCTGTTGGGATTCCAACATCCTGACCTGGGCCAAGCTGACTTCATTACCAGTGCGCCGGTGCAATCTCAGCTCATGAAGCACCTTTCTCTGATCACGGTGGCTCAGAGGAAATGGCGACTGGAATCTCTGGACATGAAGACTGCATTTTTGCAGACAGGCAGTGCAACCATGGAAAACCAACGATTGTGGACCCATGGAACTCCAGAACTTCGAAAAGCTCTCAATGTTCAAGATGGTGAACTGTTGCGGATCATGCGCAACATCTATGGCAACGCCACAGCACCTCGTGAACTATGGCGCGACATTGACACCACCCTGCAGAAGCTTGGAGGTCATCGATTGACCGGTGACAATTCATTCTGGGTATGGACTGAGAAGAACCCAGAACCTCGAAACTATGCTGACCAATTCAAGCTCATCGGCTTCGTTGGTGGCCATGTGGACGACTTCGTGAGATCTGGCGACCTTTCCAACGAAACCTGGCTTCGAGTCCGACAAGCAATGGACCAGGCCTACCAGTGGAGAAGTGTCAAAGATGAAGAGTTCCGCCACACGGGTGTGAACATTGAAGTCTGTGAAGACCGGAGGGAACGCTTCATCAAGATGAACCAGTCCTTTTACCTGGAGAACCTTCCGGAACTGGCTATTCCACCTCATCGCCTTCGCAGTGATCCAGATGGAGCTCTACATCCTGGAGAAGTTGCAGCCTGTCGAGCTACACTGGGAGCTCTCCAATGGGCCTGCACTCAAACTCAGATCCAAGCGTCAGCACGAGTCAACCTCCTACTGACGGAGTTGACCACTAAACCTTGTATCCAGACTGCCAAGGAGATCAACGACCTCTGCAAGGAGCTCAAGAAGGACCCCATGGAGATCAGACTCTACAAGCTGGACAATGTGGAACATTGGCAAGATTGGACGGTGGTGACGATGGCCGATCAGGCTCACAACAATCGTCCCCAGGGCGGTTCCACCGGTGGCATTTTGACATGCCTTGGAGGACCAGAACAAGTTCAAGGAGAGAGTGGCCGCCTCAATGTGGTTTCATGGCGATCCTGGAGACTTCGTCGAAAGGCCATCTCTACCAACGATGGCGAGATGCAAGCTGTTCTCGAAGGAGAAGATTCCAACTTCAGAGTTCGTTGGATGTGGTGCCAACTCAATGGCTGCTGTGCGATCCCTGACGGGAACATCCTCGAGAAGGCCAACGACCTTGTCAAGTATGTCAAGGGCGTTGTGGCAACGAACAGCAAGGGTGTCTACGATGCCGTGAACAAGAGCGAAGGTCCTCTCTTGGGACTTTCCAATGCCAGAAGCGCCTTGCAGGGCTACCAGCTGAAGGAGCAACTCAAAGAATCAGATTGCAAACTGATTTGGATCTCCGGGGACTGGAACCTCTCCGATTCCCTGACCAAGAAGGCCAAAGCAGCGAGAGCCGGTTTGACCCAATTCATCAAGCAGTTTGTTTGGAAGCTCAAGTTTGATCCGAACTTCATCCTCTCCGAGAAGAAGGCCAAGCAAGCTGGACGTGCCGCTGTACAGCAAATGCGAGAGCTGAACTCGCTTGTGCCATACGCATGCACCATGATCCAAGAAAACTTTTTGGGTTGATGCGACAAGCTACCCACGTACAGTTGGATCATGGTTGTGACATAAGGGAATGCACCCTTCTTCCTCTTCAGGCCTTGAGCCTGGCTCGAGCAGTGTAAAAGCTGCAGCATCGTGCTGCACCAGGTTGTGTGTCTGCCACTTGGTGTGGCAACCCCATCTGTTCCTAGCGAGCCATATCCCGTTGCAGTATGGTTTTTTTCGTTCTTGAATGTTCTTGATCATTTTATAAGTTCTTGATCATTTTATATCATTTTATGAGATATGTAAAAAAAAAACATTTGGCACTTTTGATCGTCGAGTTGCTGCGCCACTTTGCTCTTCGTCCAGCTCCGCCCACAGCAGCTTTTGGTCCAACTGGCTGACCTGGAAGCGCGCAGCATGCGCAGCCGCAGGGGGCACAACTTCCGGTGAGTCCAAGCCTGGATCCGTGATAGCAGGACTTGATATCGGGTCCATGTGATGAGACCTGGAGCGCTGGCAACCCCCCGGTGTCTCGGCCGCCATCCCATCTGATCAACGAAATAGTCCAAGAGCCAAAGAACCAAATCACATACCAATCCGCGACAACAAATGCCCCACAACAGATATTGGTAATCGATTCCTGTATGACAAGCCCAAGCTTTCTGCGGCAGTGCTCTGGACCATTTCGACTTCGCAAAAACGAAGCAGTTTGTTCACACTGCCTGCCGGAGCAAGCCCGTCATCGCCACTGCAAACGAAGTCCTTGGATCGAAATGGATTTCTCTTCAAACGAGACGTTCAGTTTCACATACTTCATGTGATTTTCTTTACTAAAGGTCAGGCCACACTTGAGACTCAAACAAAGTAGAAAACACATAGAAACATCATGAAAGAAACATCTATATCTGTCCAATTCGATTTAATTAGGTGCTGACCAATTGATACTCTCCTCCCCAGACTTTCTGCCGCAAGAAATTCACTGTCAGTTGGGTCAACTTTGTAGCTGCCTTTGGCGCCTAGATTCATACAGATCGTGTCTGCCTTCATCATCACGATCGAACTCCCTGTCCAAGCGTGTTCTGACATCATTCCAGGTGAGAGATGGCTTCAGTTTCAACCTCAGCAGTGGAAGAAAAGGGTAAAAAAGAAAAGCCAGGCTAGCTGCACAAATCTTCGCAAAAGATCCTCTCCCTTGCAGCGAAACTAGGTCACTCACATGTCTTGAAAGTTCCTGATCAACGTGCAAATCGAGGTTGGGTCTTGCGCCATCAGGTTGTCAATGGCGCTCCTGCAAAGCAGCAGCCACAGCCACATTCCATCCACATTCCATCCACATTACTCATCATTTCATTCATCATTTCTATCATTCCTCTATGTGACACATGTAGAACATGAACCGCAGCTGAGCCAAGATGAGCCAAGAGACGCTTGGAGGACTGATGTGAGGCAATACGCCCGAGCCATGATCCAGGCTGTGCGAAGCTGCCCTGAGAGCATCGCAGAAATTCGCATAAAAAACAGTAGGTGTTTTATCATCGTTTTATCATTATGTGACATGTGTTTTTCTTGTGCTTCATTTCATTGAAATCCTTCTGTTTCATCATGTTTTACCTTACTCTCCTTACTCTTCTGGTCACATCTTCTCACTCTCTGCAAGTCTTTTTGCAACAGCAAATTGCCTGTCAGCAAGGCGATCTCCCCGAAATGACTGCCTCCAAACGCGAAAACTGCATCATTTCGATTCGCTAAATATGATGGAGCTAGTGACATCTAGTAACATCTAGAAACGTATTATCGCGCTAACACGCAATTGGGCGTAACTAGATGATACTAGATGTATTATTGTGCTGTTGGGCCTCGCCTTTCTCAACAAGTTTGATTTCATCCTCTTCCCAATGAGGTGCCTTCGCACCTGGCAGCAGTTTCTGGAGGCTTCTGAGTTGGTACTTTTCGATTAATTACATTAAATCACAGTACCGCATGCTGATGCATGCTGGTTCAGCCCCTGCACCCATATGCAACTACACAATGATTAAATAGACACACAAACACAGCACATCAACATATATAAAGATGTACATCTTTGCACTATATGCCATACCAGTTTCCGGGCTCCGTTGGACTGACGCATGCTGCCAGGTGGCATGTAAAGACTCCAGCATAGCCTTCTCTGAGAAAATACATTTCATTGCCGATATCACCACGGCAAATAATGAAGTCAGCCGGTAAAAACACATGATCCTCAGCTACTTCTGTTTCGAGTCTTCAATTATTCGGTTTAGATGAGAGTCAGAAGCAGCCACTAGGAACTTCATGCTGGCTCATGGACCGAAGTGAACTTCTGCTTCCAACTGATTCTCGCATTCTCCAAGGTTCAGAAAGGCGGCCAATCAAGAATCTCAGAGCTCGTGCATCCAGAGTTTGCAAAAATGGCACTTGCATCACCAAACCTCAGTTTTGGGGTGTGTCGGGATGCTTTCTCTCTCTCTCTCTCTCTCTCGCTCCCCATCGTCATCAAACCTTTAGGATGCTTGCTTTAAATAATTCTTGGAATAGAATTGCAAAGGCAAGTGGGAGGAGCACGGAGTCACTTGTGCCGCCGGGCAGCGTGAGTACAGCACCTTGGCTGCACGACTTTCTGACCAGAGTTTCGGAACCCAACAAAGCACATGTAAGGTACACTTGCATCAGGTGAGAGATTCTGAGAAATCATGAGGCGAGGGACCAGCTTCACCTCTTCTTGCAGCTGCGTTGTCAGGTCTTCGAAGCAATTCTTTGCTCGCTTTTCTTTCTGCATGTCCCACACCTCAACACTTGAGCACAGGAAGGAATGGCACCCATGGCTCAAGACGGTTGTGTCAGAACAAGGCTACAGCATGTAACAGCACTGAAAAATCAGAAGAGCTAGTTCCTTGGCACCTTCGGAGCAATTATCCGGACAACAGTTGCCCCATGTTGCCTTCAAATTGTAAAAGAAAAGCATGTGGCTTCGATGTGATTGCTTCTATCGGCTGAGGTAGCCTCCCAGCTTTGGACAGCTATGTGCTCAATATTCTCCCGCAGTAGGGTCCCACATGCATTCCAAGATGCATACGTCTGACACGCTTGCACTCGCCTTGGCCAAAGCATGTCTTGCCAAAGCTGACAGGTGACAAACTGCGAGCATCAACTTCTCCAATTTTGTGCAGCTCAGGAGCTGAATGAGTGTTTTGGGAATATTCATACTTTCCAGGGCCGATCTCGTTTGCGTCATTCGTTGATGTCGCTGCAGCGTCCACTGATTGTACATTGACGTTAGGAAGGTGAGGTCTGCAAAAACCTGCTGCATCTCTGCAGCGCCGTTGACCATGCATTGACTAATCTGGGCTCGTATTAACATGTTCAATAAAAAGCCGCAAACCTTCTGAACGCAAGGGCTAACACGTGGAAACAACTACCATCTTCAAGCTGTCAGTAAAACTGATACATGACTGACCCAAACAAAGGAAGAAAATAAAGACGCAGTGACAAAACTCCGTCACATGCGCCTTTGCAAAGTACAGCTGGCTGAGAATCATCACAGCTGAGGCCACCAACCTTTCGGCGATCATGGCGGCCCCATGGGCAACCATGGTGTCAAACATGGTCACACCATTTTTCACCTATGTTTTAGCATGTTGCCGCCTTTCGTTGGCATTCAGGGGCGAGATGTCCCCATACCCAATCGAGGTCACCGTGGTAGCTGTATAGTACCAAGACAACCTCAGCACACCGATGCTAATGGTGCTGCGACGTGTCAGAACTAGGCTAAGCAGCTCAATGCGCGGGGATCTCAGTCGGTTGCACCCGGTCAAAGGCAGGCTTCTGAGATCAGAACATGTAAAATCGACGGCAACTGGCACCACCTGTCAAAGAGTGTGGAACAAATTGAGGTTGGAGAGAACTTTCCACAAAGCTGACTCTCACTGCACCTTTCTATGCCTTGGGGATGTTTGGGGCCTGAATGCAAAAGCTCGTCAGCTGCCCAGGCTTGGGTATTCCCATCTTGCACTTCCAGCACAGAGACCACGCTCAAAAGACACGAGCAAAGGTGGATCACTACCTTGGACGCAGTCGTTCATTCACACCTCACATCACCTCACACTAAAAGCACATCGCTTCCCACACAAGCTAGGCATAGCTAGGCCCAGTGGAACCACGGCTTCAAGAGATTGGGAAAAATGTCCTGGTTTGACCAAACCTGTCCGACAGTGCTTGAAACCGAAGATGCCAAAAGTACTTGTGGTTCAATCTTGCGCATGTTTCAAAGTGAAGAAACTAAGAAGCAAGAAAACGTTGCATAAATCCGCCTGCACCGAAGGTGCTGCATCTTGGCCCAGCAAAGCCCAAGATAGGCTCAATATAAGGTCAACAGATATCCAATATCATCCAGCACCGCGCACCGTGGCTTAACACAGGGCCCATGTAGGGCAACAGGGGGTTATGGCCCACTGCCACTGCAAGCTCTACATGGTCCCACAAGAAAAGGCAAATTGCCGAACACGTGCAAAAAATCAAAAACAAGAAATGCCTAGGATACGTCAACATCTGACTGAACAGGTATCCCCCTAGTATCGATTTGGTTGCACCCCACTCACCACCATACCGGCCCTCACTCACCCACCGACATCCGGCTAGGAAGTGTATGAGGTTCCCGCATGACAATATCGCTGTCGGACACCAATCAACTTGAATCAAAAATACTACATGTATACATGTATACCTTTTCAGTCGATATCTGAAACGAAACCTGTTTATGTAGTTATTGACTTCATGGTCCTCCACCAACGTTCAATGACAGCAGCACTCCGAATCCTCAAAGGATTCAAAAGGACCCCAGCGTATGCCACCAATGCATTACATGTACTGTCAATTACTGTCGAAATAATGACAGTACATATACATTAGTTGTATATAGGTTCTTTGTAGGCAACTTGTCGAAATCTGTATCTGTATCTGTTACCGCGGTGTGTAATATCGCAGCGCAGGCGGTCTTCGTCGCGAAGCGACTCGAATACTTTAAGGATTTTTGAGGCATACGCTGCCGCTCCAAGATGCAAATAGCCACATGCCCAAGACCAGGGTGTCCTCGGTTGACACTCGTGAAACGGCCACAAGGAATCTCAAGGACTATGTCTTTCTTTAGGTCTCCTTGAGTCAAGCTAAGGGCCCCAGCAAAACGTGATTGATTTGAATGTATACATAGTTGAGGGCGATATGCTAGGATGTAAAGCAACATACTTTGACAATATTGTTTGGTTTGTTGGATCTTGTTTCCTGCCTAGTCACACAACTCAATACACATCAATGAACTCTAAAATCCGGATGGGCTTGGGCTGCATGTGGGCACCAATCGTGTCTTTGTGGCCAAAGCCTCCGTCCAGAAATTGGAAACCGCAGTCTCAGACGGTGGTACCACCAATCTGAAACCCCTGGCATTCACCAACAGCCAGGCCTCAGAAATCCCAGTGTTTGCTGGGAACTCACCGATTTTCAACTTTATGTCCACATCTTTCCACATCTTTCCACACACATCAGCACAGCGGTGCAGAACAAGCGAGCAATGGCTGAGGACCTTGCCCAATGACTCCAACGATCGATCCTGCAGGTTTCAAGGTTGGGAGAATGGCAAAGAAACTGGAGCTTTGCACCCGGTCCTCGTGGGCTGCCTGGTAATGTTGTAAATTTCTGCGATAAACCCCAAAAACCTCATTGCAAAAACGAAGCAGTAGATTAGAGCAAAACAAAGCACAGCATATCTAAAACGAACCCTGGCAACCAAATACGACAAGCACAGGCGCATCTTGAAGCCTGGCAGTATTTCACCAAGCGGCACCAGCCCATCAAAAATTGGGATCCAGAAGCGCAACAAAGTCAGCGGGTTTTTGCGCGCTTCTGTCTGGTTTTTAGCTTCCTCTGGCAATTGCCTTAGACGAGCACATCTCAAATTTCAAGAGGAGCTTGGTATCAAAATTCCTTACCTTAACATGTTGAAGACTGCAGGTATGTGGCAATTCTACGCAATGAAAGACTTTCTTAGGAGCCATTTATATCCATTCATCTGAGGGACTGCCTCAATGCCGGGTGCAAGACCTCGGCCTTGTGGCTCAAGAGCTTAAACCTGGCAGGGGAGCCTATGGGCATCTGTGGGGGGTGGCATCACCTGGAGGATCCGCCTGTTCCTTCTCTCTCTTAGAATCTCCGGCCACGGGTTCAAGGGCGAATATAAAAAATGAGCCATGGCAAAGAGGAGGTATGCCACAGATGACACCTCAAGGCCATTCAAGGCCAACAAATCGAGTCACAGCGCTGAAACGCTGGTGCAACATGGCGCAACAGGAGGAAGCTTTGTGTTTGAATTCATGCCAAGTGCGGCTTAGTGGCTAAATGAATTATCTTGGCAGCCAGCACCAGGGGCCGCTCCTCTTCTGAACACGTGGTTTCGAATGAGAGCATGAAGGGACCAATGAGCAAGCCTGGTCGCGGCAGAACTTCCAAGGCGACTGGTAGAAGGTGCATGAATGGCGAGTTGGCCGCAATGGGTATGTCCATCATTGGGCCACCCCTAAATCGTCGAAGTGATCATTCTAAATAGGGAAATGGTCAATTTGGGGGTACACCAAGCCTATAATTGTAACCAAAAAATATATATAATCAACTTTGGCCAAGGGTCTCAAAAAGCAAAGTGGGTGCATCCGGACTTCTTGTCTGGCGCTTGCTTGTACGCATGTCACCTTTGCTCAAGCACCGTAGACATCATACAGATATCAATGAGCTTGAGTCCAAGTGTGGAGTCATGCATCTTTTCCGGTCTGAAGTCCTTTCTCATTTCTTCTATCAAGCTATAGTCGGAGTACACTTTTGGAGATCCATAATCTTATGCGACACCGAACTCAATGGACAGCTTCATTGCAATGAACGAAAAGGCACGTAGAGTAGGAAAATAAATGACAAGCATGCCAAAAGGCCTATACATACACGTGGCAAAAGATGGGCAAAGAAAGTAACACAATGGCGGTATGCAACCACCTCTTGCAAAGCAAGCAAGAGAATGCAAACTAAGGACGCACAAACACACCCAACCTGTCTCTATGCTGTCTTCTTGCCCTTTGCATGTTTTTGGTATGCCTCTTGTTTCTGTCTATGCACTTCTAGTGTGCTTCTTGCCGCTGGCATGCTTTCTGCCCTGCAAGTATCTCTTGGATTCCTGTCTGCATGCTTCTGGTATGCTTCTGGTATCCTGGTTTTCTTCTTGTTCCTGTCTCTATGCTGCTGTTGTGCTTTTTCTTGCTCTCTGTATGTTTTTGGGATGCTTCTTGTTCCTGTCATGTGCTTTTGAGGCATGCTTCTTGTTCCTGCCTGTATGCCTCTGGTATGACTTTATTCCTGTTTGTAGGTTTGTGGTATGCATCTTGTGGCATGTGTACCGAAGCCCACCGCGGACACACCACAACAAGAACGTCAGCAGCACCAAAAACACCACCCGAACACCACAGCCAAAACGCACCGACTAAAGCATCACCACCACCACCACCACCACCAAAAATCCCACAGCAACCGAACACCACCACTAAAACACCACTGCAACACTCCAAGACACCAACAAAAAACAAAACACATCAAAATACCATGCTTCGTAAAGGTTGCTGATTTTAAAGTTTGTTGAGTGAAGAAAAACGTCGAAATCGCGTGTCAAAACGCATGTTTTTGCGTTTGCTTTTCATCTGATGTGGCCCAGAAACTGTGCGCCCGGGGGAGCCAAGCCCGCGTCATGGAGGGGGGGTTGGACGTGCATGCCGTTGGCCTGTGACATCCTGTGACATCCTGTGACCCCCAAAATAGTTAAAGTATGTTAAAGTAGCTGCGTAGCTCAAATCCAGCAGCTGGACTGTGAGTGTGCTCGCAGTGCAACATTTCTGGGGCGGAGAGCGCGCTACTTTAAGAATCTTTAAGATACCTTAAGTGCCTCATCAGCTTGAAAGTACGCTTGAATATAGGTGCTCGTAGTGGCAGTTTACATTTTGCAAGGTGACAGTGCTGCATCTTGTGTATATATGCAATATGCTTTCTGCATCGGCTTGTGTGAGGACAATTTGGTGCAGTGCAGCCTGTATTGTAAAAATTGGCCCTTTGGGCTGAGCGTCTATCAGCTGTATGGATATGCTTGCGTCAATTCATCTTTCTATGTCAATGTCTTTGCCAACGTTTGCCTACCCCAAACCTACATTTGCTTCTTCTTCTTCTTCTTCTTATTCTTTTTCTTCATCTCTATTATGCAAGTACAGTAATTCTAAACATAAACACGCACACACACACACAGATATTAATATATATATATAATTATATAATGCATAAATTTGCTTATAGGTCCGCCTCCCTCTTTCTCCACAGGCTGTCCATGTATACAGCAACGGTTGTCCTCCCTCAAGCCAAGGTGGAACCCCACCCAATCCAACAGAATCGAACCATTTCCATCCTTTATGACGAAGCTATGCTCAGCTCCCTGATTCAACCCAAGAAATGGCAAACCTGCTTGTGACCTGGCGACCCGCCCTACTTCACTGACCTGTTGATTTTGTCGCCTACGCAACACCTCTGAAAGGCCAACGCTTCTAAAAACACCAGACCTGAAAACACCAGCACCAATCATCGTCATCGTCATCGTCGTCATCGTCTTCATCGTCGTCATCCTCATCATCGTCGTCATCATCGTCGTCGTCATCACCATCCTCATCACCATCCTCATCGTCATCTTCATCATCCTCATTTTTTTCCATGGCTTTCTCAGGGAGTTCA
>VSDK01016095.1:468754-487600 GCA_009767595.1 Symbiodinium kawagutii
TTGCCGGGGGGGCCGCCACCGAATCCTACAGCTGCCCTATCTGGAAAGAGAACGGCCATCAATAAAGCCTGAGCTGATGGCAAGGAATCCGCAGCCACACGGGCAACACTGAGACCCAAACGGTCCAAAACAAGTGCCCCAAAAGTGGGCGGAGTGCGGTACATGATGCCATCGTCCACAAAGGGGTGTGGAAATTGCAGGATGCTTAGTCTACTATGAAGGCCTCCAGCAGTGGGGTCAAGGCGTGGGTTGGGCACGCCTTGGCATAGACTGTTGGCATTCTCATGCATTGCATGCGTACTGTATAAACATATATATATATATATATATATAAAAACATACGTACGTGGTGCATTTGTTTCTTAGATGCTTTTCCTAATCTCTTGCTGTGATGCTCGCTGCAATGTTTGGCGACCCTAGTTCTGAGCCAAATGTTTACACTTGGCAGTAGCGGCATGCAGTTCCAGACAGGTCCGGCTTTCGCGACTTCAAGCTGCTACTGCAAGCAATGACAAACGCCAGCAAACTTCTGCCTTTTCTGATCTCAACCTTGCCTTGGCCCCTGCATCTGGTTGCTTCCCCAGGAATCAGTCAAGACATGTCAAGACTATGTAAGAGGCGACTCGACCAACAAAACACTGTACTTCCTCACAGCGCAGATTCTGATGCAGATGTTCGCCTCTTACACCCTTGAACGCCCTTGAAACCCACACCCCGAGGTCAGTGACTATACGCATTGAATTGCACTGATACGTCAGAAGAAAAAAACACGTCAGCCATCTCGGAAAGCCCCTGGCTACAACTCATCAGGTGAGCTTTTGTCTTTTGACATCCTGATCGATAGCCTGACAAGCTGCGGAACAGCATGAAGCCACACACTGCTAAGATCTCCATACTGCGTCGAACTGCTATCTGCTCTCAGTCAGTAGCTGCCTTCTGTTCCGTAGAAAGCTCTTGCTGCGAAGTGTCTGCATCCATCTTGGCAACTCTTTGCTTCAGCAACTTTACCATGTTTTGTCCTGTGCATGCTGCAGCTCCAGGGTAGCGATATCAGCACATCAGGGCAATGGGGATGATAAGGATCGATAAGGGACCGATTGGATTCGACTGGCTTTTTACTAGGTGAGTGTTGGAAAACCGGTGGTTTGTCCAAACGACGGTTGGTGCAGATGATGGGCTGTCAGAACCAGTCTGACCGCAATTGCAAAACAGCAACAAACATCTTACCAAGTACAAACATAGACAAACACAGCAGCACCATTCAGCATCACTGCTACTGAGCGTCTGGTTCTTTCGGCATCAATCACCTGGATGCATCGAGAAATGCCATGGATTGCCTCCAAATGAAAGCATCCCAGCGTTAGGGATTCACAAAGAATGGCCTTTTTTGCGTCTCCCAACGTTCGGTATCTCTTTCCGCGAGGATCGACATACTCGCGCCGTTCACGACCTTTCACCCTGAAGGTTTCCTTAAAGCCGAAAAGATCACAGCCAAAATTACTACACGAATCAATCAACCCACAGCTTCGACATGGTGTATCTCAGCCAAGATGAGTACTGCCAGGGCTCAGTTCTCCAACCAGGAGGCAAGAAGGTTCTTCTGGCATCCCCATCTTCACCGTTGTGGTCGCTGATGCTGAAATCGATGGCGCTGCTCCTAGGCGCAACACATGGTAACACTTTTCCACATGAGTGGCCGCTTTTGTTCATGCAAAATCTCTTGACGCTGCTTTATTACTTTGAAGATCCTTGAAGGGGGGACCCGGCCTCGTTCAGTTTAAACACAACTAGGACTGGATAATGTCATTTTGGGGTATCGTATCTCGTTCAATTCTACCTCACATTGTGAAGTAATTGATATGGGCACTAGCAGCTAGAATAAACAGATCTTGTTTGGTCAGGCGGACCCATCTCATTCACCAGCTAACTATTGATGAGAGGAAAAAAGGGTGCAAACCTTTCACTTGGAATGAATTGCGCAAAAAAAGTCGTTGCTCACATGGACACTCTGCACACTCGGAGTTGATGGTGTTCTTACGTCGCGCTTTGTATCACTGGACCGGAGATGTTCAAAACAAACCAATGCCATGCATCTTCCTGCGAGTACCTCGCTTTCTTCTTGAACCCAATGAGTACCCAGGCATTTAAGCCTCCTTCTGGAGGGAAACACGACTTACTTATCTTGACTTGTTCTCTCTCCCAGGCACTCCCCTTCACTTTGTCCATCGTCTTGTTCTGCCTGCGAATCACTGTTAGTGACCGGATGTGACCGCTGAGCGCAGTGGCTGGAACTTCCACAAAGAATTTAACTGATTAAACTCAGCTGAGCTCAGCTGCCTTTTTTCGTCGTTCCGCAGCAAGCAAAATGGCCCGATCAACAGCTTTCTTGCGGAGGTCTTCAAGTGCCTCATTTCGCTCGCCAACCAGCTGCACTTTCCATGACAAGGATTCACAAAGTCATATCAGCCATCAAACAGCAACAGCAAATATGACACGTCAGCAAGAACCAATCTGGACTTGCTGGACTTGGAGCAGGACCGGCACAAACTCCCGGGAGGAACAAGACAAGCTCTTTAAGGCCTGCGTTTTTCAGCCACAAACCACTCACGTGTTTTGAATCATCCGCTTTGATTCTTCATGAGTGCCACAGCTGTCCTCTTCATCTGCTGAGTAGGGGCTAAGATGTAGTCTCTTCTCCGCATCAGCCGCGGACTCCGCACAGTACAGGCACTGCAATGCTCGGATGAGGGGATCTCTTTCCCAGGCCTTGGGCACGAGACATGCGCAAACTACGTCACAGCCAAAGGCCAAAGGAGTTGTGAATTTCAGGCAGCCGCAAATTCGTCCAGCAAAGATGGTAGTGCCTCCTCTGGCTGTCCTTAGCTTCGCTATGCTCCGACAATTCTACCGTCTCCCCAGTCTCATTGCTGGAGCAATGTCAAGCATTCTCAACACAAATTAGGAAAGCCATGGAAAGCCAAGGTTCCTGTGCCTTCCACATCTTTTGATGGCTCATCCAGGAGGGCAATTAGAGGTTTGTTTTCGAGACAGGTGGCCTTCGCTCCAGCCTGAGCATCTCATGGAGGTTTGATGGCATATCTTGGACCTCTCTCGGGCACCTGAGGGGTTGCGACTCGCCGGGTGTTTGGGATCCTCAGATGGCAACAACTGGCAACAAGTGAATGCAGTCAGAAGCTTCTAAAACCAACATCAAAACCAAAGTATCAGTTGTAAACTCGTCCGAGTCTCGTAGTCTTAAACACTTTGATCTTCTGTGGAGGCAATTCCTTCTTAACCTTGACTTCCTGCTTCACCTGGCGCCCCGCTGTTGCACAAGTATGCACCCCAAAAAGCTAACTATTGCTTTCCTTCCAGTGATGCCCACAATCACATACGAGTCTGACATGTTTTCTGGCATGTATGCTGACATATTCTGACAATCTCTCTGGCATGCTATCCGGCACACATACTGATGTTCTATCAGGCATTCTTCAGAGGTTCTATCTGAAGTATCTTCTGCCACCCTGCCTGGCATATCTTCTGACATTCTTACTGGCATATCTTCTGGCCTACTTTCTGGCATTCTGTCTGGCAAACTTTCCGGCGTTCGATCTGACATAGCTTCCAGCGTTCGATCTGGCATATGTTGTGAGATTCTGTCCGGGAAGGGCGAACATTCTATCTGGCATTCTATCCGAAAGTGACGTACCGAGGAGCGGGGATATTCTATCTTACATTATTCTGGCATTCTGAGGTCTGATCGATCGGGAGCTTGCGGTTCAGGTGCGGCAGGGCCCATCGGTCCAGCAGGGCGGAGAAGAGGAGAGGAAAGTGCTCTGATTAAAAAAAACTAACACTCTCCCGACAGGTGGGAAAAAGTGTTGCAACATGCTGCGAGCGATTGTAAACTTTGGAAGCAAATTAATTGCATGAAATTGATTTTGCTTACTGCACCTTTGTCTCTTCCTTCACCTCAACTTTTGGCGCCTTCGAAAGGTTCGCCTGCCAAACAGGATAAATACGGATGCCCCGTGATGAACTCATGCTGGATCTATGTGGCTCAAGGTGACGCGGGGCGATGAGTTGAACTCTGCATCTCTTTCTGCCTTCTTTCTCGCAGAGTTCGTTGTGCCTCTGAAGGAGTTCTTCTGGCGAGCCTCCACCGGAAACATGGATCTCTCATGATGCTTTCCAGACTTCTGTGGATCTCCATCATGGATCTCTCTCTCTCTCTCTCTATACGTTCTCTTCCTCTGCATTGCATTTCATTGCCATCAAAAAGTCCACGCTAGCCTTGCTGGGGGGCCAGGTGGCATGATATTGAGATTGTAGTAGGATCGGAACAAATTTTGGTACGCTTGATTTGCTCCATGCCTGGGGCACATTGCTCCCACCACGCTGTCTGACCGCCTTTGCTTCCTCCCACATCCTTGGCTTCTGCACACCCCCGCAATTGCCGTACTGTCAAACAGCATCCCGGATGTTCAATTTCAGTCAGGGTACCCAATTTGCTCAAGAAATGCTGCGATGGCAAATGGTGTCAGAGGGGTCTTTCGCTTTGAAGCATCCGCCACTCCTCCACAGCTGTCAATACCTAAGGGATGTTCATGCAGCCACCCAAAGCATGCGAAAGCTGCAAATCAAAACTTGTCGCACTACACCGGAAGGAGAGACTTCATAAACGTGAAACGTATTTTGCAACCAGCTTCAGCCAAATGCAAATAAGGCTACGAGCTTTCAGTGCTGGAAGATCTTTGAGGCCAGCAGCCATCAATGATCGGATCAAACGTCGGGCACCTAGCTCCATCTCCTCAACGTGCATGGGATAAACAAAGAACGTACCCCATCCTACGGGGCTCCACGCATTGTGGACCTTTTAAACCACGTGAACATGACCACCAAAAATTTACACAAAGCAAAGAACAGAAACAACCTACAAATCTAAAACATCTACAACAAACATCATCAAACTGCTTAGATTTGGGGTGCACAACTTCTGGATGTCGCATCGAGGAAAGCTGGATGCACAGGCCGCACCTCTGGTTCCCGACGCCTTTGCGCACGAAAAGCCCACGCAGCAAAGGGCGAGCGCATCCAACGCGGCAGAATCGCGATCCACAAGGTGGTCGTCACTGTTTGCTCCTGCTCCGGCAAGCCCTTGTGGCCATACATACCTGGAAGCGCTTGCGGCTGGACAAGGAAGAGTCGTTACAAATGATCGAGCCCCATATCTGAAATGTTCACATGGATCCACAGCAGCTCATCCATCACTATTGTCTACTTTTACCTGCTCTCATTGAAGACGCGACAGAAAACATTGGACAGCTTGTCGGTACCGGCTTTGATCTGACTTGTCTGTGTTGCCTAGAGAAACCCAAACACTCTGAAATGAGGCAGCTTAAATCTGCAACCTTTGGCGCCCGCATACGATACATAGTCACTGTTGATTCTTGTCTAATCTGCCTCCATCTTGGTCATCGAACTTCAATGACATTGAGTTTGAACATGTTTGAGCAAACGCTATATGCCCGTGTGCACCCGTGAGTTTTAGAACGGTACGTATTCAAGATAACAACCGGAGCCTTCAAATCCTTTTGCAAGAAACGTCAAGCTTGCAATCACCTTGACAAGTAATTGCTGCTCGCGAGTTTGACAGAAGCATGTAACAGATGGTTTTCATTTTTTCTGAAGCATGTAACATATTATGCATATGATATATTATGATACATTTTTGGTCCTGTCTGCACAAATTGACACACATACATATAAATAAATAAAGAAGTTAACAAATAAATAAGTAAATTTATAGTTTTGTGGCAACATATACAGTAGCATATTCTAAGAGAAATGGCCTGAAACTTCAAACAAATGCCAAGATCGCCCGAGATCTATGACCTGGAGATGGAACCATCACTGTGGTATCCAGGGCTTTATCCTTACGTGTGCCACTGCGCAACCAAGGGCACGAATTGCTCTGCCGACCGACTGCACCAAAGCACTGGGAGTTGCCTTGGCGATGCTCTTCTCCTTGTTTTGCACCATTTTACTTATATGATCTATGACAATTCAATCAAACACTCATCAATATCAATATCAACAAGCAACATCCAGGAACTCTCTACGATGCTGTCAATGGCTCTTGGGAACTGGGAAGAAGGCTGGCACGTCAGCAAGGTGCAGCCGTCGAACTGCAAAGAAACTCACCCCTTCGGAGCATTGAGCTGCATCCGCAACCAGCACGCCTGTCGTGCAGCGCATCAAAAAAACATTTAAAAAAACCGACGAAAACATGGGCAACCGCAGCAGCATCGCAGCAGCCACATCCATTGGCCAAGTGAGGTCAGCACGGAAGCGTTCACCGTGCAGGTTGGCAGGTGAGTTGAACCTCGGAGGTGCCGATCTTCAAAGCGCTGGGCTCCAAAAGTCCACCGAGACACTCGGGCAACTCATCGATGGTGGCGACACCGAATGGTTTCTCTGCTGAAGACGCCCGCTCCTGAGATCTGACGACCATTGACGACCCAGCACTCGATGGTTTTCGAAGCAAACAGAGGCCCAGAATGATCCAAATGAATTACAAACAAACGTCTCGTGACTGTCTGTAACTGCCAAAGCGCTCTCAAATGCTCCAGAAAAGCAAGTAGGCCAGAATTGCGAGCAACAAGCACGAGCGCCTGTTGGAATGGCTGAAGAAATTACATCCATGGTTCCCCCATGATCGGTTTCCAAACAGCTTGGCAGGTGCTACTCACTCCCAGTCACAGCTTACAATCCCAACCTTTTCCTCGTGATCAACCACATCTGTGGCAATCGCAAACAGCTTGGGCGCGCAGTCTCCCATGTTGGCCAGCACGCGCGCCTGGAGACTGGAAACCATGAGAACCAGAAGAAGCACCAGTATAAACTTATGGTACATCATGGTAGGTCCGTAATGGTTCATATTCATAAACCACCCCGAGTTTCCTTCAATGGCGGTTGTTTTGCCATCAAAAATGGGGTTGGTTGATAAATAATTGCGGATCTAACACTATATGCAAAGTACGAAGTACTACTCAAACAGTCTGAGAGGTAGGAGTCACTGGCCCCAAATCTACAAAACTACAAGGAACACACACAAACACACGCACACACACACACACACACATGTGCGCCGCAGCCGTGAATAACAAAGTGCATCCAGCAAACATATCAAGAAATCACAAACTCAATCCGATTCGCTGACTTCACAATGTTCCATCCAGTCTGTTCCACTCATGCTGCTGAAGGACCTTACTTCCATTCTTTCCGTCATGAAGGCTTCCAAAATGAACCTTGTTGGGAGGGAGGTGTGGCGGCAAGTTGGAACCTGCAGCACCTATACGTTTGAAGGCTGACATCCTACAGCACAGCAAGTTGGCCATGGGGTTTGGATAGCTGTGGAACCAGCTTTGGGCTTTGCAGCAGGTTGGCCACCAAACATGCGAGCAGGATTAGGCTAAAAGTTGGTAAGCTGGGGAGGTTTGTGATGGTTGTGCCGCCGGAGGTTTCTGACCTACAGCACAACAGGTGGTCATGACAGGTAGACAGCACTGGGGCAAGTTTCCACTGAAAGTTAGTAACCTGAAAGGGGTTGTGGTGGTTGTGCGGCTGAAGGTTGGTGACATACAGCACAACAGGTGGATATGACAGGTAGGCAGCAATGCGGCAAGTTTCGACTGAAAGTTGGTAACCTGAAAGGGGTTGTGGTGGTTGTGCGGCTGAAGGTTGGTGACCTACAGCACAACAGGTGGGTATGACAGGTAGACAGCAATGGACGAACTTTCGACTGAAAGTTAGTAACCTGCAAGGGGTTGTGATGGTTGTGCGGCTGAAGGTGGGTGACCTACAGCACAACAGGTGGGTATGACAGGTAGACAGCCGTGGGGCAAATTTCGACTGAAAGTTGGTAACCTGCAAGGGGTTGTGATGGTTGTGCGGCTGAAGGTTGGTGACCTACAGCACAACAGGTGGATATCACAGGTAGGCAGCAATGGGGCAAGTTTCGACTGAAAGTTGGTAACCTGCAAGGGGTTGTGATGGTTGTGCGGCTGAAGGTTGGTGACCTACAGCACAACAGGTGGGTATGACAGGTAGACAGCAATGGGACAAGTTTCGACTGAAAGTTGGTAACCTGCAAGGGGTTGTGGTGGTTGTGCGGCTGAAGGTTGGTGACCTACAGCGCAGCAGGTGGGTATGACAGGTAGACAGCACTGGGGAAAGTTTCCACTGAAGGTTGGTAACCTGCAAGGGGTTGTGATGGTTGTGCGGCTGAAGGTTGGTGACCTACAGCGCAGCAGGTGGGTATGACAGGTAGACAGCACTGGGGAAAGTTTCCACTGAAGGTTGGTAACCTGCAAGGGGTTGTGATGGTTGTGCGGCTGAAGGTTGGTGACATACAGCAGAACAGGTGGGTATGACAGGTAGACAGCAATGGGGGAACTTTCCACTGACAGTTGGTAACCTGCCAGGAGTAGACAGGACTGGGGCAAGCTTCGACTGGAAGTTGGTAACCTGCAAGGGGTTGTGGTGGTTGTGCGGCTGAAGGTTGGTGACCTACAGCACAACAGGTGGGTATGACAGGTAGACAGCAATGGGGTCAGTTTCGACTGACAGTTGGTAACCTGCAAGGGGTTGTGACGGTTGTGCGGCTGAAGGTTGGTGACCTACAGCACAACAGGTAGGTATGACAGGTAGGCAGCACTGGGGCAAGTTTCGACTGGAAGTTGGTAACCTGCAAGGGGTTGTGATGGTTGTGCGGCTGAAGGTTGGTGACCTACAGATCCTACAGCACAACAGGTGGGTATGACAGGTAGACAGCACTGGGGCAAGTTTCGACTGAAAGTTGGTAACCTGCAAGGGGTTGTGATGGTTGTGCGGCTGAAGGTTGGTGACCTGCAGCAGATTGACAACTGGTAACCTGCAAGGGGTTGTGGTGGTTGTGCGGCTGAAGGTTGGTGACCTACAGCACAACAGGCGGGTATGACAGGTAGACAGTGATGGGGCGAGTTCGACTGAAAGTTGGTAACCTAAAAGGGGTTGTGATGGTTGTGCGGCTGAAGGATGGTGACCTTCAGCAGATTGACAATTGGTAACCTGCAAGGGGTTGTGATGGTTGTGCGGCTGAAGGATGGTGACCTTCAGCAGATTGACAATTGGTAACCTGCAAGGGGTTGTGATGGTTGTGCGGCTGAAGGATGGTGACCTTCAGCAGATTGACAATTGGTAACCTGCAAGGGGTTGTGATGGTTGTGCGGCTGAAGGTGGGTGACCTACAGCACAACAGGTGGGTATGACAGGCAGACAGCAATGGGGCAAGTTTCGACTGAAAGTTGGTAACCTGCAAGGGGTTGTGATGGTTGTTCGGCTGAAGGTTCGTGACCTACAGCACAATAGGTGGGTATAACAGGTAGAGAGCAATGGGCAAACTTTCGACTGACAGTTGGTAACCTGCAAGGGGTTGTGGTGGTTGTGCGGCTGAAGGTTGGTGACCTACACTACAACAGGTGGGTATGACCGGTAGACATTAATGGGGCAACTTTCGACTGAAAGTTGGTAACCTGCAAGGGGTTGTGATGGTTGTGCGGCTGAAAGTTGGTGACCTACAGCACAACAAGTGGGTATGACAGGTAGACAGCAATGGGGTCAGTTTCGACTGGAAGTTGGTTACCTGCAAAAGTTGTGGTGGTTGTGCGGCTGAAGGTCGGTGACCTACAGCACAACAGGCGGGTATGACAGGTAGACAGCGATGGGGCAAGTTCGACTGAAAGTTGGTAACCTGCAAGGGGTTGTGATGGTTGTGCGGCTGAAGGTTGGTGACCTTCAGCAGATTGACAATTGGTAACCTGCAAGGGGTTGTGGTGGTTGTGCGGCTGAAGGTCGGTGACCTACAGCACAACAGGCGGGTATGACAGGTAGACAGTGATGGGGCAAGTTCGACTGAAAGTTGGTAACCTGCAAGGGGTTGTGATGCTTGTGCGGCTGAAGGTTGGTGACCTACAGCACAACAGGTGGGTATGACAGGTAGACAGCAAGGGGGCAAGTCCGACTGAAAGTTGGTAACCTGCAAGGGGTTGCGTTGATTGTGCGGCTGAAAGTTGGTGACCTACAGCACAACAAGTGGGTGTGACAGGTAGACAGCACTGGGGTCAGTTTCGACTGGAAGTTGGTTACCTGCAAGGGGTTGTGGTGGTTGTGCGGCTGAAGGTGACCTACAGCACAACAGGCGGGTATGACAGGTAGACTTAATGGGGCAAGTTTCGACTGAAAGTTGGTAACCTGCAAGGGGTTGTGATGGTTGTGGAAGGTTGGTGACCTACAGCGCAGCAGGTGGGTATGACAGGTAGGCAAGAATGGACGAACTTTCCACTGAAAGTTAGTAACCTGCAAGGGGTTGTGATGGTTGTGGAAGGTTGGTGACCTACAGCGCAGCAGGTGGGTATGACAGGTAGGCAAGAATGGACGAACTTTCCACTGAAAGTTAGTAACCTGCAAGGGGTTGTGATGGTTGTGGAAGGTTGGTGACCTACAGCGCAGCAGGTGGGTATGACAGGTAGGCAAGAATGGACGAACTTTCCACTGAAAGTTAGTAACCTGCAAGGGGTTGTGATGGTTGTGGAAGGTTGGTGACCTACAGCGCAGCAGGTGGGTATGACAGGTAGGCAAGAATGGACGAACTTTCCACTGAAAGTTAGTAACCTGCAAGGGGTTGTGATGGTTGTGGAAGGTTGGTGACCTACAGCGCAGCAGGTGGGTATGACAGGTAGGCAAGAATGGACGAACTTTCCACTGAAAGTTAGTAACCTGCAAGGGGTTGTGATGGTTGTGGAAGGTTGGTGACCTACAGCGCAGCAGGTGGGTATGACAGGTAGGCAAGAATGGACGAACTTTCCACTGAAAGTTAGTAACCTGCAAGGGGTTGTGATGGTTGTGGAAGGTTGGTGACCTACAGCGCAGCAGGTGGGTATGACAGGTAGACAAGAATGGACGAACTTTCCACTGAAAGTTAGTAACCTGCAAGGGGTTGTGATGGTTGTGCGGCTGAAGATTGGTGACCTACAGCACAACAGGTGGGTATGACCGGTAGACATTAATGGGGCAACTTTCGACTGAAAGTTGGTAACCTGCAAGGGGTTGTGATGGTTGTTCGGCTGAAGGTTGGTGACCTACAGCACAACAGGTGGGTATGACAGGTAGACAGCGAGGGGGCAAGTCCGACTGAAAGTTGGTAACCTGCAAGGGGTTGCGTTGATTGTGCGGCTGAAAGTTGGTGACCTACAGCACAACAAGTGGGTGTGACAGGTAGACAGCACTGGGGTCAGTTTCGACTGGAAGTTGGTTACCTGCAAGGGGTTGTGGTGGTTGTGCGGCTGAAGGTGACCTACAGCACAACAGGCGGGTATGACAGGTAGACAGCGATGGGGCAAGTTCGACTGAAAGTTGGTAACCTGCAAGGGGTTGTGACGGTTGTTCGGCTGAAGGTTGGTGACCTACAGCGCAACAGGTGGGTATGAGAGGTAGACAGCAATGGGCGAACTTTCGACTGACAGTTGGTAATCTGCGAGGGGTTGTGATGGTTGAGCGGCTGAAGGTTGGTGACCTACAGCGCAACAGGTGGGTATGAGAGGTAGACAGCAATGGGCGAACTTTCGACTGACAGTTGGTAATCTGCGAGGGGTTGTGATGGTTGAGCGGCTGAAGGTTGGTGACCTACAGCGCAACAGGTGGGTATGAGAGGTAGACAGCAATGGGCGAACTTTCGACTGACAGTTGGTAATCTGCGAGGGGTTGTGATGGTTGAGCGGCTGAAGGTTGGTGACCTACAGCGCAACAGGTGGGTATGAGAGGTAGACAGCAATGGGCGAACTTTCGACTGACAGTTGGTAATCTGCGAGGGGTTGTGATGGTTGAGCGGCTGAAGGTTGGTGACCTACAGCGCAACAGGTGGGTATGAGAGGTAGACAGCAATGGGCGAACTTTCGACTGACAGTTGGTAATCTGCGAGGGGTTGTGATGGTTGAGCGGCTGAAGGTTGGTGACCTACAGCGCAACAGGTGGGTATGAGAGGTAGACAGCAATGGGCGAACTTTCGACTGACAGTTGGTAATCTGCAAGGGGTTGTGATGGTTGTGCGGCAGCAGGTTGGTGACCTACAGCACAACAGGTGGGTATGACAGGTAGAGTGCACTGGGGCAAGTTTTGACTGGAAGTTGGTAACCTGCAAGGGGTTGTGGTGGTTGTGCAGCTGAAGGTTGGTGACCTACAGCACAACAGGTGGGTATGACAGGTAGACATTAATGGGGCAACTTTCGACTGAAAGTTGGTTACCTGCAAGGGGTTGTGATGGTTGTGCGGCTGAAGGTTGGTGACCTACAGCACAACAGGTGGGTATGACAGGTAGACATTAATGGGGCAACTTTCGACTGAAAGTTGGTTACCTGCAAGGGGTTGTGATGGTTGTGCGGCTGAAGGTTGGTGACCTACAGCACAACAGGTGGGTATGACAGGTAGACAGCAATGGGCGAACTTTCCACTGACAGTTGGTAATCTGCAAGGGGTTGTGAAGGTTGTGCGGCTGAAGGTTAGTGACCTACAGCACAACAGGTGGGCATGACAGGTAGACATTAATGGGGCAACTTTCGACTGAAAGTTGGTTACCTGCAAGGGGTTGTGATGGTTGTGCGGCTGACGGTTGGTGACCTACAGCGCAACAGGTGGGTATGACAGGCAGACAGCAATGGGGCAAGCTTCCACTGAAAGTTGGTAACCTGCAAGGGGTTGTGATGGTTCTGCGGCTGAACTTGGTGACCTACAGCACAACAGGTGGGTATGACAGGTGGACATTAATGGGGCAAGCTTCGACTGGAAGTTGGTAACCTGCAAGGGGTTGTGATGGTTGTGCGGCTGAAGGTTGGTGACCTACAGCACAACAGGTGGGTATGACAGGTAGACAGCACTGGGGCAACTTTCGACTAATGGTTGGTGACCTGCAAGGGGTTGTGATGGTTGTGCAACTGAAGATTGGTGGCCTATAGCACAGCAGCTTGATATGACATTTGTGACTAGGCAGCAATGGAGGCAGTTCGTCCTGAAAGTTTCCAAATTTGAAGGATTGTTGTGGTCTATTGCCGCTGAAAGGTTCGCGAGCTACACTGCATACAGGAGGTGTGTATGACGTGACAGCAATGGAACCAGTCTAGGTGGCAAGGTTGCAATGTCTTGCAATCTGAGGCCGTATGAGGTGCAGTTTGCAGATTGGCAAGCTTTGGCAACAGGGCAACCTTTTTCACAGGTTGTCATCTAATGTCGTATGTCGTGGACGTCCTTTTGACAAGCAGGTTGCCAGGCAAGTTGGACTGATGGCAGGATGGATGGCAGGATGGCAGGTTGGAATGAACATGGTCAGGCAAGTTTCCTGGCAGGCATTTCCTGCCGTCAAACCGATGCATTGGCTAAGCCCTGAACGCATAGATTGCAGTAGGCCCGAAGTCTTCTTTCTGGCAACCCCTTCCTAGATTGCGCAATCGCAAAAACAAGATTTGGGCAAAACATTGTGAAACATCAGAGCGACCAAATGAGCATAAATGCGCATAAAATGTCCCAAATGACCCTAAATGAATATAAATGAGCTATGCAGGCTATGCATCAACACAGCCGTGGATGAAACTTTTAGGGCTAGAGAAGGCAAGGATCTGACGCTTGGCATCGTAGCGCTTCAACGGTTCCCCACTCAGCGTCACCTGGACAGTTGCTGCGTTTGCACGTGCTGAGCTTCGCAAGTTATCACTTGATGTCACGTGCCCTCGCCCGAGACCGCGGCTTTTTTCACAAACTGACGGCGCAGATTTGGAGTTAGCAAACCATCAGGTACACCTCGAGGTAAAGAGGTCCTCAGAAGTTTGCTGCACGTGACTTGATGTCACTTGCTACATCCAGCTGCAGTCAAGTGTCGGAAATAGTCCGGCCTGCGGTCAGCCGTGATGAATTAATGATGCTGTGATTCTTGTGATTGGAATGATGAGTCAACGATGAATCAAGTTTTGGAACGAGACAGCCAAGTTGCTGGGCGCATGGGAAAGGACGAAAGGAAGCCCCCGTCACCGCGAGGAGCTGAGACGCCTTTGATGATGTCCTTGGTGATGCAGCTTCCAATCTGGGGGTTTGAGGCATGGCTGAGATTGGCTGAGGCTCTAGAAGCTGGCGCCCTTCCAGGGCCTGCAACAAACGACGCTCAGTTTCAACAGCGCAGGATGCAGGTCGGACCTTGTTGAGGATGGGCGTTCCGGTGAAGCCTGCCAGGACTGTGCCGCTTGCTGCTGACAGCAAGCTGCCTTAGCAGATCAAACGTCAATGAAAATAATGAAAGGCTAGTTTGCTCCCAGCTGAAAAATCATCCGGAACTGGTCCAAAACTGATTGAACACGACTTGAAAGCCGCCTCCTCATACCTTCCTAGCAGTCCATCTCACAAATGCAGAAAAGTTGCGCAGTTTCGCGAGCTGCTCGGCATACTGCGTCTGCGATCTTACCAAGTTGTGCACCTGACGCAGAAGCTTCGGAGATGTTCAGACCTTCGACGTGGGTCCATTGCAGCCAGCAGAAATAGAAGCGTTGCATTTGGGTTGTCAACAAGTTTCCAGCTCGCGATGGCTGGGGCCTCATCCATGATGACAACCTGAGTCACTTGTGGTGCTTCGGAAGCTTCAGCACACTCCAACATCTGTACAGTGTCCTAATGCCGCGACATGCCCTCCACTAGTACCTTCTGAAGCATCTTTTTCCGCGTTCCTCACTACATGCACAAGAATCATGAAAAATCTACGAAGCTTGCAGCCAGGAACCTTGTTCGAGTAGGCGTTTCCACCATCCCTTTGACGATTGAAAGCAACCTTTAGCAACGCGCTGACAGGCCATCCATCCTTGGGAGTCGTGAAACAGAATGTAAATGAATGTAATCCATCAGTCTTGAGATATCTTGAGGCAACAAATCTCATAAATCTCCCACTGAAAACATGAACAGCCCTGCATCCTGCATCCTGCATCCTGCATCTTGCTGCCAGGTCGCAGGTCGCAAGTCTGCCTTAATCTTTTGAAGTTCAGTGGAAGTTCACAGAGAACTGGGGCCCGATGGGACCCTACTGTGCCTATGCCTGTCTCATACCTCATCCCTCACGTGCTCTGGAGCTCTGCACATGGCATTGAGCAGCTGACATGACGACCGCCAGCAGATGTGTAGCGCAAAGCTCGTAGCGGTGCTGCTGGCGCCTCCTCGTCTGGGAAGCGGTTCCGAAAGGCCTCAGACCGAAGTGTTTCGCCTGTGTCAACCCGCTTCGCTGCTCCAGAACTCCAACGAACTCGGGATTTGAAAAAGTGCTGACAGCAGGTTCCCAAAGCGAACATCAAGCAAACAAGCTGCATCGCGTCGAGACTTCCTCATGCGACCCATGTAGAACCTAGGTAGCAAATCAAAAAAAAATATAAAAAAATAATTCAAAAGGCACTTTTCCTCAGAAACCCTGCAGAACGCCAATCTGAAAGATTCTGAAAGTGCAGTTTGCGCAAACTCAGCTAAGCGTCCACCCCTTCATCTCCAAGACTTCGCGCAAATTGCAGCAAAGTTCTTTCAAGTCTGGACCAGACAGTTCCTGATGCTGTGCAAAAGCTACGTGGGCATACAGCAGCATTGTTTGTTTGTTTGTTTGTTTCCCTGCACTTAGGAACGAGTGCCCCCAAGGCCTATGCTTCAGGCTGCAGGCGAAGGAGAGGAAGGTGAAACCAAAACATGCTTTTTCGAAAGTGAGTCTCAGAAGTCCAACTTGAGCAGGTAATCCAACACCACGAAAAGCAAATCAATCAGAGGGAAATATAGGGCTTACTTTTCATGGCTTGGGTATGCTCCACAATCTGTGTGCCGGCCATGCTGCTCTGAGGTCCCACAACTGAGAACGGCAGGATCTCCAATTTTGATGTCCGCAAGCTCGGGCTGCATCCTGTGGCCTTGCCATGGGCTAAGACTGGCTAAAGTGCCAGACGTGCCACAAAAAAGGAAACGGAAGAAACCCGACCTCAAACAAGAGAAGAAATCTCGGTACCTGAGGCAAGGGCATGCAGACACGGCAGATTTACATTCATGAAGATTCAGTGCGCCTACTTGGCCAACGCAGCAGCTCCACATAGAAATTGCGGCAAACGGGCTCCTCACATGGCAACATGATTCCGGGAACCCGAGGGCTCATCATGACTCATGATACGTGTGTACATGTGTGTACTCTACCTGTATGCATATTTGAATTCTGAAAAGATCCACGCAATTTTCTGTGTTCTCCAAGGATCAGTCCTTCGGGAAGATCGGGACTTTGGGGCGTGGGTCGAGGAAGTAGTTGTCCAGCACTTTGATCATTTCTCTCGTCTTACCTGAGCCACGGACAAGTCATAAAAGCGCTTGATCACTCATGATCACATGTGATGCTTGCGTTGCTTGCTCTTCCAAAACCAATCGTGCATCCAATCTGCCTGACCCGGTTGGATGATCGACCAGCCTTGCCAGTGCAACTTCTCAGTCACACGTGCGGTCGACATGTTACGACGTGTTCACTTTGAGAAGCAGACAGTCGCGAGATGGGCGATTGCGGGTGGAGCAAGAAAGCCACTGCCTCGTTCTGCCCGTGGATGGCCATGCCATGTGCCACGCAACATGCCATGCAACTCAGGGAGCAACTCACCCCATGTCCCATCCCACTCCACTGATCTCCAGGGCCTCTTGGTGTGGTTGCATTGGTGGGCAGTCACCTTCAACAGGGTCTGGGCAGGCGGTCACCGGGCCAAGGCTTCAGAATTGCCGAATTGGAGGCGCTGAAAATGTGCATCTTGCCTTCAACGCTGGTTTTTTTCTTCAGCCTGCCAATCCCTGCATTCCACATGACCCGAGCCTAAGAACAGCCGATTTCAGCGGTTGCACAGGCCCATGGATCACAAATGCACAAGCTGCAGCCAAGTGGCTGCGAAGCGGTTGAAACCTGGGATTGAGAATGGGCCAAGTCCGATGATGTCCGGTGTGTGAAGTTAATCAACTCGGCCTGAAGAACCAACGGACGGTGCCCGATTCCAATCGCCAGTGTAGCCTGGGTCAGGAGGCACTTTCTCCTCCAGCTGACTGACCCTCAAAATGAAAAAGGTGAAGCAAAATGTCAAACGATCAGAAAGCATCAGAAAGGGTGCATTGATGTGCATCTTGTATCCCTCATCCTTCGCCTATATACAATATAGTTCGAAGATGTTCAAAGCCATATTCAACCATGGATGGCGCAGCCATGAAGTCCTGTGCGAAGATCAAGTCCTTCATTCCCAAATCACCTGCTGTCGGCGTGTCACAACTTCAAATGCATGGAAGTGCTACACCGCTGACGAATCGTCACTCAATTCGAACGCCTGGAATTTCTACCTCTTGATCTACTTCCTCTTCAGCATCCAGGTCGGAGTCGCAGTCGTCCTAGACAGAAAAGTATAGAGAAAAACAAGCAAACAGTTCTGCAAGTCAGCGATGCAGAGTACGGTGCCTTTGATCAAGTCAACCTCAGCGCAGCCATCTCTTGGCTACAGTACTACCCGTGCAATCATGATGCCCTGTTCGGTTTCCTCTCCTGGTCTTCATCGCTGTCGCTACTGCTATCGCTACTGGATGAGCTGCTTCCGCTGCTGTCGCTGCATTCACTTTTCACTTCGGTCTTTGAGTTCTTGAGCGGAAGTACCTGGCAGGAGATAACAGGGCCTCCAACATCTCTAACGGGAAAATATGCAAAATGTAGCTCGTTGTGCCGTGATTATGATGTACTCATGAGTGGCAATTGCATTTAGACACCTTGATTGCACATGGACGCATGTTATATCAAGTTATTACTGACATGTTATTTCATGTTGTCTATTGCTTCAACGAGTGGAGCACCCATGTGTCTCGACCCCGGCCTGCGCAGCCAGAGCGTTTCGATGTCCGCGCGCAGTTGTCATGCTTCGGACATCGTGGCATTTGTCACCTGTTTCCACGTCTAGCTGCAAGCTGATTCCAGGTATTGCGCACTTCTACCATGTCCATTCGCGCCCTATCACTTCTCAAATGCATCTTTCAAGATCATGAAGAATAACCCAGAAAGCTTAAGGTGACAGCATGTGCATGGAAGGCATGAATAATTGAGTAATCGGATGGCCATTTGTGAGATTTTGCGAGTGTCACCGAGAATATTACCCAGTCTGTCCAAAACTTGACACGGAAAAATCAATAAAATTCCCATAAATTCCCCATGGTCAGCCTCGCAGGTGGTGCCAGCCTCGCGGCGGAGCTCCGGATGCCCGTTCCTGGCCTTCTGTGTCGCTGTCCTGCGGATCAGTTCTCGAAGTATCAGCCATCATCAAATATCATCAGTAAGGCAATTAACCCATATTCTTGGTAGCCAATATATACTAATGTTCACGGATACTAGCCATGAGCACAAGCAGTATGGCTGCGGTAACAATATCATTGGTATGATATTAGCCATCATCACCTCTTCACTGTCACTACCAGGTTCCTACATGGTGTTCTACCACATATCACCACTGTACAATCAACATCGATGTCAGCTACATCTCCTCCGATGTCGACGAGCTGCTGGAGGAACTTGGCTCAGCCTTCGCTGACATCTCTGCCAAGTGCTCCACCATGCAGGAGCTGAGCAAAGCAATGGCCCTGAAAGTGTTGGTCGATGGTTGGTCAGTTTATGAAAGAAAATACATGAACATACGACTATAATTCAAATTCAGTTTTTGAGTTAGTTGTTCCCAAGAGATGACTTTCCTGCTG
>VSDK01016095.1:487793-506517 GCA_009767595.1 Symbiodinium kawagutii
AGGCAATGGTTTTGGCCGGCTGTGGCTACGTCTGCGCAGCAGTACCCAAGCATACGAGGCAGCCCCAAAGGCACAAGCCTGAGAAACGCCGTCAACAGCTTCAAAATGACGAGTCTTCAACCCCTTTGACGCATATCATATCTGGTTGGTGGTTTTAACCCCTTTGAAAAAGTATCTGTCCACCAACCATTTGTTCAGAATTACTAGGGCAAATAAGAAATGTTTAAAACACTTAAGAGCCACCAGCCAAATGTAATTCTGTCTGGCACATGTATGTCCAACCCAGCGATTTCTGCTGAGATTCTGCAGGGATGCTCTGCGGGCATGGTCTTTCCGTAGCTGCCAGGGATGTTGGAGCCTTGCAGCAAAGATTATGCAATTCCGGTCTTGGACTCGCCAGGATGGGAATTGTCAAGAATTCACAAGACAATTACGAATAATTACGAACTGTTCAGATTCACTGCAATGGAATGCTTGGAATGCTTGGAATGCTTGGAATGCTTGGAATGCTTGGAATGCTCAGATCTCTCCTCATATCTGTCGACGGCTGGGCGAATGTCGACGGCTGGGCGAAACTGCTCACCAATCGTCAGCTGTTCCTCTACTGCCTTCACCCTTAGATGGATCTGGTCCAAAGAATTTCAAAGCAAAGAAACAACATGAGACAAAGAACAAAATGAGCAAAGAACAAACGCAACACACGCACGTTCAGAACAGAGCTTGGGAGCCAAGCAATGGTGCTGCAAGTTGCTGTTCCAAGCTTGGCAATCGCAGCTCCGATAGATCCATGGATGTTACAAGAGCATGTGCCACAACTTCAGCGACCTCTCCTGAGCAACTCCAAGTGCTTGTGAGAGGAGTGCCATATAGCTGCACTGTTTCACTATGTTTCACTATGTTTCACTATGTTTCACTCATGTTCATTGATCTTAGTTGCCCGTTTAGAGGGAGGTATGGATACCAGTCTATACCCCTGGCCAAATGGCTCCCTCCCAGCCAGTAACGTCGAGTTGCGCATGTCGCCGGTCCGCTGACCATTGACCAGTTGTGCTTCAGAGAGGTTTGCAAAGGCAAATCGGCACCTTGAAGGGATGAGAGGGCGAGTTGATGGCCTTTATGGATAAGAATGGTTGGTCGATGGCAATGGTTATTAATGCACATATATGGCCAAGAACATGGCTAATAGTGCTGAAGTTAATGGTTCTTTCATGGTGCATTTATGCTGAATAATGGCCAAACATGCTTGATGAATGGTTACGACATGGTTTAGAACGGCTAATTAACAATGGGTCAATAATGGTTGATAATGGCCAATGATGGTTCATGAATGTTCATGTTTTTCTTAAGTTAATTACTGCGTCATGATGACTAGTTGGTTCATCAATAATACTCAAAGTGCACGACGGCTGTACTTTTTACACCCACCTCGAACCATGACAGGCTGCAACCGACACTTACCCCTTTTGGAGTCGGCGATCCCTCTCGAGCTGTTGTCGCTCTTGGGCCTGCCGTTGTCGGTATCTACGCTTCCTAGTTGCTGCTTCTGCGCGAAGGTCCTTGGCCTCATCCGTATCGCGCAAGCTCCATTTGTTCTCGAAGAGAACCTCCATGAGCATCCCGTTGCCCGTCAGCTTCGTCAGGTCATCGGCAACGTGCGCATAGCCAGGGACCCACCTGACACAGCGCGCAGCAGCATCTTCATAGAGCGCCTCCTTGATCGCAGCCACGTCGATGGCGAGTCTCTTATCTTCGCCATGGCTTGCACTGTTGAGCAAGTCATATCCGGTGCGACTGTCCAGCACCGCGATCAAACGCCACTGGGCCACACACGGCAGCCAGCTCCTCAGGCTGAAGCTGAACATCACGGCCTCGGCGATCACTGCTCGGACAAAGTCGGCGTATTCCAACGCCTCCGCAGCCTGCGACACTTCGGCTGCCAACGAAGAGCGGACCACTCTCTTGATCAAACCCGAGCCATACACCACTGGAATAGCCGTCGCCTTGCCCTCCAAGACCTTGGGGTTTGCCAACAGCACCACCGTTCCTCCCTGTGAACGATGTCTCGGCATACTGCCGAAGGAAGCATCGGAAGCTGCCAGCACCAGCATCTCCTCCAGAGAACATCCAAGTGCTGAAAACTTCACTCGTCGGTGCTGCTTGGCGCGCTCAACCAGAATGTAGAGCTCCTCGAGGGCCTTGGGGTCATCCACGCCAGCCAGTTGCTGAACTCGCGACACTCCAAACAGGAGATCAGCTCGGCATTGTCGGGCCAGCCAATTCAACTGACCACAAACGTGGCCAATCCATTTCTTCTCCTTGTCAGTCAGCTTGGCCTCAATGACATCGCGAGCTCCAACTGGTTCGGGTCGCTTCGGCGGGAACTCGACCTTGTCGGAGTACTCGTCCATCTGCACTTCCACGGTGCCATCCTCGAGCTGGATCTCGTAGCGACCACAAAACTTTGTCCAACCGGCTCGTGCCTCACGCCATTCTCCGAAGGTGAACTCCTTCTTCAGCTGGTCCCAGATATGTTGAGCCTTGGTGGGGTGCCCAATCATTCGGATGTCATCCACATGGCACGCCACCATAGCCACCACTTCTCCGTCCACAAACACGGAGAACACTCCTGGCACCAAGGACCACTCCTTTGCTCCCAGAGATTTCAAGGTCTTCGCCAACTTGCGAAACCAAAGGCGTGGGCTCTCGGCCAGTCCGAAACCACCCTTGACGAACCGCACATGTGATGTCAATGCTCCGGGCGGAAGGATCTTCTCGAAGAAGAGGCGGACAAAGTCGGGATATCCTCGGGGAATCGCCACGATGACCTTGCGAGCGGGGTCCAGATTCTCTCCTTGTAGAAAAGCCGCACTGATGTCACCGTACAGCATGTTCCAACCAAACTGTGCGGCAAAGAAGCACAGCAAATTGTGCGCCACCAACGGCGCGGTTGGTGCTTCTGTCTCCCATTGTCCAGCCTCGGAATCCAAGTGCCCGAGAACAATCCACCTCGGATTGCAATTTCGAGGGTCCGTCTTGTTCACCAGCACCAGACGGGAGGGCATAGCCTTGGAGAAGTCCACGTCATCACCAGGAAAGATGGGCTCCACGGCATCATACTGGAAGTAGACGCGAAACGCCTCTTTGATGGGGTCCACAAAAGCGTCCTTCCACTTGGGTGACAACTGATGCCACCGTAGTTCCAGCCTGACCTTTCCGGTCGGCAAATCCTGCACGTCGTCCTCGACCTCCAAATAGCCAGCATCTGGTTCCACAGGTCGAGGTTCGATGACTGAATTCTTGACGGCGAAAGTGTCCATCATCTCCACCACATCTGATTGCATTGTGAAAACGGACATCCAGTTCACATCGTGCACCTGCTGGCTCTGTGCCGTGTCACGATAATGTTTCCAAATGTCCACCATATTGCAGCCCTCACGCCAAAGGTGTTCCATCTGCGCACGGACATCCATCCAGTTGGCCAGCACGGGGAACTCCTCATCAGGCGGAGTCATCCAGAAACGAGTGACACCAATCCATGGCCTCACCAAATGCTGTTGAGCATTCCATCCTGGCCACTTGTAGTTGTCGACGATGATGTCCACGTTCTGGTTGGAGTGCACGACTGTCGAACGGTGTCCACGAAACCAAGTCGGGGTCAATCCTGGTGGAAGTGGTCCAACAGGCTCCTTGTCGGTGTGCGGCACGAACATCTCGTATCGGCTCCGCTTGTGCACTCGCCAAAGCTCCTGTTGTTGAGGCTGCCACATCCAAAAATCTCCTTCATGACGAGCCCACTCTTCTCGCAAGCGGTCTGTCTCGAACTCGTCCAGGTGCATGGCCATCCGAATGGGCATCTCCGGCAACATGTCAAAGTGCCGAGGTACCTTGACTGTAGTGTTTGGCGAAGCCGGCAATGGCAGCAAATTGGGACGAGATCGGCCCTGAGCAAAACGCGAAATCAAGGTCTGGTAGGAGACATTGGTCAGTCGGCTGGCGTGAGTGATGCGCCTTTCTCTCATAGGCTTCGCAACACTCATGGGGTTCACCTCTTCATCATCCGTTGGAGCTTCCGATTCTCCACCTTCTTCCGGTAGCAAAGGATCCAAGTGCCTGTTCACAAAGACATCAGCAGGCACAATGGAACCCGGTTGCACTTCCGTGTAGCCCGTTGATGAAGAGGCGGCCGCCGTGGATGAAGAAGCCTTGGAGCCCACCAGATGGGATTTTCCCCGGGCCTGTGGACGTGTAGACGGCTTCTTCAACTTGTCCTTCATGAGCTGCAAGTGGTGTTCCGTACGTTGGGCAGCTTTGACAGGGTTGTCGCCTTGTTGGAAAAAACGTTGCCGTTCGCGGAAAGGCCAAGTATGTGGTTCTCCAGGAGGACGGGTCTTCTGTCTCTTGGCGGCTTGGGGTGGAGGATCCGCATCCGGCGCTGCACGAGCGCGATGAATAGCCATTGGCACATCATCCAAAAGAGCTGCTCGGTCATCTTCATCCGGATGATGGACCTCTGCCTCCTCATCGGAGAACTCCAAAATGGGGTATTGTGGATCGGCTGTCGGAGGGTCATCGGGCGGTGCATGGATCTCTGGTGTCACCGTCCTGTTCCGCAGCTGATCCTCCAACTCCTGGAAAGCATCCATGGTGATCTCATGGGCTTCCACTTCCTCGGCCACTGCCAACCGCACAAACTCCAATGGCAGACCCTTGAGCTTGGTCCGGTAACGAGCCCACACGCGTTTGATGGCTCCATCCTTTCTCTCAAGCGCCACCACCAGAGCGGGGCCCACCCACGAAGTGTCATCTTGCAAACGTCGATGGAGGCCACGTCTGTTTGCCGGTGGCTCCCAAAACATGATCATCGCTCCTTCAACCAGGGTCTCCAACTTGGGAAGCCGGGCCTTGCTGGTGGCAGCCCGTCGGAGCGCTTCATTGGTCTGCAGCCATTGGAACGCCTGTTCGGCCGCCTGCCGTATATCCAAGGACCGGCGAAAGGATTCCTCCATGGTGGCCGGGTCGGTGATCTGGTAGTTCATGTGGCCGTTCTCCAAGACGTCCATGAGATTGCCAGGCATCGGATTCTCTCGCCCAAAGACGCGCTGCATCGGGCTGTACCCGGCCAATCTGACCTGGAGGTTGCGTGCTGCCGTGGCGGACACAGTAGCCGACTGCATCTCGTCCAAGCCCATGATGGTCTTCTCCTTGATCACTTTCATGACCATCAACTTGAGCACGGCACCGTGACGCTCTCCAAGAGCCATCCTCCAGTGTGCTGTCGGCGGCACAATGTCATGGTACACCTGGAACGCTTTGAGCACCATCTCCAGCGAACCACCAAATTCAGTGCCACCATCTGACATCAAAGTCTGCGGGGGTCCAAACACAGCAATCCATCTGTCCCTGACCAGATGTGTCGTAGTTGATGCTGAAGGGCTCACCGCACAGATCGCGATTTGATACAAGCTGAAAGCGTCCAACAAATGGGTGACCGCATACTTGAAGTTGTTGGCGTCCCACACGAAGAAGGTGTCCATGACCACACGTTGGTTAAAACCAGTTGGTCTGGCGAAAGCCGCCTTTGGCGCAGGCGTTGGGGCCTGCACCTGCTTGCAGATGGCGCAATCCAAGTCCTTGACTGCCTGCAACACTGGGGCTTTGGCGCCATTGATCTTCAACATGCGGGCCAGCTTGTCGCTGCCAATGTGACCCAGAGCCACATGTAGGTGTGCCAAAGTGTTCCGGATCTTCCGCGAGAAGGTAGCCGACTCCCCACGAAAGGTGATGTAGTCATACTTTGTCTTGAAGTCTGCCTGCTGGGTGAGTTGTTGTCGAAGAGCACCATCTGGATTCGCCTCTGACTCCACCGGAACTGCATGCCACACTCGCTCATCTGCCGGTTCCAAGTGCAGCTTGAAAGGTTCTCCACCAAGTCGAGCGAGCGGGGCACTCTCAATCAAACCGGTCATCACTTCCAGCGAGAAGGCTGCTCCCGACAATAACCAACTGCATAGTTCAGCAGGCCATTCTGCCGCTAAGGTTGAACGTTTGACCGTCACATTTCTCCCATGCGGTCCCGGAATTGTCACGTTCCCCTCGATGGCCTGATGTTCTCCTGGAGCATGTGGGCAGGTCAAATCCTTCCATGCCAAAACCGACGAATGGTTTGCTTGGATAGCCGTCGTCTTCTTGTGAGGCTTGCCCGACACTGCGTCCTTCAAACCAGCAGCACACTGGTCGATGAACTTGGTATAGACCTGGCGACGCTTAGCCATGACCTTGGTGCATAGTGCTTCACTCTGCCGAGGTTGCTCCAAAATGACCAGCGCCCCCCGGGCCGTTTGGAATTCCCAAATCCACAGCACCAACTCCCAGACGGGCATTTCGGCCAAGCGTTCACGTCGAAGAGCTTGACGATCTTTCCGAAGACGTTGCCAAGAGCTCCATGGACCACAACGTGGGGACAGGGTGACGACATCCGGTTCCTGTGCACGGATGAGGTCCTTGATCAAACCATGATGCTCGTAGTTGGTGAGGTCCAAACCGGTCAGCACGATGTCCTGGGGTGGCAACACGGTCCAACCCTGTTGCCTGGCCATCAAGGAAAGAGTAGCTCGACCAGCGAAGACTTCTAGCAAGGTCCAATCAGTGACTTCTTCACGCGCAGCACGATCAAGAAGTTGCCAGCGTTCTTTAGCCTTGGCCAAGCCTCGAGAGAAAAGGGCTTGCTCACCACGCTTCATAGGCCTGGAGAACACCGGAGTACGCACCGCCGCCTCTGGTAGTCGTGGTTGTCCAGAATCGTTGTGTAGACATTCTTGAGCACGAGGTTCTTGGCCAGGAAGTAGAACACCCTGGTTGGCCGCATCCACAACCTCCAAGGCATCTTCTCTCGCCAACTGCTGGCTCACTGAGATCGGCGGGCTCGGGACGGTTCCACTTCCGGACGATCCTGATCCGCCAGCCAGAACACTTTCGGGTTGAAGCACAGTTGGCGAGCCGAACCCAGGTGGCCCCACAAGGCCGCCAGTTGCCGTCCGTGAAGTGCCATGATCCAACGAGGGTTGCGCTTCCACTTCAGGGAGCGATCCATTTCCACGGCTCTCTTGGTCCGCATCAGCAGGAGGAGCATCTTCCATTTGAATGTCACCATCTTGCTCCTCAATGATCCGAGGATGTTGAAGGTGATGTCCATGCTGAACTCCCGGCTGAGCGTGGGGAAATTCGCCTCCGTGCCGGTAAGCGCCCTGTGCTTCACCTCGTTGGCCGAAGGCTTCTTCTTGGCCCGAGTTGCTGGGGCCGTCAGGGGTCTGTTCGACGACTCGGCATCGTTGACTCTGGTGTTCGGAGTTCCCATGTCCTGCAACAAACGTTGTGCCAGTTGCATTGCCAACTCCTCCACTTGATTCGCAGGAATCAACTCCGGCGACGAACCCCTCTGCTGCCGAGCCGTCTGCATCGTCAAGGAGGTCGCCAGCGATTGCATCTCCGCCTCGTCGATCTCCTCCATCAGAGCATCGTTCGTCATGCCCACGTTTTCCCATGTCTCCTCCTCCTCGGTGTGCAAGTCGCGCCGACGCTGCATGGGAGGGCAGCAGCGGGTCGGCTGAACGAGCGGGGGCTTGTGCTTGAGCACGAGCTGCAGGAGAACTGAGCACTGTGACTTCGGCATGATGTGCAGCGTCACCAGTAGTGTCCAATCCTGAAACGACCTTCATGTCACCTGTGAATTCTGTGATTGGAATGATGTAATGGCCTCCATACGAACCCTGGGATGCCGTCTGAGAAAGTCCATAGGCACGTACAGCATGTTTTCGAGAAGACACCACATGTTGAGACGTGTCGATCACCAATCCGAGGGCACTGCAGACATTCTTGCTGAGAAGGGGTGGACAATTTCCCGAAACTACAGAGATGCGCAGTAAACAATGTACCGTAGCCAGTGCCGCTTCCACCAGAACACAAAACTTGCTGTAAGAAACATGTCCATCCCCAAAACGAAAGGCTTCTCGTTCAGGTAGAACGTGTACCAAACGCCCTTGTGATTTCAACAGGGTGACCAACTCATTCGTCCAACGGGTACCTGCCACTGTTCTCATACAACCCAAATCTACAATCATCTTGTTGTTCAATTCATGTAGTGACCATAGTACATCATGTGTGGTCTCCCATTCCGTCATCACTACCGGCTGCACCGTCTGCGCCATGTATGCCGCACGAGTGGAACGTTCAGGTGCGGATCCTTGAGACAAACTTGCAAGCAAATCCCACTCACGTCCATCGGACTGGGATGCCTGCTGAAAAGTCACATTCGAGGCATGTACTGGGGCTCGACGGCGAAGAGGACATTCCTGAGACCAATGTCCCAGCTTTCCACACAAGAAACACGGGTCTGTCTGCTGCTTCTCTTTGACCCACTTCTGGACATGCTCGTTGGACTGACCCGGCTTCTGCTCCTTCTGAAAGTACTGTCTCATCTTCTTCAACTCCCGTACCTTGTTGCGTGCTCGATATTCCTGGGCGTAAATCTCCATCAAGGCATTGTCGGCACCACCCTCAACCGAATCGCCAGAAGCCACCGAAGGCGCCGACGGTGGAGTAGGGGATGCCGTTGTCGTTGTCCCGGAAGTAGCCTCGAGCACCACATTGCCTTCCTCATCCTCGTCCAGGCTCTCGTCATCAAAGAGCCCTTGTAGCCCCTGTAGATCTTCCGTGTCACCCGGCAAATCGGTATCTTCCCCTTCCAGAATTGCCACCAAGGCCTCCCTGACACGACGTCGGTTGAAAAAGGGCCTCTTCCTGCGGAACGAAGTTGTAGAGGACGCGGAAGACGGAGAAGTGGTCGTTGAAGCCGAAGAAGAGCCTCCCCCGGCCTTTTGGACCAAGAACTTATCCTCATTGTCCAGGGTCGCTTCACCACGGCCGATGGGAAAACCTGCTTGGCCCTCCAACTGATCCGCAAGTTCAAGTAGTGCCACAACCACCTTCTCCTCGTCCTCCAACGTGCCGCCGGCTGCCGCCTTCAGCAATGCTTGGTCACGCTTGGTAAGCTTGGCGGCGTCGAGGATGTGGCCAATGTAGAACTTGCTACCCACGGAGTACTCAGGCGATGTCTGGTTTTCTCTCCTATAGATCTCTGCTCGATTGAGGAATGACTCAATCGATTCGCCTGCCATTCTCCCAAGCCGCATAAACTTTTGTCTGCGGCGGTCAACCTTCTTGTTGTCGAGGATCTTGATGATGGGGCTCGCTTCCATCACCTGGCGAATCCGTTCAACGCCATCGACACCCACGATGTCATCGACTCCAAGGTGTTGAACGATTTTGGCTGCCCTTTCTCGCAATTGTTGCATCAACCTCGGACCACGCACTTCGGTGGGCAGTGCCTTCCCTTCACTTGCCAGCCAAAACTGCACCGACCTCCAGTAATCCACCCATGATTCACCTGGACGAGCATAGAAAATGGGCGGATAACTGGAGGACAGTTTGGCGGCTCCCAAAGTCTGAGACCCACCACTTCCGGAGCCGCCGGCAATCGAAGGAATCCCTGCCGGGACTGTACCGGTCGGCCGGTTCGAAGGATCCCTTGGTCGGACCGTCCCGGGCGACATCAGCTCATCACCGCCATGGTCAGAATGATCGTCACCTTGCCATTCTCCCGAATCGAGTGATTGCACTCCACCAGAATGGCCCCCTTGACGTCGATCATCACCATGTCGTTCTTGAACACGAAGACGCTCTGGATCTCGTCCCTGACGCACAACTGGTGCACGCACAACTGGTGCGTCAACAGTTCGTTCATCTCCTGCCCATCCAGAACGAAGTGACCAGTTCTCCCAGCGATCGTTGTTTCCCCAGTAGGTCTCGTAAGTTGACCACTGTCTCCCACGAGCGCTGGGCCACTGTCCATTCGTCCAGGTAGAAGAGCTCCACGAAGCGTCTGAGGCGACGTCAGTCCAGTTCTCATAGCCCCGTGCACGAGCTGGACCTGGCGCCCACGGGTCATTCACCAACCAAGGATCTTCTCCGCGAGGATCGAGTAGCATCGCATCATCGCTCTGTCGACTTCCATCTTCCCGCTGGCTTCCCGACCTCGAGAACGGCTGTGGCACCTCATCTGGCATCGGCACAGTCGTAAAGGTCGGGCTCCGGTCGCCAGCATCGCTATACGCCATGGCTCGAAGGGTGTCTTGGCACGATTGGCTCAAGCAACCTACAGCCCCCTTGTCGGGGCTCCGCTACCACTCAAAGTGCACGACGGCTGTACTTTTTACACCCACCTCGAACCATGACAGGCTGCAACCGACAATAATGGTTAGTAGTAATGAACTACGGGTCAATTTGGGATCAACGACTGTAGGTGACCAGAGACCTCGCACCCCTGAAATATTTGGGAGGTTCAAAGTGTGAAATAAGGAGTAGGTGTTTGCTCCAAACATGGATGATGAAAAAGAAAGGCAATCAAATAAAAAGACTAAAATAAACTACCTCCAAGGGGCTCGAGGTACCACAGTTTATTTTCTACTGTCCGTCAATGTTATTTAGGGGATAGTGACGGTTGATGAATGGCAAGGGCAAGAGATGATCCATACAGCAATGCCTAACAATGCTCAATGATGGTTGATCATGGGAGATCCATTGAAATCACCATCTACATAATTACGGTTGATTTTGAAAAGTCAAGAAGTGGTGCCAAAAACCGATCAATTCATTCAAACATAACTTAAGCATTTAAATCGAAAACAGTTTTCGGTCTCTTACTGTATGATCTGTATGCTAGCAAGGTGCTGAAGTGCGAACACTGACTCTGATGGGTTGCTCCCATATTTAACACCATGCTCAAAGCAGAATGGCGACGTGACGTAAACGCTCCCTTCTCTTTGAGGTATGTCCCAAATCTCCTCGTCCATGTACGCAGCCTCATTCCAAACACTGACTTCATCACCTGGCGCTTTCCCTCTCCTTCTTGACTCCTGCGCCCGATACGGCGAATGACGTTCCTTGAAATGACCAACGCGCAAAGTGCGGTGGCCTGCGAGTGTCAAGCTCAGGTGTAGCAACGATGTGGCTCCATCAGTGTGGGAATCCATGACCAAATGACCACCTTTCCAGATCTGAGCTTCGACTCCAGCGAAGTGACTTTGTTCCTGGAGAGCTCTGAAGAAAATGGATGCGATCTCTTGCAGCTCTGTTCGTTGCTCACTTGCAGCTTTCTCGCCTAAGACTTTCAGACTTTGCAAGATGCGTTCCCAAGCCTTCGCAGACACCTGACGGAAGGCTTCGAGAAATGCCAATACTCTGCGAGGCGGCTGCCTGGATGGTAAAAACTTATCATGCCGTGGTACAAAAATGTCACCCGTGCCCCAGAAGGAAGTCGCGTGCCAATCGGCCTTCCAAATCGACTGGAGGTCTTCATTTATGGTGTCCTCCTCAAATCCCCATGTGGAACCTGCATTTGAATGTACCGAAGTGTTGTCGCTGCCCACAAATGGCCCATACGGATCTTCTCGCAGGTAAACCATTAAGTCCTCCGCTAAGGCGTGGCCAAAGGCAAAAGGAGCCCTCCCCTCCGGTAGCTGGATGCCGTATGAGATTGGCTGCTCTTCTTGGAAGTGTTGGAATGGAACTGTTGTCAAACCTCTCAGAGCCCCAGCACACGGCCAGGGCCAAACAAAGGCCACCAAATAGCCGACATGGCCGGCAAACATACAAAACTTGTTGCTACTGAGCCCCATCCTGCAGCCATCCTCTTCCATGCATGGCATGCTTGAGATCGTGTAAGGGTTAGCATTGGGCCGATCAACCTCTTTACATCCCCTTTGGTCGTGAATTGACTTCAAGTGGAGAATGATCTGAATGATATATACTGAGATCCCGATCATGATAAAATGCTCCAAACCTCTTTAAGACATGCATCATTGACCCACGCAGCTGAATGGGAGGAAGCAACCACTTCCAAACTGAACAGCTGCTATGCTGAAGAGGGAGAGGGAAAAAACAATGCAAACCCTGCCGATAAAATCCGATCAGAATCCCCCAGGTGAGAGATGGTGAGTCTACTTGGAGCTCGTCAATGTCAATCCATCATCCCTCGCCCAGAAGCCCAGTCATGCATATTTTTCGAGCTGCGTGTTCCAAGCTGGCCCCCAGGGGTCTACATCTCATGATCTCTGCGCCAACCTCAGTTCGCAACCGGAGGCATCTCATGAAAGGATCGACAGGTCTGAATTCTGGTGCCCATACCAAGGTGGTCTCCGTGCTGGCCTGGGTTGGCTCCCATGCTCAACATAATGCAACCAAGAAACAGGGTGAAACAGGCCATCCGCATCCATCCGCGTCATTTCAAATATCTGAGGGCTTCTGTTTCGTTTTCCCTGGAGGTCCCGCTAAATGAGCCAGTGTGTCGCTGACTTGGAAGCATTCCACAGTTGCCCACAAGCCGCCTACTCCTTCGAGATCTGGATCATCTTCGTTTCAATTCATCTCATTTGGAGGCTGTTACTGGTACCAATGACCCTGGGTGCAACTCTTCGCCATGGAGCGGGGACGTCCATTAGCCTGCGAAGGCCTGCACCTATGCCAACTCAACCAGCTCCTGTTCAGGATTCTCAAAGATGTTGCTGTCACACATGAAGATGTCCTGAAGCTCCGCTCGCAACGCACAGATTTGCACGAGAAATGTTCTGCAAGCATCACCCTTCGTTATACGATGAAATTGAGAAGGCAGGCAAGGGCTGATCATTTGCAGCGGCGAATTCGCTTCATGACGTCCATGTGCGCCCTCTTCAGCACCTGCCCGATGTCAACCGGAATCTGGCTTCGGCGCCGACAGTTTGAGTTTGCATCCTGTCGAGCAGTGGTGACTACACCCTGGTAACTTGTTGGCCACCTTCACTTGCCTGCGATGGCAGGGTGCCAACGGCCCCGTCTGCATCTTTCTCACAAGCTGGGTCAAGGACTTGATCATCCTCCACGACTTCTTCTTCCTCTCCCTCCTCCTGCAAATTTTCCCGACTTTCACCAGATTCAACTGGCCTGTTGGCTTCAGACGGGTCTGTTGGCTCAGCAACTTCATCATCTTGTGTTTCGTCATTTTCGTCCGCTTCATCTTCAAGTTCACTGCTTCTTGGGGCTCTACGGCAGCACTGGCAGAATGTGCTGGACTTAGCCGTGGATGCAGATGACTTTGCAAATGACTTCATCGCAGCACTAGCATCAGTAGCCTTCATTGACTTCACGGACTTTACCACATCTTTGGATTTCTTTAACTTGTCCATCATGGAAACCTTCTCAGACATACCTTGCATGGCTTTCACGGCATCGTCAATTTCACGCTGCCGAACGCCCAGTTCTTCTTCGTCAATCTGGCCTCGCTTCAGTTGGTTCACCAGCTCCTCCTTGGCCTTCTCAGGAGAGAAAGTTCCAGCCATCAATTGACGGCGTAGCTCAAGGCGACGTGCCACTTTGTCACGAGTCGCCTTTCCTGAAGCAACAGGATTTCGAAGAGCTTTGATGACCGCTTTGGAAGACACCTTTTCCAACCTTCGAAGGCATGGGCAGAGGCACGTGAGACGCTTCCACAAAATCCTTCCCACTATGGCCAAAAGTCGGCCGGTGGCTTTAGCAAATCTGGTCGCCAAGAACTTGTCCAAAGCAGGTCGCAAGACACGCCGCCACAAAGGCTCTAAACAAGCATTGTAAGCGACAGATGCAGCGGGTTGGACTATCCAACTCCAAATCAGGGTGAAGGGTAGCTTGAGGATGGTCAGTACCCAAGACTGACGTGCTTTATTTCTTGGCTCAACATCACCATAGACTTGGGGAGACTGTGAACCGCAGCAGCAACGGCAAAGGCAACAAAGGATGAGCAACACGCCCCCACCACCAGCTCCATAGTGCCACCACTGGAAGCTGAGCCCAAGATTCACAAGTCCTGGCAGTTCAAGTCCAGTGGAGTCTTCAACCAAAGGCTCCCAAAACGCCACAGAAATCTCGGTGCCTCCCTGTCCCGCCCAGTGTCTGAGATTCAGTGGGCCACAACGCAGCCGCAAGGAACAAATTGTTGAGATCAGAAATTGTAACGGCAAACCATGTCCTTCAGTGACCTCTCCTGCATCAATACCGACTACAGCCATGCCGCTGGGACATGAATACATGGGGTGATCTGTTGTCAGAATCGAATCTGGGCACAACTCGCAGATCTGTAGCTCCTCGTTGTACTGAAACTTCTCATTGCAACAGCACTTGTCCGGATCTGGGCATGGCCGGAGCTCGGGAATTCTTTGGCAGTTGGCCCACAACTCGGATCCATTGATTGGCACCAAGCCTGTGCAATTGCCGCCTCCTTGGAGGCCTTCTCTGAAAGAAGAGATTTCTTCATCACCTTCTTCCCAAGACACTTCACGCTCAACCAGCGTCCATGGCATGCATGCAACTGCCAATCCCTCAAGCTGGACATTTGGAATCCGAAGGCCCACCAGCAGTCCAGACGCACCTTCATCACAAAGCAAGCTATCAACCCCATCCAGCGACTGCAAAGTCAGAAGCTGCCTGCTGCCCACAAGTCCTGATGAACCCGATCGTACCTGCCATTGTGTGTGGTTAGTGCCAACGTCCAGCTCTTCTCGACAAAGCAGCTGAAGGCCGTCAATGGAAGAAGCAGAGCCGCCTAGACGTATGGTGCGTACGCCGTATGCAAACATACCCATCGGGCACGGATAGTAGGTCTCTCGAGCCTGTAAACACTCATCCAAGCCCAAGGCGTGCCTCTGTAGTACCACATCAGCACTTGCTTCACTTGCTTGTCTCTCCGCATCATTGCCACTTTCTTCACTGAAATCGGAGATGTTGATGACTTCCAGCAATGGAGTTTCAAAGCTAATTTGCTCCAGCAGGGTGCCATCTTCATACCAGCTGGCGACCCACTCCGTGGAGCGGGGCAAAGACCAATCTTGGTCAAGCAGAACTCCTTGAATGCTCAAGACCTCTTCCACTGGCAAGGTCGCAGGTTCAACGTACCCCAAGACGTACAAATACGCACTGTTGTCAAAGCACACGCAACGCCAAATGCCTGGTGACATCCCTGATGTGTTTGCCACACCACACCCATCCAGCCATCTCAGTGGTTGAGGAGCAGTCAACTGAATGAAACTACTGAGCGCTTCCTGTGCAGGAAAGGTGCTGCTTTCTCGAAAGGCTGCGGTCCATTTACTGCCAACGAGACCAGATATGGTTGGCATAAGCACCTTAGACAAGGAAATGGCGAGGTCAACGATCACCCCTTCACCTCCTCGGCCAAGAAACAGTGCAGCCGCTGGGTTGATTTCCAAACGGTCCCCCACCAATGCTGCACAAAAGGCCCCAGAGCAACCAAGTGGAGGGAAATCTGCAGCCACGTCCCGGTGATCTGGAGAGCTCTCCAGTTGATCCAAAAGTTCTGCTGGAGAGCTTCCAACAAAGGAAGTGCTCGCTAGAACTCCATCCCCAACCACCTCCAAGGTCCACAGGCGACCAGTGTCCACAAGGTGATTGTCTGCACTTTGAGCCCGCAATGGCACTGCTAACCACTCATGGCCAACATGAATGGGAGATTCCAACTCAATGTGCAAATAGCTCGAGCTGGAAACACCTGCTTCCCCTTGCCAGCCCGTAGCCTTGCATTTTGAAATGTGAGCAAGCCGTTGCTGGGTAGGCAATAATCTCCATTCAGGCTTTTTCTTTGGATGGTTACTGAAATAGTCAATGGCACCATCGGGATATTGAACACCTTCACCAATCATCTCTGGAGAAGGGCACATAACAAGCGCTGGATATGGAGCAATGACCTTCAGCTGCAGTGGAGTGGCTGCTAAACGAAGCTCCTCACCACTGAGCTGCGGAGCAGCCTTCAGGCAAAAGCACAACAAAAGGCTGGGCTTCGCTGAATTTTCCGACGTGTTTGCTGAGCTGTTTGCTGAGGAAAGTTCAACGCTAGGCACGATGACAGCCTCCAAACTATCCAAACGAAAACCGGAAATTCTTGAGATTTGCAGTGGCAGGACTTCACTGTGTAGCTCCTTTGGGTCTTTCAGTGCCGATGCGTACCTATCATCAGGTGCAGCAACAAAGCCAAGCATGGTCGTTGATGTAGTGCTAGAAGTGATTGCTTCAGCATCAAAAGCGGGCAACACTGCCACCTCCCAGAGATTGGGTCGCAACAAGAAAGGAGGAGATAGCACCTGAAGCCAAACTTCAGAAGCCACAGTCGCTTCAAGAGTCAAAGCCAATGGCAACAGCACCATGCGTGTCTCACCCGGGTCTCTCCAACAGCCTGACTTTATTAGACCTGAGGGGCTGCTGCTTACAATGCATTGATCTTGCCAGGTGAACAGTTCTGGTGCTGCCACACGTAACCAGCTACCACTGGCAACTTGAATGGTGGGCATCATGACAATCTTCACGAGACTCGATGTGGAACTTGCGGTGCTGGAGGTTGAAACCAAGGTACTTCGGGGGTCAAAGGCGGGAATGAACGGAGGTGCGCCTTCAGGCCAGATCTCTATGTTGGTATTGCTGATGCTGCCAGGCTGTCTCCAGCTCCGGGTTCGGCTTGTGAGCAGGAGCCATCCACGTCCCTGAGATGTTGACCGCAATTGAACACGCAGCTGCACGGAAGCGAGTTCCCCTGCAGGGAGGGCTACAGAAGGTGAAGTGAAAAGCAGGTCCAGGCGTTGAGTGTAGAGGGGTCTTTCCAGGTTTAGCTGGTCGTGCACGATGAAGATGTCATCAGTCCCTCGTGACAAGTCTTTAAGGCGACTGGAAACTGACGCGTGCGCTGCTGCCAAACCCAGTGAAGCTTCCGACTCTATGTCAACGCTCGTGGCAGGATAAATCACAAGCAACTCTGTGGCCAGCACTGCTACTTGAGGCGTGAAGCTGATCGTCAGGTACTGTAATCGATCCCCCGCAATGAAGCGCGTCATTCCAAAAACGCTTCCAGGTGACAATGCCACAAAGGAGCCAGAGCCCAAGGGTCGTAGTTGCAGGCGTCCAGCCACGTAGAATCCACCCTGATCATCTGTGGAGCTTCGATCCAGGAGGAAAGCCTGACTGAAGTCACTGGCATTGATGCTGCTACTAGCTGTGCTGCTTGCAACGATAAGGGCTGCAGGTCCTGATTGAAATCCCAAACGAACATTTCTGGTTTTGAGTGTGTACAAGCTTTGAGGATTAAAGTTTGAAAACTCCACACGAAGTCGGGACAGCGCCGTCATCACCACTGCCTCTCTCTCAAGCTCAACTTGGCCCCCGGGGTGGCAGGTCACTTCACCGAAAAGCTCAATCCCAGTCCGCCCATCCACTGCCATCTGCCATTGCACATCTGCAAAGTCCATCGGGTTTCCACCAGATTGGGTGTCGACCCATACTTGATCCACTCCAGAAGATGCCAATTGAAAGGTGATTTCCAGATCTACTGGGAAATGGCCTGCCATGGCCAAAAATGGTGAGGACTGCCTGACACGAAGCACAGGCAGGGCCAACTGCACAGCGTGCGATGTAACACCTGACATTGCCAATGGCTGCAGAAGTGTTTCTCCAGCCAACACAACCTGCCGCACATGAGATACTTGAACCACAGAGAGTTGTCCTCGAGGAAGGCCAGCTACAACTGAAGCACTTGGGTTGCGAAGCATCATCTGAAATTCCATGAGCTCACCTTTTGCTAGAGGGTTGTCAATAGCAAATTGAAGAGTGCTCGACATGGAACTGCATCCCGAAGTTTGAGCTCCACCGAATGCTACTAATGAACTGCAGGACCCAGAGATGTCCAACCAGGATGGAAAGTCCACCTTGATGGCATCCAGAGCAGGAGTATAGGAATCTCGGGGCGCCCAAGCAAAATTCATGGTCACCACTGTGCCAGCTTTGTGCTTCTCCAATTCTGGTAGGACAACGACTTGAAAATGATCCAGCGCAGGTACCAAATTGAAGCCACTTGCGATTCCATCTTCCAGAACTGCCGCACCTGTCACTGAAGTTTGCGAGAAACTCTGCAGCATCCACACACTTTGTCCCAAGAGCTGCGGTGGATTGAGAATCGCGATGGTTGCTCTGTACATCTTTGAAACGGCCAACGGAGGAGATCCAACAGCCAAACCAAAAACAGCAATGGTTGTGGTGGCGTTTGGGTCGGCAACATCTTGTGACAAGCTGCTGGTTGGTTTGCTTTCCAAGCTGCAGTCCACATCTGAGCGCGGAATTCCATCTTCCAACAACGAGAATCGGAAGCAATTGCCGGTGGCAGTCATCTGATAAACGCTGAAAGCTTCGTCTACTTCGAATCTCTGACATGCAGCTGTTTCCTGGATACACTCACCAGCATGATCTCCAATACCAAAGCGAAAGAATCCACAGGAAGGCACCGCCGAAGCCCGCTGAGAACATGCTGCTTCGCATTGCTCGAAGGAATAATCTAAGCCAATGAAAATTGCCTCACCAGTGCATCGAGCACCTGCTCGTACCAGCATTCCTCGAGAAGTGCGTGGCACAGAAGGCATAAGTTGAAATCCTTGTGATGGGATTAAGTGCACAGCTCCACCAGGTGGAACTGGCATGGACGGTTGGAAAAGAATTTCTAAAACATTTGGAATTGAAAGGACGTCATTTTGCGATGCTCCGGTGAAGGATGATGAGATGCTGAGTTGCTGAAAGGCCTGCAGCGTTAAGCCTTGAAATGGCAGGGGGGGTT
>VSDK01016095.1:526169-566582 GCA_009767595.1 Symbiodinium kawagutii
TGCTGCTTCTGCTGCTGCTGCTGCTCCTACTTCATTCTATCTCCTACTCCTCTCTCTCTCTCTCTCTCTTTCCTACTCCTACTCCTACTCCCACTCCTCTTACTACTACTACTACTACTACTACTCTACTGCTACTCCTACTGCTACTGCTACTCCTACTGCTACTGCTACTGCTACTGCTACTGCTACTACTACTACTACTACTACTATTACTACTACTGCTCCTACTACTGCTCCTACTACTACTACTACTACTACTACTACTACTACTACTACTACTACGACTACCACCACGACTACTACTACTACTACTACTACTACCACCACCACCACCACCACTACCACTACCACCACTACCACCACCACCACCACCACCACTACCACCACCTCCACCACTACCACTACCACCACCACCACCACCACCACCACCACCACCACTACCACTACCACTACCACTACCACCACCAGTACCACCACCACCACCACTACTACCACCACCTCCACCACTACCACTACCACTACCACCACCACCACCACTACCACTACCACGACCACCAGCACTACTATATACTACCACTACCACCAGCACTACTACTATTCCTACTAAGGCCACTAAGGCTGCTAAGGCTACTAAGGCTACTCAGGCTACAAGTACTTATTAAGGTTTTACATGGAAGGATACCACGCGGGTACTACGCATCCACAAATGGAAAGCGGAGCTCTGAGCGTGTCACAAGGGCCATCTTGTGCTCAAAGCCAGATCCAACTCGTCGCCGCTTCCAACGACCTGTGCCGCCAGAGCCCTTGGGATCACTTGGAAAGCACTTGGGCTACGCTTCAGTACGCCTTCAAATCGCTTCAATATGATCAGGAACAATGGCAGGTTCCCATGGGTGAACCTCCATTCCAAAGATGCAAATTCTTGCGACGTACAACTGGTAACACCCAAAAATGAGCCAACTGGCAGTGATCAGGTTTGATGTGTTCTCAACCAAGCTGAGGAAGCGCCTGCTTCAACGCCTGCTGGAGTACGTCTAGGATTTGTAAGCGCTCCTGCGGACAAGGTCCGTTGCTGCACATCATTGCCATGGTGTAGCCTCAAAAATGGGATGGTTTCACGACTTGGATTGGGGGGCACCAGCTTCTGTCGGTATACGCTGCAAATCCAAGAAAGTTGGTACTCCCTCATGTTCTCTTGAATTGTAATTGTCATTGACTTATGTATGCTCCTACTCTCTCGTATTGTATATCTATCATTTTCTCTCCATTTTCACTTTGGACCTTAGCAACTCCAGGGTTCCTCTGCTCAGGCCCGCCCAGCGCTTGCCTGCGCATCAGGAGACGCCAAAGCCTGGCAAGGGAGAACACCACACCACCAACAGCAACAGCAACGACAACAGCCGCAACAAACCCATCAAAAACAACCACAACAACAGGGATCTATCTCCTATGCGTAATTACAGGTGAAATCAATGCTCCAGGCTCCGATTTCCCAGCCAACCTGTGCTGCCAATGCAGTGAGAGATGGTAAAGCAGTCTCCTCAAGAGGTTGAACATCTCATGCTTTGTTGCTGTCCCCTACCTGGTACTGAATGCATTCATGAACCATGTCAGGAAAAAACATCTCAAGCCCTAGATTCGAAGGAAACAACATGAAAAGACGAAAAGACTGTCTTTCGTTGACATGCGTAATGATGTTTTCATGGCATCATTTAATGATATTGAATATATCCAATCACAAACAGAGAATCTGCGGTTAATCAAAATCTGAAAATCACTGAGGGATGGACGGACCCAGACTGTGGACTTGCAGACAAATAAGTCACGGCTGCTTGCTGCGCTGCCTGCCCAGGAAGACTTGGTGACCAAGTTGGTGACCAAGATTGACCAAGTCTACCCCCTGGAAACATGTTGCAACATGTTGAAACCACTACTGTGTGTCTAGACATGTAAGATGCGAAAAAACTTCGCTAGTCTCTTGACAGCTGCAGCCAGCTGGCCCCTCCATCTCTGGCCGCCAGAGCAGCCATAAGCTGTGCCTCCGCCACTTGCAACTGATGTGTGTGTGTGTGTGTGTAACAACTTACTACACTAAAATGTTTGCTAAAACAAGTGTGAAAGACTCGAAATTAACAAGTCTCAACAATAATCCGTCTTTCTTCCAGTGCAGAATGCAAAAGCCTCTGCACTAAATCCTAGCCACTCTCAACATAAAGACAGGAGAACGAAATTGAATTAAACCTGTCAACTCAATACTTGCCAACAACAATTTAATGAATCATGCCTAATATAGTGATTTAAAAAGATGGTTGTGACAACGATGTGATTTGTTAATGCCATTAAGGATAGTTGGCGTTTGAAAAAAAGGCGCCCTTCAAAGAGAACACGAGCTGAAATCAACATCGGCCTGAAATTGTCGGCCAGCTGCAGAGTCTAGCCCGTCAATCCTCTCATCGTTGATTGCCTCAGGCTGGGGTCACTGTCTCATTGATCAGCTCGTTTATCGATGATTAGTCAACGCTTAATGATTAACATTGCTGGTACTGTACCTTGACAATTCTGTTAATTCAATAACAAGTACTGAGAAGGGACAAGAGTGATGTAGTGATGATAGTCGTTAAAGCAAATGAAAATAGCAATGCCGATGATTAGTGATTAGTAGTAGTGCGATGAATGCCTGGTTGAGAATGAGTTGTTTGAGGTCTGAGATCCAAACACCCAACTGTGCCTTACGCAGATTGATCTGAGCAAGCCTGAAGGCCAAGCTCTGCTCGAAAAGGCGATGTGGGAAAGAAATGGAAAGAATGCACACTCCTCCATATTTGGTCCCAGTTCAGGGGCTAAAGATGGCTAAAGTATGCTAAAGTGCAAGCCCTGTAAAGCCCAGCTTGTTGGTTGAGCAAAGCTTCGAACAAGGCGACCAGAGGCCATCCGGTTTGTGACAGGGCCGCCTCGGTGGCAGCGGAGGTCCCACATGGTCCCACAGCGAAGGGTCCCACATGGTGTGGGTGGCTGGCTTTAGCTCTACGTTTGGTATACCCTGGTGTACGCCCAAATGTACCTAGCCATGATATGAGTCCTGAATATATCATCTACGATCATCTGAACTTGATATTCAGCTTTATCCATCATGTCAGTTGCCGACCCGAGTACAGTACTTCTTACTGGAATTAGCAATGTTCAGGATGATGAAGACAGCCTGGGGATATGAGCACCAGTAAGACAAGACTGTCCATGTTGTGGTGCTTGTATTGGCTACTTGTCCGTGCAGAAGTGCGGGGCAGGATGACGCAGGTACATCTGTTCTGTTGCCTGAGTGACTGGCCCATGGCATGTCTAACAGCATGGTCAGTACCTGCCGGCATGTGCAATCCGGCTCATCATTCATGTTGCTAGGGCTCGAAAAAGCTACTGCAAACAATTCGGCAATGTGAAAGAGATGTGAGAGGATCTGAAATGATCTGAAAGGTGAGAGAGCCACCAACTAAGAATGGTTCATATTCGGGGACCTTTTGGGCACAACAACGGATGCATGTGATGCAATTGCAACACCTTTCAGTAAGAATCTGACCGCTGCGTGGCGCATCTTCATCAGGGAGTTTGTTCAATCTGAGTAAGGTTGAGATTCAGAAAATGAGTGGAGCACTGGTGATGCCAGCTGCTCAAATCCTGCAAAGAGTTGAAGCAGTACCTCGCAACGAGAGCAAACAAATGGTGAATACCCTTGTTGACTCAGCAAAGAATGGGCTATGGCCAAGCCCAACACTTGGGGCTCTTCTATCGAAGCAAATGAGAAGAGTTGGATTGTCCTCACAAGGAAAACACAGAGATGCAACTGACACTGTCAAAAAAATATCAAAAGCGAAGTCGGAATATTGGGACATGTTATGGACATATTATGGACATGTTTAAATGCTATGATGATCTATGTTTCGTAGTGGTGCAGTGTGTGGCCTACAGCGCTGAGTCTTCGACAATTTTCCAAGGCCACACTCTTCTGCTGTCTGGTCCAAGCAGATTGCTAGAGTGTCCGGCATTGCGACAAGGTTGACATCGTAATCATCATCATCATCATCATCATCATCATCATCACCATCCCCATCATCGTCGTCATCACCATCACCATCATCATCTGAATTCATTTGGCATCCTTCAGAATTCACAGCAGAAGTCTCCCTGGTTCATTGCAAATCCATGTTTATTTGGTCAAGTTCGCCTGTGGAGTCATAGCATTGGCCGACTTGATCAATTGAAGGACTGACTCCACTGTCGAAGACCTTTGGAAACACAAAGACCTCCTCCACCCCAAAGTGTGATTCGGTGACCCCTGTTGCAAACCATGTGACTCACCAAGTAGTCACTGTTGAATATTTAATGAATTCAAAAGTAAACTCACCATCAATATCATACATATATATCTATGTATATATATATATGTATATGTAGCCGTCACCGACGCCTAGTGCCCACCTTCGACGCCACAAACACGAACGTTATTAGGTGGCCCTGTGATTTGATGACAACTTCTACCATACGATGACAACTTCTGCCATACGATGACAACTTCTACCATACGATGAAAACTTCTACCATACGTGGCCACTATAGTAAAACTCTACAAAATACAGTACTTCTTCCTTCAATATCTGATGGAGGTGGGCGCTAGGGGTTGGTCAAACCTATATGTACATGTCGTGGAGGATTGCTCTCATTCATGACGCAGCTCGAGTCCGAACTGAGCGTTGCCCAGCTTTCCAAGCGTGCCCCCCGGACTTCAAAATTAGTGTCCAGGCACGGTTCGCCACAGAGGCCCACAAGAACCGTAAAGGGAAAAAGGAAGAAACTAAGATGCTGAATTAATGGGATCTTCAAAAGATCAACGTCAGCGCCATCTATTCCCTGAAAAGAGGAGGCGGCATATGAAAGTTCGACAAATTCGATGAGATATTCGATGAAAAATTCGCTGAAGGGTTTACTATATTCTCTATGTGGTCCTGCGTGTCTGAAAAGGCGGTTCTCTCTGTCGCGCCAGAGCCGCCAGGGTCATCATATGGTTTGAATTTTCAATATCAAAGGGTGTGTTTTGGTCAACAGCTGCAAATGCGTCTTGACATGTTTCCAGCAGCCAATGAGCACGAGGTTTACCCACTCGTTTAATATGTTCGATCCTAGGCATCAATGTCCCTGTTTCGAACAAAACTTCTCTCATCGGGTCATGTGCGCTAGAGCGAAAAATGTGACCAAGCAACCTAATTTTAGACTGTTTCCACCTAGTGGAAAGTTTCACATAGCGATACCCGCACTGTTGCACCAAATGATCAATAACACGTTGATTGGTCCATTCCCTGTCATGGTAAGTGCTAGGAACACGTAAGATGCGCCGTAGCATTTTGATTTGAAAGGAGTCTAAAGTATCCTGTTCGGACTTATTGAGCTGAATTGATTCTAAGCCGTACAGTAATTTGGATACCAAAGTGGCCTCATATACACGAAGCTTCCATTGAACCGATGTTCGAGCTTTTGACCAAAAGAGAGTGAGCTGCAAAGCTGTGGCATTGACTGCTCCAATTCGTCTCATTAATTCAGCATGATTGTCTACAGAGTCTGTGAGGACAGCACCAAGATATGTTGCTTGCGATTTTCTCGGCACTGCCGTGCCATCCAAAAATTTGATGGAGGATTGTCGACGGTTTATTGTGATATTTACGCACTTGTCCAAGTTCAAATTCATGTTATACTTGCTGGATTCTGATTGCACCTCATGTAAAAAATTTGTTTATAGTGTGCGTGTGAGTACCAAACAGCAATGTATCATCAGCATACAAAATCTCGGCGAAACGTATACCTTTTATAGGTTCGATTTGTTTAGGAGTATTTAATTTCGCCTTAATATCCTGAAAAATTGCTGACAGAAGGATAGAGAATAAATATGGGGACAGTGGGCAGCCTTGACGTATACCAGACCTTTGAACTCTGAAAGTGGAGTAGCTGTCGCCCTTCACAACTCTGAATTTTGCATTCCTGTAAATATTCTGAATGATGTTGACTATGTTTTGAGGAACAGAAAGTCGCTGTAGAACCTGTGTAAGCTTGCTTTGGTCAATTCGATCGAAAGCTTTCTCCCAGTCTAAAAGAACTAGAGTTACATTAGTGCCTTGTCTTTCCCCGAGGTCCATGAGTCTTCTAGCCAAGAACAGGGCTTGTGCTGTGGACCTCTGCGGACGGAATCCGTATTGTGTTTTAAGCATCCATTGTTCCAAAGATACCAGCAGTCTGCACTTCAACATGGCAGCTAGAAGCTTATAAAAAGTCTGTAGCAAAGCAATGGGCCTGTAATTTTGAAGTTTCGATGGGTCCCCTTTCTTAAAAATGGAAGCAATGTTAGCAAGGTTGAGTGAATCAAAATATTTATTGCAAATCAGAATTTCATTGTAAGACTGCAGTAAAACCTCTCGGTTGCGACTGTCCAGATATTTCACCAATTCATTTTGAACGCGATCTGGCCCGGGGGCTTTGTTTGTTTTGGTCGCCGCAATTGCAGCGTCTAGTTCCTGTAACTCAAACTCCGAAGCCTTAGTGTTTTGACCACAACTAGATAGCGGCGCCGAAGCCGTTTCTTGAGGATCTTGCGGCTGCTGCCACTGTACGGTTTCAAGGTACTCAGCCGCTTCTTCCGGAAAACGCGCCTCTGAGACATAATGGCCTTGGCTGTTTCTAAATTTCGTTTGATTAGGCGTGTACTTCTTTTTCATACGTTTAATACCCGACCACTTGTAACCATGTTCATCGATTTCTTCAAGCTGAGACTGAATATACTGCCGTTTGTCTCTGCGTATCTGTTTTCGCAAGTTCTTTTCAATCTCTTTGGCTTCTTGTACATCTATCTCTGTATCTCTGTATCTATCTATCTATCTATCTATCTATCTATCTATCTATCTTTCTAAGTGTCTATGTATTTAAGTAGGCATGTATGTATGTACATAGGTATGTAGGTATATGCTGTTGTACTTTACATTTGCCATGTAGGTTTGTTCTCTGTGTGTATGTTTGTTTGTTGCGGCGTATTTCGTCCTCTATAATATACATTTAGTGAAACACGCAGTGTGTTCAATGGACATACGTATTGTGTGTAAAGCACATCATCTATGTGATGTATGTAAGGTATGAAATATGATGCATGGCAGTTTCATGTATCGTACTTTAGCAGTACATCTGTCCATTAACGTGGCACTGAAGCACAGATGGGAAGTGCTTGATGGGGCACTGCTAGGTCAAACCTTCGAGTTGTCGCTCGCACGAAACAGTGACAAACTTCTTGTGAAGTTAGACGGTGAGGAACCCAGTGACCAGCTTGAGGGTCAGTGGCTTTAGATTGCCCTTAGACAGGGGCAATCCCCAAGTCACACGGGTGCCACGTCCGCCTTGCTGCCTCAAGGTTGGAATCGCGGAGTTCGCGGAGAGATGGTGAAGTTCCTCCAAACTCTGAAGGCAGTCCGGAAGATAGGGCGGGCTCAGTTTTTGGGTCAGCTGTTGTAAGATGGGATCTTTTGCTTCAAGTTTTGGAGACTTCTCCGCGAATGTATCACTATTTCCCACAATCACATAGGCGTTTCTCGTGGGTGCTTGCATCGATGGGGTACAGCATCAACATGAGTTTTGACAAGGCAAACGAACCGTAGTCCTCTTCAATTTGGGCATCAAAAATAATGAATTCTTGGGCGTGGTTGGGTTCTGGTTGGGTTCTGGTTGGGTTCTAGTTGGGTTCCCCACCCTTTTTGGGATTGGGGATCTACAGATCGGCCCTGACACTCACCTGAGAGGTGCCGGAGGTCGACGCAGCTTCGGAAAGGCAGTGGATCGTGTTGCCTTGTCACATCTTTGGAGACCATTTCTGGTCGAAATGTTGGCATGTCCAAGGCAGACTGTGTTGTAGCTGATGTGTTCGTGGCATGCAGCTTTCATTTTTCTTTTAAACACCTGGTTTCAAACAATTTGTGCCGGCAGTGCGCAAAAAACACTTCAATAGAGAAACGCTAACAAGGATTATTCGTTTGGTTTTCTTCGTTTGCTTGGGGCAGTTCAGTTTGACTTTCAAGCACTTTTTGGCACACTTGTCAGGAATAACCGCCTTAGCAACTTCGGATCTTTTGTGGGAACTTTTGGTAGAGATGCTTGCTACAGGTCCTAAATCTGCGCAAAAACTGGGGTCAAGCTGAGACTTCGGGTCTGGCACCTTTTCGTTCCCACGGCCCTTAAGGCTGCAGGACTCCCGCCATTCCAATTGGGGGAAAGTGCTAGCAGTGATTAATTTTTGGATTGCCTGTCGATGTGTTGCATAAATACCTTTGTCTTTGTACTTATTTTTGCTGTGGCTGTTTTTCTTGAGAACATACTGACTGGTCCTGTGAAAAACAGGAAAGTGCTGACAGCTATTCGTTGACTTATTCGATGAAAAATTCGTTGACTGGATTTTACCATTCGAAGACGTATTCGGTGAAATATTCGATGAAGTTGCGGCTGGCTTGGTCTGCCAATCATTTTTTCTCGAAGCTGTGGAATTACTTTTGTTGGAGAAAGAAGTATATGATGTATACCTGTTCACTTTCGACCACACTATCGGTTTTTCCATCCTGAGTGTATTCAGTCCTACGAAATAAAGTTCTAGCAAAAGGATCCCATAAACACCTAGGACATCTATGTTTCTTAGTATTGGCAGCAGGTGTCCTGTCCCTTCTATTGCAAGTAGGGAAATATTTATGGCCTGTGGGCCCCCGATTTAAGCTGTAATCGTGGCGCTGATGTTGTACAGGGTGAGACAAAGATCCCATAGCTAGTCACGACCAGCGGTTCAAAAGTCTGTACAGGTGCTCATCGTACTTCTTACCGAAATCCGCCGAGGCAATGGCTTTCGTCTCAATGCGAAAGGGCAAGCCGGCTTTCATGGCTCTCTCAACAGCAGCACTGTGTGCGTTTCGTGATCCCTTGCCTCCTTGTCCAAGACCAATCATCTCCAGGAATGGGCCGCTAAGAACTTCGTCACGGGATTTGTCACCCATGTTTGCCAGAGTCTTTCCTTTGTTCTTTCCCCAGCCTTTCCTGGCTTCCTGAGCCATCTCATGTCTACGTAGAGTCTCAGAGAATTGGTTTGCATCTAAGAGCTCCTCATTGTAAAAGAGAAGGCATCGTCCATTCAAATGGTCAATGGCGCACCATACAATGTACTGCCCAACGTCACCAGACGCCGTAGGGATGAAGACTGTCTGCTGCTGCCAGTCTTTTTTCCAAGTCAAGTCCGGCCTCATTTCCGAGATGACTGCCATGGCAAGCTTCAGTGGCACACTTTGCAGTTTGTCAAAAGTAGAAATCAGCGGCTCAAACACCAATGTACCATTGGTGCCCGTCTTGTTGGTTCGGTCGCTGGTCATGCTTCCCATATCTGACTGCAAGCTTGAGTGGATCCATTCTGCCACCTTTGCATGGTATGACTTCTTCATGTGGTCTAACATCAGCGACTTTGTTCTTGCGTCGCCAACATCTACCACGCAGAAGGGGGAGAGGTTCCGCCCAATGTGGTTGCTGTAGACGAAGGTTTTCTGCTTAGTCACGCTGATTCCAGCTTCTGTGGCGTAGTGTTCCACTACCAGCCTGCGATGAGCTTCCATGATCTCAAAGTCCTTGTGGCCACGCAGCTCGTATTTCCACCAGTTTTTGATGGAGAGCTTTGACGCTGCTTCCTGCCTTTGACGGTCCGCGGTCTGCATGATGAGCCATCTAGTCTGTGACTGTTGCTGAGAGAAATCATGAGATAGTTCCTTGAGGTCCTGCAGCACATCTCCTATTGAGGATGCTGACGCATCCATCTTGTCTGTGACCAAGTCAGGCTGTCTCATGGGTTCTCTTTCTTCGCTTTTCGGTCTTTTGGGGTCTCTATGAGGAGAAGGTGTGTACAGACTTTGTCGTTTGATCTCAGTACCACCTGTTTCCATTGCTTCACTGGCCATGGCGCGAAAGAAGCGCCCGGCCTATCTCAACTACACTACTCACTGCTCGACCCCATGGCTGGAGGATTGCTCTGAGGATCCAAAAAAAATATGTGAATCAAAAAAAAAATAACGGATTGCTGTCACGGTAGGTACAGAGGACTCTCCTGTCCCCTGTCTTCCTGGAGATCAAAAAAGTGGATCAAAAACAAAATAATAGCTTTTAGGGTTGAATTTAGGGTTTTGAGTTCGAGGGTTGCTTTTATTGTGTTGTTTCAGGATGTTTTAACCTTGATTTGAGAGGTTTCAGGGTTGATGCTTGCTTTGGTTTCTTGTTTCGGGGTTGATTTTAAGCCTTGTTGTCCTAGGGTTGAATTTGGGGGTTCTGTTTTCCCGGCTTGCTTGCTTGCTGCCTTCTTTGGTTGCTCTCGTCTTGGACCGGAAAAAAATCCAAAACGAAAGAAAGCTATTCCGAAAAATATAGCAACCCCCTTCCTTCCTTCCTCCCTTCCTCCGTTCCTCCCTTCCTCTCTCCCTCCCTCCCTCCCTGCTGCCCTCCTACTGAAATACTTGTTTGATTGATGCATACATCTACGGTAGGTGTGCCAATGTGCGTGTATGTATATATATATATATACATATACACATATATCAAGATCCTAAAGATGATTTTCTGAAAATGTTTGATGAGTCTCAGAGGGTTGCAACTGTTCTCGAGGAATAGGCTGCCAAGGCCTGAGACGCACGATACAAATTTGCATCGAACGAAGGATACAAGTTGTACACAAGGTCACAAGAAGACCTAAGCAAACATGAGGAGACATAAGGATACAAGGTTTGAGGAGACAATGAGGCTACAAGGTCCAAGGCTTCGCCAGTGAAGGATACAAATCAAATTCTTGCGAAGCACACGGCTGGGGCAGGGACAAGGTCTCCCGGAAAACATTGCGGAAGGCATCTTTGGCAACACCTGCGAGACATGAAGAATTCATCCACTTGATTTGGCGCCCACTCCATTCCACTCTTAGATATCTAAATCAATCCAAATCGATCCAAACTGTTTTCAACACTGCACCACTGAACCACGAAAGTATGTGATCTGAAACATGGAATTCCATCTTCGCATCTTCGGTGCCGCAAGATGACAGGTTCGGTCTATGCTCTTATACACTTTTCCATGACACTTCAGCAGTGGCATATGTGACATGGCACACGCAACGGCAAATTGCTGCAAGGCACCCCAGATTTCGCGAAACGGACCAGTTGTGCAGGCAAGGTCTTCCAGGGTCCTGCAACATCTTTGTTTTACATACAAATATCATTAGATTTTAAACACATATTGATAATTATACACAATGTATTCAAATTTATATTTGTACAATACAATAGTATATCCATAATACATTCAAATGCATTCAGAATTGTACAATCAGCATCGTTTCAGTTCCATCATATTGTTCTTACATGTTCTTACACCGTTCTTGCACCTATGCGAGAATTTGCGGTCCTGTCATCAGCAGCTAGTTCCTGGAACATGGCCAAATTGCAGCACTCAAGGTATCAAACATCGCAGTGCTTCCCACCTGGTTCTGTTGGAAGGCACCCATAGAAGCTTGCCTAGGACCCAAAAAAACGCTTGGGTCACAATGACAGCGTTGGAAATTCTTCGAGGCATTGACGGCTGAGTTGGAAGTTGCTGTCCACCAAAGCCAGGCGGCCCACCCGCTTGGCCTGGAAGGCCCATGCCAGGTACGCCGAAGCCGCCAGGCATCTGACCACCCATCTGACCTCCCATTTGTCCCATAGCCATCTGGCCGGCTCCGCCCATTTGACCCATCCCCATTGGATTCTGACCCATTGCCGCACCCATTTGACCCATTCCCATCTGACCACCTCCCATTCCCATCTGACCACCTCCCATTCCCATCTGACCGCCGCCCATTCCCATCTGACCGCCGCCCATTCCCATCTGACCGCCGCCCATTCCCATCTGACCACCCATCTGGCCACCCATCTGGCCACCCATCTGCCCACCCATCTGGCCACCCATCTGCCCACCCATCTGGCCCATGTTCATCTGACCCATCGGCTGGGGGGCCAAGCCCAGCCCGGTTCCCATTTGCTGTTGGACTCCTCCAAAGCCTTGACAACCTCAGGTCTCCGCATTTCAAAACTCCAATCCTGAGGACATGACATGCCCTCCGAGTTGCGCCTTCCCATGTCCCTTTGCCAGCTCAGCGCCGCACCACCCGAAGCTGGAAACTGCATGCTTCGTAAGTCTTGCCTTAAGGAAACTGCGAGAGCTCCAATCCCCAAGCAGAGCAGCTTTTCATGAGACCCGCACAGCAAAGAATTCGGATTTGGACTGGGAGCTCCCATCATTCTCTGGTCCTTCATGGAGCCCCAAAGATGTGCCAAGAGGAATAGACCCTGCCCTAGGAAATGGCAAAAGAAGTTCAATGATGTGAATCACTCCAATCGGAAGATCTATGAAAAAAATATGTGTGGAGCTGTGTCCTGTGCTGTTGCCGCAGACAGGAGCAGAAGTACCCACCTGCGAAAGCTTCAACACTTTGCTACCAAGAAAGTTCTGCGTGTATGCTACTCGACTGTGAAAGAAGTGATCACTTCTGAACGTCACTCATCAAAACGTGACATCATGAGGTATCAAATTCGGTATCAAATTCGGTATCAAATTCGGCACAAATCCAACGGCTATTCCGCCCATCTGCTCACAAAGGCACCGCTGGACCGAGCCAAAAAGCGCCTCAGATCTGGAAAGTCCGCGGGAAAAATGGGAAGAAATATAATTACAGAAAGCCACAGAAAAGTAACATTGCCCATGTCAATCTGCCACCTAAAATATTGCTTTAAACTATATGTGTAATTGGACATAAATATACAGTTGTATGGTGAAGCATATAATATATATATGTATATGTATATGTATATGTATATGTATATGCATGTATACATTTACTCTCTCTCTCTCTCTCTAGATATATATATATATATGCATATTATATGTATGTATAGGAAAGCTACCAATTTGGAAGCACACCATGTTTGGACACGGCTAGCCCAACGCGCACCAAACATCGAATCCAACTAAAGCCTATGCCAAGCTGCTCGTCCATCATGATTGATCATCGGTGGCAACTGGCTGCAAGAGAGTGCTTCTCTTCTTGGTTCAGTTGGTTCCCTGTCGGCTGCATAGTTCGGTGAAGCATGGTGAAACTGTTGTGCTATGTTGTGCTGCTTGTTGTATCTATTTGAACTTTTGCCGGCTCTCCGAAAGCTGCCCAGCTCAGTGCTTTAGCTGATGCCATTCTGGTTGCTTGAGGCCAAGCAAACGTGACCGTATCATATGGAGAAATAATCCTATCAATGACATGCTGACATGTGCCATGTGTCGTCTTCTTCTGGAACCGCAACACTCTGCAGTGATGAAACAAACATGATAAGAATGCTGGTTGGTTTTCGGGGACTTTCTGACACTGACCAATACGACGACCGTAGTCTGGCCAGGAAATCCAATTCTGAGACGAGCTCACTGCAACATACTGCAACAATGAAGGGAAGCAAAGCACTGCTTCGCCTGACAAGCAAGACTTAAGAAAAAACGGTTCCATGTGCAAGAAGAGTTGATGAAGTCGACGATGCCCAGCACTTTCAACAGTCTGTAACCAGTACACAGTCAAGCATGTGAGCATCTGCAACTGCAATCCATAAGTATTTTGTACCAAGGTCTACTGCTGAAGGCCAACATGCTACCATATGCTGCCAATTTGCGTTGACAGATGCCAGTGCTTGGAACTCTTGCCGGGCTGGCTCGTATTTTCATCGCAGATTGGTTCACAAATACAGTAAATACAACCTCGCATTGACCACAACGAATTATGTCTACTACAGCAAAGCACTGTTCGGCTTCACCTACTCAAATGTTAATCTACAAAGGAGTATCAAACCTTCCACCCCACCCTGCCATCGAACAAAAGGAGATGGCATTGAAATAAACCATGAAATATGCATTATTGATGATGAATATGGTATGATGGGATCCACGACAATTAAAGCCTCGCAGTATGGGGTTGAACGTCTGTGATCCTTCCTACTTCGCTTCAGGCGAACAACCTGTCATCTATGTGCTGTGCGCCAATGGGCCTCAGCAAGAGCGAAAGGCATTCTCTCAGGCTACGTTCAGACCAAAAAGCCAGAGTAGAAAGGACCCAGTGGGGGATAGTGAAGGGGTGCTAAGCTGTGTATCTTACAGAACCTGAACGGTCTCAAAAGCGCCAACGCGAGCCTCGAGGATCCCAAGTTACACAGTGTCGCGACATCACACTTGTCTTTTGAGGCAATTTCTATCTCGAATACTTGATGTTTTCTGCGGGGGTGATGTTTATTGTAATGGCTGCAGTATCATAGTAGAAACATTCAGCACTATACAAAGCCAGATATTTAGCGACTTGCCACTACATAAACCAATACAATAAGCATCATCAACTACTCGTACTTTATATCGTTTTTGAATCCATTGCAACCAATACATTATCCAAGCCTCTTGCTGTCTGAAAGTTTCGCTCACATGTGGTTTCTTCTTCTAAGCCTTACAATCATGGACCCATGGTCAAACATTTGCCATTAAAACTCGCAAAAACAAAACACTATATCATAGCTTGTAACCACTGTTAGATAATGGGTATTATAACCACTAGATAATCTACAGTAGATAAACATACATGAACCATGACCAAAAATGAACAATATAGTGGTTTCAATCATTAACCACTATTTAAACAATCAACCACTACACAAACCAATCATCAACCATTCAAAATTTCGAGGTTTCACTCATTAATCATAAAAAATGGTAGTTGACCACGATATGGGTCTTCCTTAAAATAGGGGTACCCCGGAACCCATCCTTTCTATGGTAATAAACGAAGCATGTTTTGGCTTCCCAACTTTGAGAAACCACTAAATATAAACATAGCCAAGCAATGCCTTTGTCAATGCCTTTGTCAATGCCAATCATTCACCTATCATTCGCCACAAGTCATTCACCACAAGTCATTCCCCACGTGGCCACCAAGCATTTCCAACCCTCCATTGGTCACCGCGTTGCACGGTTTCACGTGATCGGTTCCACCGGTTCCGCCCACTGAGGTGCCCGATCTTGCTCCGCCTGCTGGCGGCGCACAGCTGCGGCCTTGGTGTGGCCGCTTGGGAGGTCAATAGGATTGAGATAAATGTAATATATGATACAATATTAGGATTAATGTGATGTAGTATGATATAATACAATGTTATATTAGATGTAATATCAGGATTAATGTGATGATTAATGCGATGATTAATGATGATTGTAATATTAGCATTAATGATGATTATACGATGATTAATGTATATTAATGTACTGTTGAGTTCTAGGCTTAGAAGTTCAGTAGTTGAATGTAGTTGAATGTAGTTCAATGTAGTTGAACTGTTGAGTTCAATAGTGCCTTTTTTTCAGTTGAGGTGATGATCAGCAAGGCTCGGGACCAGTGGAACTTGCTTTTGTTTCACTTCACATGGACTAGTGAAGTTCCAGTTGAGGTAACCAGTGCTTGGGTAACCGCTACGGCAAGCAATAAATTTAAGCGTCATGCCATTATTTGAAGGGCTGATTGAATCGGTTTTACTGCACATTGACTTTTGGAAGTGACTTCAACCACTGTAGTTTACATGTTCATAGCGTAGTCAATACACTTTCTCCAATTCAGAGGCTAACCGGCAACCACTGGTTGGTGGTTGAACCACGCCTGTGAAAAATATGCTTGTCAATCAACCAACCATCAAAAATCTATGGGGGACTTGTTGAAAAAAAGGTCCAAAACCACCAGCTAGACCAGTCAGGGGGGCAATTTACAATAAATACATAAATTAGAAACCTCAAAAAAGAAATACCCCACCGATTATACTGAGCCTTCTACCATCTTATACCCCCCTTGTTGTGCCATGTAACCCATCGTTTCAGCATCATTGTTAGTTAGATTTCGCTACGGAGATGAGATATATGTCCTTCAAAATGGTTTTGCCACTGGAATGATTGACACAGTTAAGCTTGCCCGCTGCAGACTGTTTCCAACGGCTCGTCTCCGCATGGCGCATCTTCGCTGCTCGGATGCACATTGAATCCACCAAGTACTCCAAGTAGGTGCTATCGCGGCCAGCAGAACTCCGGTCCTGCCTCTGACATGCTCCGAGGTGTCGTCAGGCAGCTCTTTGTCTGCCCAAGATTTCAAGGTCATTAGCTTGACTCTGCTATTTTACTTGGAGGCGGTGCCTTCGAGGGTCGAATTGAACCTTGCACCGAAGCTCCAGAAATGTCAAGTGTGACATGGATTTTCAGCAGAAGGAAAGTGACAAAGTACTGAACACATTCCAGAGTGGAATCAAAGAACAATGTTTTAGCCATTATAAACACTTGAAAAAAGCATGCAAAGGCTCTCGAACCAAAAGGTTTCACTTCGTTGAAGTCGCGTCTGCAAGAGACCGAAAGGACAAGTCACCAAACGCAGTAGAAAGAGTTCGCAAAAGAGTAGAATACGGGAGGGAGGAGCACGAATCCACACTTGATGGCACAACTACACTACACCAGTTGAGCTTACCGCGGAAGGTGTTTGGTCTTGTTTTTTGTATTTCCAAATCTTGAAGAAGGAAATGAAAAATGCAGCTTGGATATGCCTGGATCTTGTTCATTATACTGTGCCCTCGGAGTGCCTTGCACGGTCATGAATAAAAAGCTGACTCATACCCTTGACTCTCATACCCAAGATTGCTTGTTCCAGCCCCCGAAATGGCGAAGCAAATTGTTTTCTTCGGTCAACGGTGACCTAGGAGACAAGCTGGAAGGACCGACGAAAGTTTTGGACAAAGGCCACCACACGTTTTGCACAAAGAACCAAGGCGCGGCTCAACTTACAAGTAGGACACCAGCCGCCATCAATCTGGTCAACCCTGGACAGTCAAAAAGCATCAAATCGTGCAGGCTCTGCATTTCAAGAGGCCTCCACGCTCAAAGATGGCAACGCCTAGCAGTACAAAGGACGTCCCCGCCAAGACTTCCTGCAGGGTTTCATGGGTTTCACGGGTTTCATGTCACTTCTGATTCCGGTGGATCCAGCGAAAAAACATGGGACTCTGACCAAACAACGATCTCCCAAAGGTAAAAACTGATAAAAGCATGTGCAGCATGTACATGAAAATAATGAAACAACTACTAGCTTGGGATTCTTTTTGACCGGGATTCCTTCGGCATCCTCTCACCCCAAAAACCCATAGAGAGCGCGAGAAGAACGATGGTATTCAACTTTCCGATGATCTGCATCGAACTCGCTCCCAATAGCTTGATACTCATCATGCCAAGAATATTCAAAACTGTGGCACTGAAGCAACTCAAGAGCACAAAGAAGATCTTGATCTTTGTAAGCTCCCGATAAGCTGATGTCAAACTCTCAGTGCTCACAGCATAAACAAAGGCCAAGAGAGTGCATGGAGGAGCCGTCAGAGCCCAAACATGCATTGGTGAAAGAGAGGGTGGCTGCGCAGGCGAAGAGGAAGCTCCAATTCCTCGTTCCAAATCAGGGGAAGCGGCTCCTCTTGATGCATATGCTGCAGGTTCCAAGAGCTGATCCTGCAACACAGCTTTCACGGCCCGGAGAAAGACCGACATCGTACAAAACGCTAAGCCCAAAAGGACCAAGCTGTTTCCCTCCTTTTCAGGATCTCCCGCTTCACCCATTGCAATGAACAAAGCGCCACCCGTTGCAACTAACACTCCCATCCAGCCATGATGACTGATTCTCCGTCCCAACATGTGTGTCAAAAGTGCTGTGATAATGGGTGCCATAGTACCAACCACACCAGCAAGTCCAGCCCCCATGTAGAGCAAAGAAGTGTTGTTGAATGTAATTGACAGAGGCAGACTGGCTGCGATGGGAAGAACAAAGGTGAAAAATCTCCGACGGGATCCCAAAGATGCCGGATTGCATCTGCCGCACTCGCCATGAGCAGCCCAAAATATCCAACTGACCAGCCAGACACTGAGAAAGTGTAAACTTGTGACGATGGCTGGATATCTGAACTTCACGTTGGATCCTAGTTCTTTCATCAGTAGTTGCGTGCAGACCAACGACAGGACGAAACAGCAGGTACAAACCTGCACGAGCAAACCGCGAGGCCTCACAATGATCCAAATGGCTGAAAAAATCGAGCATGTCACAGCAACGGCGAGCCCTTCTGCAACACTTGGCTGCTTCAGGTACCCAGAGAGACTACCATCCATGGCCTGGCCCTCGACCCCACGTGAGTGGTTGGCTTTGCTCAGACATGGTCTTTCAGCCTCACCACCTCTTGAGAATAACAGCTGCAGCTACAGACCTGTTGAATTGGATTTGTTTGAAGAAGCTTGAGAGATCTTCCGGAATCTTCAGGTCATTAAACCAACACTCTGCAGAGTCTCTGAGTTCTGAGTGGCAGGCATTGTCCCGAGTGACCATCAGGGCACGCTCCTTAGCAGGAACTTGCGAGTGTGAAGATAAAGAAACACTGAGTTTTACCATATGCTTCTATTCTTTGATGGCGTGCAAAACTGAACCATCCAAACATGCCCTGCAGGGCACATGCCAAATGTCTGTCATGTTCACCTAAGTTGGAATGTGATAACTTGGAATCAGACATCCATAAAGACCTGCAATGGCTTCAAGATCAAGTTCCAACAGATCTCCTGCTACTGCTTTTGTCTAATGCCCTCTGTGTCCATGTTTGGGTATGTAAACATATGTAAACCATAAACAGTTGATGGCTCTTCTACTCCTGTGCAAGAGAGAACCCATTTTGTCATCATCACTTCATCAAGCTTTGTCTACGATTGTATTTACAAATATGGCGAGAGTGCGACATGCACTTGCTGCAGCCCTGATTTCGACAGACACTGATGCGCCTGCAAAGACTTGTAGCCACCACCAACGCGCACGACAACGTGTTCCCCTCTCTGCTGGATGTAAACCTTGAAAGTTCAGGGATATTGCATCCTATATCATCCTATCCAAGAGTACACAGAAACCTTCATATCATTTACAGATCGATGATATGTCACGTTTCGACAAACAAACAAATGCAACAACCTAAACTGACCTTTTCAGCTGTTTTTGTTGACCACCAGGAACTAAGACAATCAATGTAGGGCATCGGCCGTGCCACGATCACCAAACACCTGAGGGATGAAGCTGGCAGAATGCTACACACTCCAAACTTACTGGGTGAAGCATGGTGAAGGGTTCCAACTCAGGTGTTAGGCAGCTCTTCTCTGAGGGATGTTTACACTCCAACAACGTGCTGCAGCAACTCAGCAGTGAACTCAGTGAAGCAAAAATCATTGGCATAGGGACCTGCTACCATTCTCTGAGTCAAGCGCGTAGTAGTTTGGAGCAACCTTCTGAATCGACCTGGCACTGTGCAAAATCAAAATCTAACATTTCAAGGGACAAATGGTGCATACATTATAATCAGTGTACATTTTTCAGATATTGCTTTGCATAAAATCCATGTACAATCTTGTGCCAAGATGTGACAAGACCATGTCATAGAAAAAAAACGCTCTGCTGCTGATGCGAAGAAGCTCTCGCCGGATCAACACTGGAAAGTCAGGATTGTGCTCCAAATACCTTGCTGCATCAATTGTGCTGCAGATTCCACTGTTTCAAGCTTCTAGCTTCACTGTAATCACGAAAGTTGGCGAACCGATTGATCTGCCAGAGTCCACAGTCATAATACGCCATCATGGTCCATGATATTCCCTCTCCTGACTCGATCTGATCTAACTCTGCTCTGAGACCACAACGTTCGAATGACTCTGTCAATCGAATCCTCGTCATCATGGTCGGCCACCTTGAGCAACCAAGACTGAACAATACATGGCTGAGAGCCAATGCCCAAGCCAGCTCTCTTTTGAACGATACAGTGGTAGATCCATGTGAATAAACCACCCCCAGTCAAAAAACCTGGCGGATAATCTCCAACATTGGTGGTTTGGTGGTTTATGAATATGGATCTACAGAACCATGCAGTTTTATTCGATTATCTCACTCTGCACCTCCAAATCTTCCTTCCTCGCCTGCATCCGGGAGCTCAACATCATGTGAGACCCAGAATGAATCTCAATCGGATTCCCAAACTGACAAGAATTAATGAAAATTGTATCATATATACATATATGATCATATATGTATGTCTATATATATATATATATATTCGCATAAATACATAGAATAATCCAAAATAGTACTGTATAAATCATTATAAATCTCTGTGATGAAATTGCACACAGATTACATGTTACCATCATCTTCAAAAAAAGGACCGCCTGGGGGAGGCCAGAGCGCCGGGCGACACCTGAGCCGCGTGGTGTCCCTGGTGGTGTCCCCCGGTGCTCAACGAGCAGGCGCCTTTGGGAGGCGGCCGCCCTTCCAGTGCAGCGACTCGGCTCTGGAGACGCGAAACCAGGGCCTGCCGCGGGGCCCATCATGGCCCATCCGAGTTCCGATTCCAAAGGGAGACCCCAGTGGTTTGTCAGTGGTCCCCAGTGGTCCCCAGTGGTCCCTAGTAGTCCCCAGTGGTCCCCTATCAAACCCCAAAAATTCTGAGGGCAAACATGAAGGGAGTGCGTTCCACAAGGCCAGCGGCACCTCAAGTTCCTGAACCCGGGCTTCTGCAGCTTGACGCCGAGCCACCTCGCAACCGCTGGACTGACAATGTCACAGGTGCTTAGCATTGCTTAGCTGGGGCACTTCAGCTTGAAGACTGCCTGCCTTGGCAAAATGGAAATGCAATCTGTTCATAACCAAAAAGCCGCCTCGCATTGTAGAGTGCAAGAAAATGATAAACACAAGCTTCCGGCATTTGGTGTGGCCACAACCGATCCCCCTCTCGCAAGCGATGGTCCTTGCACAGGCAAGATCGAACAAACGTGTAAAACAAGCAGGTCACTTTGTAAAGCGCAGCAAATCACAAGCTACCAAAACATTGCAAAACCGCGTCCAAAACATTCTAAAATACATTGTATTCTTTTAAATTCAGATCAAATGAGAATCTCGAGCTGTACCCGGAAGCACCCTCTCTGACGCGTGTTGCATCGCTTGATTCCTTGATGTCCTCCATATGGAGCCTGCCCTTGCATCGCTTGTGGCATGGGAACAGCCGTGCCGTTTTGGTAAGGTGCAGTCGGGAACCTTGGTGCGGCTTGGGATGGTCCCTGCAAAACACCGGGAGAATCAAGCTTCAGACGCTGCAGCGTTTGGGCGGATGCCGGGGACGGCCTTAGATGTGCAACATATCTGCACTGATCAAACATGTCCCGCAGCTGAGATTTTGGCATATGGCCCTTGTGGACCTTAAATCCAAGCAAACATTGAAAGGGATGGAAAGTTTCAACTCCAGACTCCAAGCACGCCATTGCGACACAGAAGTTTGAGGCCCAGAACCTGTTACTGGTGCAAAGCACGACATCGCTGCAAACTTTCTACGACACGTGCATGAAATCACTGTATGATTGAGAGCTCTGATATGATGGATGCTGCTTGCACATGTTTTGGAACGCAACACACAGGGCTGGAAGACTTGCAAGGATCCCTTAAAAAAACAAAACAGTGGGCTCAAGTTTACTTTCGCTTCCTCAACAAAGGGGCAGTCCCGTCAATGGCATGTGTGGACAACGGATGACAACAGTAAGAGCAGAAGGATACGAAGAAGTCCATGAAGGTCACAAGAAAAGGCTGTGATGATCGGTGTGATGTGTGTTGGATCTCAATAATCTCATGTTTATCTGCAGCAAGCGCTGAGAGCCAAAGCCGGCTACATGTTGGCCGAAACGGCTGTCGTTCTGATGAGTCTGCTCCTATCCTTGTCAAAAAAACATAATATACCATCTGATGAATAAATGTCATTAAATATTGTTAAATATCATCAAATCTCAGTAAATATCATTGAATGCCATTAAACACCCATCAAACTCATCCAAAATCACCAAAAACAGTTCCCCGCATGAATCACACACGGACCGACCTGGCATTTTGATGCCAGCTTTGAAGGTCACTCCAACAAGATTGAAGTCAGGATCACATTGCCTTCCCAAGCGAAGGTCTCAGGCTGCAAACATCTGCAAGCTGTACTGTACATACTTTGGCTTGCTTGGCTTGCCTTTCACTCAGATCTTGGAGAAGAGTTCTGCTCAGTAACCTTGCTTACCAATTGCAAAGTCATCCAAATCATATCCCATAGAATGCCTCAGTCAACTTCAAGCGCGGTTGACTTCGTTTCCACACGAACGCAGCAAAAAGCTTCAAGTCAAAGCGTACGAAGAGTCGTGCATTGCAATGCATTGCTTATGAGCTGCAAAACCAACAAAAGGATATTGGTCACAGCCACAAAGACACCGAGCAGAAACGCGCCTTGGTATTGCAACCGATCCAAAAGCTGAGCAATAGACTCCATGAGTCTAAGCCAGTATCTCCATTGGCTTCAACCAAGTCATTCCTCTTGATCCTAACCGTAGTGGTCCCCCAGCATCCTGTTGCTTGATACACTTTGACAAAACTTCTCAAATATGAAACAATCAATCAGGGACTTTGACACACTTGGATACCGATCACTCAAGATCGTCGCAATCGAGGAACCAGGTGGATCTAATTTGCGCCTGACAACTTCATCCACATCATCTTCCAATTCCGAAAGCACCTGGAGCACATCTGTAGCACTGCACATGGCACGGTGACATGGAGCATGGAGCCATGCGGGGCCATGGACCTGGCCTCTCTGGGCTGCGCTGCCCATGGCATGCTGCCAGGGTGAAGGAGGATGAGGCGATCAGGAGCTGTCTCTGCCCACGAGCGCGGCAACTTCACCACTTGCAGCTTGATCACCTCGTGACCGTTGCGAAACACGCCATGCTACACCCTCTGGCAACATCAAGTGACATCAAGTGACAAGTGACCACCTGCCAGTAACTTGGACAAATGAGACTTCAATGAAAAGACATGAAAAGAAATGAAAGCTTCCGCCGTCGGAGCCCAACCCAAACCCCAAGCTCCGGACTCTCAAACGCTCGTTCCCAGATGGCTCCACGCTCATGGATGTCACCCGAAAGTAGAGGAACGGAGCAAGCAACAGCTCATCGTGCGTGTGAGGGGACCAGCCACTAAGGAGAGCTCCTCTAAAATGAGTGCTGATGATGAAAAGCACAGGAACTCCAGACTCCAAAAAGAATCCTCGATCATAGTCTTCAAAACTGTAGGATTCTGCAAGTTGGCGATCAGCAGTGACGCTGCTAAACGCGTGCCATGTGATAATCTTGCCAGCAGCATAGTTATCTTTCAGGTGTTGATCCGGTAATCGCATTCCCCTGAAGAGCGTTCGCTTTGCCGCATAGAACGTTTCCATTTTCTCAATGTAGCCAGAAAGCCCTTTCACCACCGGACCAAACCTGAAATCACAGCGACTGCCGACGATTTCCATGATGTATGCAATGCTGACTCCTGTGTTTTTACAGGAGTTACTATTGATATCTATTGATTCTTTACTATTGAATAGTTGCTTCTGTGCATTTTTACAGGCTATTGAAGTAACATAACTGGCAGTTGCAAACAAGGATCTCTGACATCAAGGCGCTCCAGCTTTGGGCGCGCATCAACCTCCAAGAAAAGATCAAAGCAACGGGGTGACAATGCCTGCCATGCTTGGTTGCCTCGGGACCTGTCTCCCTTGATCTCAGCAAGTAACAATTTCGAAGAATGACAGCACAACTGCCGCAAGGGAGTTTGGTGATCGTTGCCCGCTGTTCGATGCTCTTCGAAATGAGAACAAGCCTTGCTATTCCACGCTATTCTGCAAAAAGTGTCAAAATGTTTCAAAATGCAGATAAGTCAATAGACCGGGATGGGAAATTTCTTACAGCGCCAAATACAGGCAGGTTTGAACCCACCCCCGACCCCTGTAACCTGTTGATTTGCTTAGCCAAGCTTGGACTGGAGACATAGCCAAAGGCCGCTGCCGCTTCTGCAGTTGTGACAGCTTGGGCCTACGCGAATCTCCCATGCTGCAAGAGATAGCAACGGCGTTTAAAACTCAACAACAAGAAGGACTGCTTATCAAAAAAAGGAAAAAACAATAGTTGCACCATCAAATAACTACAATATTCTCACGCTTGTTCGAATTCAGGGCCGTCACCTGTGGTCCCCCAGCTGCCCCAAAAAGCTTGGGATATAAAAAGATTACGCAGGCATAGAACCCAGATGACCCCTAGGTCTGACACGTCTTCTCTGTCGAAAACAATGATTTGAAAGTCCTCAAGTCCACTAATTTTCGCGAGGAAATTCTCCGGAGTGATAAGAAAAACGTTCTTTGCTGAATGCTATATAAACATATTTAATAAACATCTGCATGGTCTGTGCAGAGTCGGCTCACTGCGTCCTTGGGAAACACAGATCCAAAGCTTGTTGAAGGGAAGCTCACAGCGTGCGAAGCCAAGAGCGATGTTACGTTCCCTTCGACTCCCTGCAGCTGCCGGTAGAACTCCTGCAGTGAAAAATGAGAGGATCGAACCCTGCAAGATGCTGCAAGATGTTGCAAGTCTGCTTCAATGTGCTTGCATCTATATATATTTATAAATTATATAAATATACATGCATATAATTATATATACCGTACATACATGTACATATATATATATATACATACATATATCATCATATATAGACTTCACTGATCTTTCATTTCATGAATGGGCGTTGCAGCACGGAAGCGACCGAATCTTTGCTGATTTTTTGTATATATATATATGTACCGTACATACATGTACATATATATATATATATACATACATATATCATCATATATAGACTTCACTGATCTTTCATTTCATGAATGGGCGGTCAACCACTCTGATAAAACATTTCTTATTGGCCGCTGCAGCACGGAACCGACCGAATTTTTGCTGATTTTTTGTGCGAGAGTCTGTCTTCCCTTCGAGCGCGTCGGTGTGGGCCAAGACGCATTCTGGCAGTCCATGTCGCTCACATGGGTGTGAACCGAACAAAGAGGCCAGAGGCATTGCGGAAGCAAACAAGACCTGAAATAACATGAAATAACAATAATTTAATGTGCTACCTGTAAGTTGCTACAGAAATCAAGTGCAATTACAGCAACCGTCAAAAACTTGAAAGGTGATTAGAAATTGAAAACAAGTTTACGGGATGCCGGCACCTGCATAATTTAGTATGCAGCTTTTGTTCACGACATGCGAGTTGACAGATACATAGAGTCAATGTAGAATTGTCTAGTGCATTCTAGTGCCATGTTGATACTGCTGATGACCGTCCTGGAGAGATTGTCATTACAGATATCACGGAGGCAATCACATCACCGAGGTTCTCTGGCTATCTCATTGGCATTCATTGGCATGGAGATCAAGAATGGGCTTTTGATGGCAAATGGCATGAATGCACATGAAGGATCATGAGGGCATATGCGTCAACTTCACATCAATGTCAACTGCTTATGATATCAAGCCACAGTGGATGACTCAAGTTGTTTTCGAGTTTCTATGTGCTGGTGACGTTCAGAACAGATATGTTCTGCCAGTGCATTTGCTGCAGGGAACTCCGAAGTCTGCTTTCAGCAGACTTCTGAGTGCCCATTTGAACAGAGTGTAGGTCAGCTGTTAAAACTTGAAGCATCTTGAAGCTATGTCATCCCAACGGAGCTTGCCCTTCGCCTGCAGAAGACGATGAAAGAAGAGAAAGAAAAAAGATGAAGAGAAATGAAGGAAGAAAAAGAAAGAGTCGGGAAGACTTCCCCCTCCAGAAAAAAAACATCTTGGCGCCTTGATGATGTCGTCCTCGGCAAGTCGGGATTATTCAACGTCTCGAGGAGCTGGGAAACATAGCGCACTTTCAAGCTCATTGCGATTATATCACCTGCCACGGCTGCTTTTGAAACGGTTGATTTCAAGGGAGCTCAGTCCAAACCTTTCAGGTTGTCAAGGGTTTTAAGCGAGTGTATCTTTGGATCCTTCGTTTCCTTTGACTGCAGCGGTTCTTGTGATTGCTGAAGTGGTTCATAGCCATCCTCCAAAATTGAGAGAACATCCCAAACTATTCTCTTCAATTTCGGGATGTTGGCCAGAGATATTTTTTACACGCTTGGACCCGCAAACATTGTGACTCTCAGCTCGAAATTCCACTCTATTTTCGATTTTTGTTCCATGATTCTTTGAACTTAGCGAGTCTTACTGTGACTGCCCCCGTACCGTGCCTTTGGTGACATGCCCGCGCATGCTCATCAATCCAGAGATCAACTCCTCGATACTTAAGAGTCCACCAGAATCGGCATCCAAAATGTCGAAGAGCTGCAGACCTGTCCCCCCCGGGGCCCCGGTGTGGAGGCAAAGAAGTGGGACCCATTCATACAGGAAATAGCAGGAAATGGTGATAAATCATGCCATAGCTGAGCTGCGAATTGAGGTGTCGATCCCAGCGTTCTCCAAGACATCGGTGAATTTCTCGTGGCTTAGCCAACTTGCAAAACGATCTCTGGACCTGCCAGGCCACAACCGGTGAAAAATCTGCCACGATTCCAATGGATTCCAAGGTTCTGGCACTGTCAAATCCAGCTTTCCCAAAGCTTTTTCCATCACCTGAGAAATCCAGATCTCAGCACTATGCAGATGTTGCCGTCACTGTGAAAGGTTGATGCCACGCTCCCAAGGATTCTTTGATTCGTTCCAACTGAATGGCCACATGCCTCGCATTGCTTCCCTGTTTCAGTGCCGTTTCGCTAGATCCGACATTGCAACATCTGGCCTTGCACTGATGCTTCAACTCCATAGAGTGAACATCATCAGGCAGCGCCACAGGTCCTTCCTCCGAACCTAGTTGCCGCAAAACAAAAGTTCCAAACAAAAGCGAGGCGACATGCTAAAAAAGTCTTTCATATAGTCTTTTTATGCCTTTCTGTATCTTTTTGTCGAAACGACACAGATCTTCACCGAAGCATGTGGAACAAATGTGGAAATCTTGCAGAGATGCTGTCAAGTGACTGATCATATCTGAGACCGCATGCCTTGCAACACAATAATACACAAAAAAAACAAGTAGAAAACAGCCCTGGGCCCCCGCCCTGAAGAATTTCCAGAAACATATTCAAAGAACTGAGTTTGATCTCAGCTTCAAACAAATTTGAAACACAAACTATATTCTCATCGAATGCTTGTGTTCTTTGAGAATCGAAATGTAATCTAGTTTCAACATCTTTCAAGACTTTGATATGGTATAAAGACTGGGGAATCAATTCAGAGTTGATGTTGCATTTACAAATCAATAAAGCTGTTTGATGGCCGAGGTATGCCCAGGTACTGTATTGAAACCTGCGATCTTAGTGCATTCTCAGAGAGCTCCTTCTGCTTTCGCAAAGTTTGCTGGCTTACCACCTTGTTCAGTCAGATGAGAAGCGCACATGTGGGGCACCAAGAAACTCTGGGGTTTGATCATGTTGGTTCTATCAGAATCTATCATATTTCATGATGCTATACTTTGCGATGAATCAAGTTGCTGTGCGGTGCTTTGTGTACTGCAGTTGCGCTGCCGGAGGCATTGAGATATTGTTTACTCGATTCTTGCGCCTTGGGGTCTGGGCATTTCCATTCGTTTTCGCTGGGAGCCTGCTTTGGATCTACAGGTAGGATGATCTAGGTTTGTCCGTAGTCACCATGTGTACCCAAATGAACTGGATATGTTCATAGGCCAACCAACTTGCACAACCAGCCACAGGTACCACCATTTTTGGACGCAATCTCTACGATATGATATGATATGAAATGATATGATATGATATGATATGACATGACATGACATGACATGATATGATATGATATGATGTGATGTGATATGATATGATATGATACCAGTAGTACCGCACAAGGCGGTGGCGGAAGTTTCCAAGATAGGAACACTATAGGAGTGTGCAGTTGTGGTTGCGACGATTGATTGTCCGAGGGATCCGAGAACTGAACATCACTTGGGCCTGACTTCCTACCAATGTGAGCATCGATCTGGCCACTTGACTGGCAGCCTATCTGTCTAGCTATCTTTCTATCAGTGGATCAGTTTTCTTTCTGTCTGTCTGACTGTCTATCTATCTATCTATCTATCTGATGATCTATTCGTTTATCTATCTGCCTATGTACTTGTCTTTCTATCTACCTCACTATCTATCTCGTCATCTTTCTGTCTATGTTTCTATCTATCTACCTGTCCATCTATCTATTTATCTATCTGCCCATCTATCTATCTGTCTATCTATCTACCGAATTATTTGTCTGATCATCTATGTGTCCATCTGTCTATCTTTCTGTCTTTCTACCTGACTATCTATCTACTTATCTATCTGACTCTCGTTTCGTCTACCTATCTGTCTATCTATCGACCCATCTGGCCATCTGAATCTGGCTATCCAATTGTCTGTCTATTCCATCTATCTATTCTAGCTATTCTATTTATCTATCTATCTATCTATCTATCTATCTATCTATCCATCTATCTATCTATCTATCCATCTAGGTGTTTGGCCACTTTTGATAATTGGACCTTGCAAAGGTGTTCCGATCATCAAGTGTTTTGCTACTTTTGACCGGCAAATGTCCTTGGCGCGCAAGCGTTGTGCACATTTTGGCTACATAAATCACGAAAAGTGACGCGAAACGCAAGTGTTTTCCTACTTTTGTCTCCTGTGTTCAAAAAGTGTCAAAACGTGCTGTGTTTTGACACATTTGCTTCAAAATGTGCTTCTCGCCCTGGCCGCGTGCACTTTTTCGGACATGCAACTTTCAAAACTTGTTAAAAACCACGAGTTTTTGCGACTTCGGACGTGAGAATGTGCTTCGCGCGCAGGCGGCGTGCCAATTTTCATGATCATATGACATCTCCGAAAAGTGGCCCGAAACGCTAGTAAAATTGCAGTTTTTATTTTGGTACAAGATTTTATCTTAAAAATTTGCTTCGCGCGCAGGCAGCGTGCCAGTTTTGAGAATCATGAGTCATCAAAAGTGCTCCGAACATGTAGTGTTTTTACGATTTTGACTTCCAAATGTGCTCGGCGCCTAGAATTTTTAACGATTTTGAACGTGGAATCCTCCAAAAGTGCTCCGAGCATGCAGTGTTTTTGCGATTTTGACTTCCAAATGTGCTTCGCGCCTAGGTTTTTTTCACGATTTGGCAAGTTGCAAATTCCAAAAGTGCTCCGAACCTGACATGTTTTTACGATTTTGACTTCCAAATGTGCTTCGCGCCTAGGTTTTTTCACGATTTTGCAAGTTGCAACTTCCAAAAGTGCTCCGAGGCTGACATGTTTTTACGATTTTGACTTCCAAATGTGCTTCGCGCCTAGGTTTTTTAACGATTTTTGCACACACCTTCCGGCACAGTGGTCCGCACCCGCCGCTTTAGCGAGGTACCCTTCTGGACCCTCATGATGCACAAAACCTTGCAAAACACAGCATTTCGCGACTTTCCTAACATTTTGGCGCACTCGCACTCTCATCTTTCTCACATCTCTTCTTTCTCACATCTGCATAGGCGATCTACCCTAGCTGAGTTGTCCATATTGTCGGAAGTTAGACTTCTAAACTTCCTTCGATGATGATAGGATGAATTTGCATATACATGATAGATTACATACATGCATATATGCACATGTATCATATACGTGGAATAGCATTACAATAGCCATGAGGCGTTTCGCTTGGGAAAAGGGCGACACGGCTGGCACTTGGGCCATTTTTTTCCGTCAAAGCTCAGGCTAGTCACGACACCACACCACCCTGCGACCCTTTCGGCATTTGCTAAGCTCAGAACGTTATCCAAAAAAATTGCCATGATCCTAAGATGTTGCAGCAGAATTTTCTGAAGGCAAGACTGCCAGTTTGGAGCTTCCTCATGGCAATGTGATGCCACAGCACTTGATGTGGCCAACAACACTCGCAAGCAAATTTGAAGCAAGAAGTGCAAGAGTAGCCAAGAATCAAGTTGAAAATGCCGACCTTGGATTTTCATTGCTGAACACTTGCAAACTTCCCAAGAGTCAAGACTTGTTTGGGGGGTCATTAGCCACCAGAACGCATCCGAAGTGGCCGACCAAAGAACCCATTGCACAGATTTCAGCACCTCTTGTTGCAGAACCGTCTTGTGTTTGAACAATGACTGCGCTTGCACACAGTTTAGCTTCAATTTGGACTTGCGTTGCCTTTTGCCAGTTGAGCTGGTTGATTTGGCATCATCATCATCATCATCATCATCATCATCATCATCATCATCATCATCATCATCATCATCATCATCATCATCATCATCATCTCTCTTTCAGAAGCGTCTTAGACCGTCCGGACCCAGAGGTCCCACAATGTCTTGCCCTTAGACTCTGACATCATTTCCTAGCTGCGAGTTTGAGACGATGAATTCTGAAGTAAGATTGGAAACATTACAAAAAAAACTCGCCACTGGATGACATCCCAAAAAATCAGCCATGATCGACATGTTTCGCAACAGAAAGCGCAGTGAAACGGGAAAGCTGTGACTTCGTACTGTTTTTCGTTGTTCTAAGTGCGCTGCTGTCACTGAGCACACTTGGTGGCGGCTGATCGCTGCGACTACATTCTATGGTGACAACAAGTAACCAACCATAGGAAGTTGGATTAGTACAGGCTATTATACCGCATGATTATGAATACATTTATGCTATAGATTAATCTATACCAGCTGAAGGCTGGTCCCGTTGGTAGTACAGGTGTGTCAAAAAGCAAAGTTCTACACTTCATCAAATCTCCACCACTACCTCTACCTCCAAAACATTGTGTGTTACTCATTTTGGCCACAAATGTTTTCAAAGTGAACTTTGAACACGCGTGACAACCTGTGAATGAACGTCCTCCTAGTTTCTTTGGACATTCACGAAGGCTTTCAAAAGGGAAGGTGTGTCTGGTCCTTCCAAAGAGAACTTGTGCGAGAGCCGAGGTGACTTGAGATGTCCTATAACGTCACCACAACTGGCAATCCTAGAGGTCACTAGCTGGCAATTCTACAAGCCGTGACATATTTGAAATATTGATGGGGATGGATTCAGTGTTTGGTTGCAACAACATGCTGCAAGGCTCTTTGCAAGTACATGTTGTTGTTTTTTCATTTAATATCCTAGTTCTCGATAGTGTTTGCGCTGGAACCAGCTTGAACAGTGGTAAAGTATGGTAAAGTGCATAAACGCCGAAGAGATATGAAAATGGGGCGCGAACGAATCGACTCCCAGGTCCCATGGCTCAACCGCAGAAGTCCCATGGCTCGACTCCCCTGTTCCCATGGTGGGATGGGAGCGGTTGGCACTAAAAGTCAAGTATAGTCAAGTTGCATTTACGAGCATGAACACGAGGATGTAAGCCAACATAAACACACCTGGCAGGCGATTCATCTCAGAGAAATTTTGCATTCGGAAATAAAAGATGTCAAGCTGAATTTCTGGTTGCTTTACTTATCCACTTCTTCGTGCATTCAGGCATTCAGGGGGAGAACGTCCAACAAACACATCAGATTCAACAATCCACCACAACAACAACAACAACAACAACAACAACAAACAACAACAACAACAACAACAACAACAACAACAACAACAACAACAACAACAACAACAACAACAACAACAACAACAACAGCTGCAGTTGCACGTTGCCTTACAAGAACATCCCACTGAAAAGTGGAACGTAAAAGACATTACAATCACGATTGCCATCAGTATCCATGAGTCATTACAATATGATCTCTATTCTAATTGACCACTATTGATTGACGTTGATTCAACGCGTTGGGAATGTTCACGAGTCACTGAATTGCCTCCTGCATCAGCAAAAGTTGTCTTCCGAAGCCGCTCTGGCAATGGAGTCCCATCATAGCCACTACCTCAACTCCACGTACTCCACCCCGCTATAGTAAGTGCTCTCATTGGTTGCAGGTCTTCACAAAGGCATTTTCCTGACTGAGTTTCCAAACTTCTTTCACTTCGACTAACTTGTTTACATTGAGTGAAGTCAACTCTTCCTGAGATTGTAGAACAGTCTGAGGAAGCTGCATCCTTCTGTCAGACATCCTGGAGTGCTTCAGGAGTGCAAAGGACATCAAGTGCTGATGGCTAAGTCAAAATGAGTCAAATGATCAAGAAAAACAATCACACAAAGAGTTGTGTGAATTGTGTGATTGTGGCTTTTCACTTGATTGACGAGCCAAGTCACTGAAAATCGTGAACATGCTGTCTGGCAAACTTTCAAACTCAGCCTTAGCGGGTAACACTTTCAATGTTGCAGGTTTGTGACTCGTCTCAGGCATTCCAACTGTTCACAAACGATTCTTCTGACCAGCCTGAGTATCTGCCAACGTTTTCATACCAATTCCAAATACATAGATCAAAGCGAGCAGCAGCACCTTAGTTGGCTGAAGCACGCTACACATGCCCAACAAGGTGCAGTGGATGATTCTGAGCTGGCCAAGAAATTCGACACATTTCCAGAGTGATGACTTGCTTGTATGGGTACAGCTTAATTTAGAAATAAGCTTGGATGAAAGAGTGGTGATTGGCGATCCCCAAAATATGCTTAATTCTATAGTCCATTTTCTGATACAACTGGCTCTAATTCGTGCAGAGTCTGTCAGTCATTGCTTCCGATCCGAGTTCCAGCACTATCGCCCAAAAGAGCACCCGTAACCCAGAGAATACACCGAGAATGATCCTTGGCAAACTGTTCACGGCCGGCAACAGCGTCTATTCTGATGCTTAATGTAAATCAAGGACTGAGATCTCCTGATGTCTTGGTGACAAATTACAGCAAACCCTCAGTATCTCAAATCACCAGTACCATCTAAAACCCAAATCAATTAGTCATGACATGTCTTAGTCCTGACCTATTTGTGTGGTGCGAATGTATCCCAGAACGCAAATAACAAAACAGTTTCCCGAGTAAGTAAGTTCAGATGACACCATGGTGTCGGATCATTCCCCTAGAATGCAGACCGGCAGAGAGTGATCGACTCACCAGTACTTACTGTCCGCACAAATGAACTGGATTCAATGCTACAAATGCTTAGCGACAGTAGATAAACAGTTTGGGTTCTTCTTGTCAGCCAGGCGCTGTCAAAATATGTCAAACTGAAACATTTGAATTGTCAAGAAATGCTGATTGTATAATCATTGGTTTTGACCAAATGACCTTCAATTTGCCCCGTTGACTTCATGACTTTCTGAGATCCCTTGGATTGAAGTGATTGAGCCCAGGTGTCGCCCGCAACTCGGAAAAGACTTCGAAATGCAATGTTCGCACCAAACGTAGCAGCCGTGCCAGCCGCGCAACCTTCACTCAAACGAAGCACTGTGCCGTCCTTCATGTTAAGAAAATCTACTGGACTGTGCTACGACCAGGTGGCCAAAATATGCTACTCTATCACCAAAATATGCCAAAAACACATGGTTTTTCAGCAGAAATCCTGTGCGGTTTTCATCTGTGTGCAAACAGATCGATGCCCGCTTTCTCGACAAACCCAAGCCCTCGCCTTGATGATCGACGCTGAGCCAAGCGATATGTCCCAGTTTGGGAAAATCAGCACCAGGAAGACTAAGGCCACATCAACAACGGAGAGAACCAGACAAAGAAAATCGAAACTGTTCCACCTGCGCAGATGATCAAGTTGAGAAAGAGCAATGCAACAGCAGAATGTGTAATAGAAGCTCAGGAAGTAGAAGAAGCTTACAACATCATGGGCCCTCGACGCACATCGCCGAGAGCGCGACAAGTGTGAGCCATGTGCAGTAAGACATCCAAGTTGTACGCGGAAGTCTTGGTCTCATCGCACCACCCAAGATACCGTTGAATGCTGGCACAAATGCTGGCAAACGGTTGCACCTTTAGGTTTTCAGTTGTGCTGGAGTTAAAAGGGAAAGAAGATGAAGGAAAAATAGCGGAAGGACGGGCAAAGTCAGCGGACAACAGGCGAGGAAGAAAAGCTGGGCCCTTGCATGTCGTGCGAGAACTGGGATGGCAGTTCCTTTCTCTATTGTAATCCCTGCTGGGAATTGCTTTGCTCAGAATGCTTCTGAAGTAAATCCACGAGGTCTGGAGATTGATGACTTCCTTTGCACAGATATGATATATAACGTATATATATATATATAACAACCTATAGATGCTTAAAGTATGTGGGACCTTCCAACTTGATTGTCTGACGGGGATTCCGCTGACACGTCTCTCTCTTCGGGAGAGTTTTGCGACCTTCTCCACCTTCCAAGTGACAGTGTGGGACATGCAGGGACAACGACACCTTGGGCAAGGAACCTACCCACCAACCATAGCAATCATCGCCAATCCAAGGTGCTCACTGTGACCTAGCTGCTTGACTCAGGGAATCTCAGGGAGCTGTGGATTCGTGTTCAACCATCTGCTGCCCCTGAAGACTACCTCATGATGACAAACTTCCACAGGAAGCGAAAGACTGCAAAAAACACTTCGGCTCAAAAAAGTAAAAATCAGTTCTATCAAATCATATCAGTCATCTATGTCATCTCAAACCTTTCCAGGAGCCCGCCGTTGGCATCACTTGCCCCTCTCACCTGCCATCGGCTCCTAAAAAGTAGTCACGGAGCCCCGAGACATAGACCTTTTGGGCAAACTCCATGCCATAACAAATTGCCTAAGCTATCACAAGCAGGTGCATGCTGTAAATTGCAAAAATAAATGGCTTGAAATTGCTGATTAAGACGTCTGCACTACTTTCGAGATATGCCACAGAACAACCTAGTGTCGATCGGCGGCTGCTGCATCGTTGCAAATTTGCCTGAAATTTGTACCTGCTTGAGGCAAAGAGGAAAATATAGGATTCTTTTTGCGTACGGGGTACGAATGACAGCTCCAGAATGCCCCAAGCGATGTGGTCAGGATTATTGTCAACGGCAGCACCCATGGCAATTGTATTTAGCCTCAGTCAATCAAGAAACTCATCTAGAATGCAAAGCTGCAGCGTTGCTGCAGAGACACACCACTTCTGGAAGAAAGAAAGACTAATCATAAATGAAGAGGCTTCAAACGAGATTTGGCAGAGCGATTCTGGGCGCTAAATCACATGTCAGGCGAGTCACACAATGACTATCGTAGGTCCACTTTCAATCACAAATCTCTTGCATCTATCCCACGTGCACTTCCTCTGATCAAGTCCTGAAGACAAGTTGGAGACAAACTATCTCCACTATCACAAAACTGCACATGCCAAATGACATCAAATATGTTTGAATACTTATCCCATTCCTGGTGGTCAAGATTTATCCAATATCTCCTAGGATTCTCTCCTCAACAAAGCGACAGACTCCCCAAGATCTCTCCTGAATTTGAGCGCGAAACAGTCTGAGATTTCTGAAACTTGGCACTTTGAGAAATCTTGTCATGCACCGGGAGCTTGTTCTGGTAGTTCTCACCGAAAGCCTCTTGGAATTGGTTCTCCAAGATGTCGTTGCCCATTGAGTCTCCTTGAAATCCTGCGATGCATAGCTTGGAATTCCCCGCGCCAGACTTCAGGTCAGCATTTTCTCGCTGCAGCGAGAGTTTCTCTTGCGACAAAGCCCGTATCCGGCTTTCCAGTTCTCGGAAATCCTCCGAAATTTGCTGCAGGTGCAGTTGAAAGTTCTCGAGTGTCTCCTTGGCTGTGATCAAAACACATCTATAAACCTTGCTGAACAATGCGACTGAGTGCTGCTGAACGAAGTCCATGACTCAATGACCCTAATCTCACAATCCATATAGCAACGACACTCAGTCAAATGCAGTTTTCATTTTCTTCACGAGGAAAGTTGCTCTTGTGCAGTAGTTCCATGTACTTGCATCTATGGAGCCCTTGAGCGATTCTTTGACAGGGACCAGGGACTTCTATGAATCTAGACATCTCTGGAAGCTGTTTCTTTATAGCAAGATTGGAGGATGAAACTGTGTGAAGCTGGAGGACAACAGCTCTTCAGAATGCTGGACGGTAACAGACAGCAGACAAATCCAGCTGTGGGTGGTGGCATAACCGCGATTGATCTATTCAGATCAGAACAATACTCTCAAGAGGTCCTGATGGGGCGGACAAAGACGCACACAAACACAATCACACCGAGAGACAGAGAGACGGACACTCTTGTATGACTGTATACATATATAAATATATATATATATACTGTATATATTATGATCATGTATGATGAATACAGCTAATCTCTTTGATTAGCATTCCGCATGCCAAAGCTTTAGCCATCGGCAGTGCCAGCTACCAACTTGCATGCTTTCACACAAAATGACAGAGCCATGACAGCACCAACCCATCAGCAGCAGCCGTGGCTGTGACGCCCTCCAAGATAAGTGCAGTGTTCTGACAGAAAGCTGTCCACTTGTCACTAGTCCAATGTGAGGATGTCTGAAAGCGCCGGATCATGACTCACCATTGCGAGCACCAGTTTTCCAGAAACCAAGACACGAAAATCGGCACGGCAGGGGCCGCCATGAGGGATGACTCGAAGGAATGTGAGTCTTTGATTTTCTGCGCTGCCATTTTGCAAGTATTGGCTCTGTAAAACCAAGTACCACAACACCCAAGATATCCCTTTAGTCAAAATGTCAAAAGCCCCTAAGTATCCCTAAGTCATTTAGACCGTGCATAGCATCAAAAGTCAAGCTGAGCGTCACAGGGAAAGGTCAAAAGCTACCAGGACCGCTCAACCCATAGGTGAATGGCTTGCAAAGTTTTTTTTCGAGAAACCCATCATCCCACAACATCCATGGGTTTCAGCTTGGCAATCTGCGGCTGGGTTTCCCCAAACTATACTGTCCTTGTGCCATTTACCAGTGAATAACCTATGGCAAAACCACTTGGCAATGAGCTGCGACCTACACTTGATCTCAAAGGCTGCATCGTGAAGAAATGAGCACTGAGAACTGGGAACACCAAACAACTTGGGAATACTGTCTTCTGCGGATCACACCGGAATTCAGTAGATGAGTATAGATGAGTGGTGCGTTGAGCAGTCTTTTCCCAAGATGCTGTTCGTATCTCCGTGCAGCACAGCAGCAGCAGCAAAAGCTGCGACAGCCATGCTGATTGTTTCAACGTTGGTTTGGTGTTTCAACGTTGGTTTGGAGGTGCCATTTGGCCAGTTCTGATTGTGACATTGACGATCAACATCGCAAAACAAGTCTCAACAAGTAGATTTGCTTCGCTTGGGACCATTGTCAGTTTCTTCCTAGCTGTGGTGCCGCGTTTGTCTTCAAACAAACACGTCAAATTGCAGCAAAAGAAATAAATTGGGATGCAATCATGGAAATCTGTCAAAAATCTTTCACAAATGTTGGTCGATCATTTCATGTAGATGTTAAACCTGCACGCTGCAGTATCGCCATTTTATTGCAACGGCAGAACTCGTGAGCTCGGCCGGCAAAGCTTTCAGTCTCAGGTGCTTCCATGTTTGGCCTGACAGTTCTCAGCTTCAGCTTCGCATTCGCGAAATCTGCAAGGATTGATCCTATCAAAAGTTGCTGGAGGAACCTTCCACTCCATGAAGTCTCGTAACGGCTTCGCCAACTTCAAGTCCTAAGCGTTGAAGAAGTCCCCTGTCACAATGAGCATCACAAACCTGCTGCAGATTCCCATGAAAAAGTGGATGGCTAATGATTCCCAGTTCAGTTGCAGTGAAATCCGTCAGCAGGTAGAGGTGCAATGATGGCATATGATGGATAGCACCCATTTCTACATCAGAATCCATCAAACCTGGTCTGGTTTCGTTGCTCATGCCGTGCTGAGGCACCAGCAACCCGTCGACCAACCAAGCCATCCGCGCGCGCGGGGATGTCCGCTGCGGCATCGGTGCCTAAGCTGATCATGTGGAGGATTTGCAACCAATGGAGAGAGTGGATGTAAATGCACATTGATTTGAACCCCTTGACCACAGGAAATGGGTTCCACAACCACCAAATGTAGAGGTAATATGTAGCGTATGTAGATGTAGTGGTGAACGACGGTGAATGAGGGTGAGGAAAACCACCTTCCATAATCTGTGTAGTCTTTGCATTTACCAACATCGATGCAGTTGTATGTTTTGATGTCCTGATTGATCGTTACCACCACCACAACCACCACAACAACCATGATCATCATCATCATCATCATCATCATCACCATCGTCATCATCATCATCATCTCCTTGTTACAAGTACCATCCCAGTGACTTCATGGACAGCCTACAGCCTTTCCGGGTGCTCTCAGGTTCCCACCGATCTTCAGAGAGTGAGCAGCCTTACCACGGCGGGATCACGGAAGGCTTGGAGGGTCAAGGTGCGGATGCCGCCAGGTTTCCGTGCGACCGATTGGGTACCAAGGTGAGAACTTGTAATGATTGTCCATGACATGATTGAGAGTGTTAATCAAACTATAGAAATCTTCATTAATCTAGATTATATCGTCTATATCAATCTATATATTTCTTTATTCTACGTATATCAATCTACTTATTGCTACTGCTCATACTCAGCATCGACCACTACTCGAATTGCTTGTTTTGTTGGCATCCCGAATCTCCCCTGAGGCTGTCGCGGATCTGGCCAGCTCTTCGGCATCTTCCGCTGCTCTCAGAAGATCCTGGCCCGGCATCAGATTTTGGACGCTTTTTGGTTTCGCTTTATACATAAATACATGTACATAGATGCTTTTTGATTTATGATTTGTAGATGATTCATTATACATGCTGCACATTGAAATTCCAAGCACCACATCTGCTCTGAAACTGCCAGCAAGGCTGTGGCGTCTTCTTTTGTTGCCTCAAAGTCCTGCGAAGGATCCACATGAACAGCTGGCGTTGCGACAACGTCTTTCTAACTGCCATGCGAGAGACGACCATCAAATTTGAAGGAAACAATAAACCATGAATGTCATTCAAATAACAAGACTAATACTAACTTCAACTAACAAGACTAATACTAACTTCAATTAACTAAACAATTATTAAGTAATAATTGTTATAATTAAACACATTTGAACACCACAAAACAAACACACGGCCGGCTCCTTTCGAGCTGCTCGCGCAGCCTTCTGAGCGCCAAGTGCAGCCGCACCTGCGGCAGTGTGCACGGCTGGTGGTTGAGATGGGGTTACAGTAGGTTTCTGATATGGCTATGGGTCAATATTAACCCACCAATTTCATGGGGGATAATGACCAACAATACTAAGGGAAACAGCCTGGTTAATGATAGGGGAACCAGGGGTACGGGGTGAACTGACCCACTGCCATATGTCAGTGGTGCCCGGAAAATCTGATAGACCGCCGTGAACCACCTGTCCCCTATATTTCTGGGGAAAAACTGTAGATGATAATGCTGATGTTCCACAGCAAATTTGAGCAAAATCTAAAATCTGTTGTGTTTTTTCCCAGTCTTGTTATCTTTGTTGCTTTTGGATCATCCTCCCACCATCTTAACAGCTTGATACAGCTTGCATTACAGTAATGTGCATACGATTGGATCGCATTGACCTTGATAGATCTTTGTAGATGATCTGTCAGATTTCTCCGAGGATCCCCGCGAGCATGTTCAGCTGCAGTCAGGGTCTCAATCTGCTGGGACACACCTTCCCTGAGTACACAAAATCGTTTCTTGTTTCATGGTAGAGAGGTCAAAAGGAACGCTTCTTTCGATCAAATGTTTGCCTTAAAACTGCCATTAACCATTAATCAACTATTTCACCGTTCAAATCACGGAATCACTGATCTGCTTCCAAGCACAAGTGTAACCATTGACCATTCACCAACTATTTAACCATTCATTCAGCATGAATTCATCAGACATGAGTCGCATGAGATCATTACCTCAGGTCCCAGCTGCGCTTTGCGGATTGCCACGGATGATCCTATCGCATTAGTCATGTTGTAATCAGTTAACCAGGATAGGGTAACCCGTGGATAGGGTGTAGTTCAGCACCATTAAGCATTGTAGTATCATTATAGCTGATGAATTGTGCTTAAGCATTCTTATCTCCGGTCTTTTGAAGCACAACTAAGCATTGTAGTCAATGATTGTTGCTTGTCATTCCCTCCTAATGAATAACTCACCATCTGTCATGATTGTTGATCATTGGCGATCAACTCCCTACTATTGCCCATTGTTGTCCAATATTGCCATACTTTTAATGATCAACATTGCACCACTTTTTTGTTGCTTGCTAATGGTTGCTGTTCATCATCATCATCATCATCATCATCATCATCATCATCATCATCATCATCATCATCATCATCATCA
>VSDK01016095.1:567156-586228 GCA_009767595.1 Symbiodinium kawagutii
GCCCGCGGGTCCACCACCCACCATGGCTCGCCGCTGGGACCCAGGCGTAGCTGTCGCGGCGGATCTGGCCTGCTGGCTGCCGGAAGAGCCGTTGCGCTGTTGGCGTTGCCAGCGGTTTTTTCGATGTGAAAAGCATAGTTTTTCAACCGGGAAAACCATCATGTTTCCCGGGAAAACCACCATTTTTCCTGGCAAAACCATCATGTTTCCTGGAAACACCATCATTTTTGTCTGTGAAAACCATCATTGTTCCACCGGGAAACCCATATTTTTTCTACCGGGAAACCCATCATTTGTTCGAAGACAACGCAAGAATCATCAGAGAACCAGGCAAACAGTTTCCCACATCAAAATGTTGGTTCAACCCAGGGCATGGCAATATTGACTGGTGATAAACATGCTAAATAATGACAAATCATGGCAATGTTCTCGGCAACTGATGGTATTTGATTGATCATAATTGTAGTTTATGGTCGTTACTAGGAGTCAATGTCGAAACCAAGTAATCCAAGTAATGTGCTGTACTTAATCATCGAATTTCATGAAAAATCGCAGTAGTTAATGCTACAAGCAGCCAGTAGCCAGTTGTGATATTCATGGAAATGTATGGTTTATGGTTTTATCATCTTTCTCCTGACGGTATGTTCGTATAACATCATTTCTACTTCTAATCTTTTCAGCGTTCATGGTTGGTGGTAGTCTTAGTGTCTTGGTGGCATTCGTGGTATCGTTGATGGCACCGTCAATGGATATTGATGGTCTGATTCACCATCAAGCAAGACTTTAGTATCAATTCTTCAAGGCATTGACCATTCAAAAACCATGAAGAATGGTCCAAATGCCCACAAAGTCAGATGTAAACTCCACATCTGGGAAACGAAGAAAATCCAAACATCTTGGTTGGCTGGTTGATATTTCTCAATATATGTCCCAAGCATCAAACATCTTGTGGTCGTGGTTGGTTGATATTTCTAGAGAGCATCGACATCCCACCATCAGAAGTGGCCTTCAAAGCATCCAGAGCTTTGTCACTCAATGCCTGGGTAGGCGGTGCCAAGTGGTTCATTTTCCAATGGCCATGGCCAAAGACATCCGCAAGTGGAGGCCAACCAAACAATCAAACTGCGGACAGTTGATGATGGTATTGCCAGTCATCATGCTGGATGATGCTTGATGATCAGTCATGATGTGCAATTAAGCTATCCACAAATATCAATTTCCAGCATCACATGATGCATTTTGATCATCAATCGGGTACTTTTCACAACTGTCGCTGTCACGTTGTGTGTTTTACCATCAGCTCCATCATCTCAACCCATCATCAGGAGCTTGGCTCGAGTTGGGCGACTGACCAATGGGGGTGCTCCCTTTACCTCATAGGTCAGCCTGAGCGAGACATGGCGGTAAAAACAATCATCCAATCAATGGCACAAGTGGCGTCGATAGTCGATATCCTGAAGTCCTGCAATGGGTTGTAGTTGTGTAGTTGTGTAGTTGTGTAGTTGTGACTGTCTCGAATGAATTTGCATCAAACAATCCCATGTGGCCTTGAAGTCAAAATACTGTCCAATGGAGGCAGCTAGGTAGTTCCCAGTACTTCCCAAGTGCTATCCAGGTTGGAACTTGCCTCTACAAGATTCTGCAAGGGAATGCGTTGGCACCAAGGTCCAAGCGCATCTGGACTTTGCTTGTTCCGCAGGGATGCTACCTGCTGGGACAGCAGGGCTGTAAGTGAGCCATCGCGGCTGGTCACTGGGCCTTCTGGAAATGACCATGTGGGGCATTCACCCTGGCATAAAGTCAGGTTCAGTAGTCCTGGTCTTACATCGCAACTATCCCAAACCCATGGAGAAATATGCCAAGTGCTTGCAGTATACTCCCAAAAGAGAGAACCAACCAATGAGAATGCAGGCACTTACTTCTGCGAATTGTTGAAATGACCCAGGGAAGACGCTGAATCTACCCAGAGAGCTTGAAGTTAGTCAGATTACAAAGGCGCAACCTTAAGACTGAGACTGGCATTGGCTTAGACAATGGCTACCCATAGATGCCAGCGATAGCCATCGTCAAGCATCGTAGACACACGGACTGGCCAGCATGAGCCAGTATGAGCCACTATTGATCATTGATCATTATGAATCAACCAATATCAACTCACCAGCATTAGCCAGTATGAACCATTATCAGTCCTTATCAACCAATCTGATCTCTGCAAATCATGGGGACCGATGTGGAACCGATGCTTTTTCTGCAGCCGAACTTGACCGGGTCGGATTGGCACCTTCTCGGCAGCAACGTGAGCCACGCTGAGGCTCAAGATCCAAACCTTGGCTTCAGCAGCAAGCGGCTGCAAGCCGAAGTTTCTCGCACAAGCTTCGCAGTTTCAGAGCTTCGAAAGCAGCTTTTTTCGCAGCGCTTAGATTGCAGGCTCTTGCTTGATGAATGTGAAGGCAGCGCCTCAGGGGAAGGTTGCCCGTAATGAAAAGGGATACAACAGGATCGAACAGGATGAAGTGTACTCAGTTTTCAGTATAGACTGTGAATGAACAAGAATGAAGATACGTAGTAACATGAAAATGTTGCTCGCTATCTATGTCAAGATCCTGAAAGAATCCAACTTAGTGATACTTATTGCTTAACTAGACTATATGACTTAGATTGACTTAGAATCCAAGTTATTCCAAGGATTTCTTCCATCTACTGATTTCTTCCGAGCTTCTGTGGAGTCTTGGTTGCACAGCGTGAAAGGGACCAACGTTGTGCTTCATCCGGGGAGCTGCAAAGTCCAAATTGCCAAATGGAAAAGCCAACACGCGAGACTCACGCGACAAAGGTCTCCTGAAAGCACAGAGACTGCTGAAGACTTCGCGAAGAAAGGCTTTAAAGGATGCAAAATGATGCAAATTGGAGATGGAGCTTGGAAGTTGCCCAGATCTAATGACCATACGTCGATGTTGCGCTCAAATGCGCTCAATGTATAAAGAAGACAACATGCTTACAGGTTCAATAACTCTCGAAAAGCCCTTCCAGAGAAAAGCCGTTTGGTCATCTACTGTTGGCAGATCAGGATTATCACAAATAGAGCATAATAGAGCCGTCAAGTGGAATTGACCAGAGCTCTTCATCTTCCGGATAGTTGGATTTCTTTTGCTTCTTTTGGATAACCTTAGAAAACGTGGAAAAACAAAGACAACAACCCCAAACTCATTGCCTGAATCGAGTTTGGGCAACTGCCAACTTATCAGTTCAAAACAACGGCCCAATACTATTCCTACGCCCACGTATTCCATGTCTCGCAAGTTCATCCTATCCCTTCCCATTGTGTAGCTATTCCCGATACTCCTTGGTTCCGAAAATCTGACACCATTCACGGACTTTCGTGAGCACGAAGTCCAAAAAATACAATCACCTTGCAGGAAAGCAAATCAATCAAATACTTTGAACGGCAAAGCAGGTGACTTCAACACAGCTTCCTACTCAACATGGATCAAGACTACTGTGCTTTTTTTCTGTCTTGTACAAAAGCGAGTGCTTTTTCCTCATGGGGGGTTATAGCAAAACCCACAAAATTTGTTGCTACGAGGCTTGCCTATCGGACTGAACCAAAGTTGAAAACTTGACCAATGCACCTACCTTGTTTGTCCAGTTTTGAATGCGGGGTGAGGTGTTGGGAAGCCATGTTTTAGCCTAAAGAGGCAAGACACCTAGGACCACTACAAGAAAAAGAGCTATATACTGCAAAGCTGCTGTTCCCAACTTCCAGTGACAGGACATCTCTAAAATAATATGCCTAATTCTACATGCTTTGGTGAAGATCTTGAAAGAGTATGAAGCTCATTAGTCAAGTGGGCAACCCAACACTAGTCGCCAAAAACAGCTTGTGCGCGCATTTTTCCACCACATGTTGTAGTATGTTGTAGTACCACCCTTACTGGGACCTCAACACGATAATATAGATATATACAGAAAAAGTGGCCTGGCGATGCCCATCGCACTGTGACTACTCAAGAGTCACTACAAAATGCTTGCAGTCCTTCAGTGTGTAGTTTTGCTCCTAAGTGTAGAGTTTTTGAAGGGGGCAATGTAGAAGTATGAAAATGGGAAACCATCAGAAACTACTCAGGCGAAGCCTGCAAGAACTATTACACAAAAGGACCCAAGATGCCCGCAAAACATGCATGAAACACGCATCTGCGAAGAAAAAGCTGGCTCATGACCAAAAAAACTGACGTGGGGAATTCAACATTTCGAAAGAAAAAACGATCTAAAGCAGCTGAAGGACCGTGCATAACAAGTCACTACCAACATCTCTGAAATTGGCATAAAAATGCAACGCGAAAGACAGGATTGCGGCCCTGATTCACCCAGCATATCAAGAGCAGGGCAATCCGACCAGGAAAACCCTTGGAGTCAAACCCCTTGCAGTAGATTCACAGAAGGTGGAACTTGTCTTGGTCTCAATCCCCTTCACTTATTATTTAATGTAAGGAAAAAGGCCCAGCACCGTAAATGTTTCAAAAAGAAAGTCAGCAAAAAGGGAGCGACACAACAAGAAGGAAGCGCGCGCACACACACACACACACAAGAGCAAATGAAGTGTTCAAAGAAAAGAGTAGCAAAAATCAGCCAAATAAAGAATAATTGACTCCAGAAGACGTGCCGCAAGGCTGCAAGATGAGGGTTTCAAGTGGAAATTCTGCTCGCTTTCTCAGTGGGTTCACGTCCTATTGTGCAGCTATGCTAGAAAATCAAAATCCGTACCCTGTTTTCTTCATGAACATAAAGCTGCCTTGCCTCTCCGCAGAAGCAATGGAGTCAAGAAATTGATGTAGCACAGCGCTTCTGTTTCTCTGGCACTGCCTGGTACTTCAGAAGCTTCGGCAAATTCTCTGTTGACCTTCAGGAGATATTTGAGTCAGGTCCTTGTAGGGTAGCCCAAATCATTTCCCGAAAGATATTCTCACAATGGTCGGTAGGTTTGGGTCGCTCAGCGTCTCGGTTGAGACCTGTTGGGGGTCAACCAGGCTTTTGGGGAGGAGTCACGCAGTGCTCCTTCACATGGTTGCAAGGTGCTGCAACTAAGGGGCTTGGGGACATGGTTTGGAGACAACATGCGCATGAAACATGGTCTTGGGGGGCAAAGAACTGCTGACATGGCAGCAAACCAAAGCGAATCAAAACGGAAGAAAGAAAGCAGAGCGGACCAAAGACGTAACCCCAATGGCCAAAGTCTTATCCGCAACCTCACCGTCAGGTATCATACATACAACTGTAGGAAGTCACAAGGAGTACCTGGCAAGTAACAGGAATTTCCTGGATGAAAGCAACAGGTCGATATCTAGGACTGTTAACTAGGGTGTATCCAGCCCCTTGCCAATCGCGTTTCTCTTGCATGCAAGGCTCTTTTGGAAACCAGATTCTAAACCAGAAACGGCTCGCATTCCTCAAGAATGTAGAATTGCGTCCTCCGAGATCTCTAATATTGCGAGGGTAGGTACGCCAAACACTGAAGTCCAATTCTTTTGTGTTCTCCAAAACGGATTTGTTCACGGTGAACCGCAAATGCATCCTCAGTGTGTCGGTCAAAACTGCTTGCATTTTTGTGCATCCAGCTGCACCCAAGACCCAGAACCACCCCGCCCCGAGAGCCGAGAGCTCAATATGAGCTCAATGGCACAAAACCCAAGAAGGACAGGTAGAATATGGTAGAATGTTTTTCGATTTTCCCATGGAAAAAAGAAGAATGTAACTGCCGTTGTCTCCAAGATGCCCTGGAAATGCCCCAATTTGATCCACTCCACCGGGAATTTAAGATAACATGTGGAGCAGTGCATTGGTCCCTGACAAGAGACGAGGCTCAGTTGCGCGTTCACAGGCATGCAAAACTGACTATCTGCAACGGTTGTGCAGCCTTCTTTGGGCTCAAGCTCAGCTGGAATAGCTCTGCTGCGATCTGACCATGCCCTGCCGCGTTCCCTTAGTTCACCCTCATTCCCAAGGATGTAAATTGATGAAGGAAGCACCTGCCGTGCAAATTCGACATGTTGATACCATTGGTCGTGGTAATCGAAGAACTCGTCCTTGATGCTGGGCAAGCGCTGAATGGTAGCAGCCAGCCTAGAGCCCAGGTAGAGAAGGCAGCCCAGCCTACAGTACACTTGGTAAAGAACTATATCTGTCGAAAAAGCAATCGTGGTTCCCATGCGCCAACTTTGGTTCATAGAATTCATGTGATTGTATCTGATTAATCTTTCTAAGCTAGAATGAACCAGCTAAAGCATCTTGAAGCCTAAATTCTCCTGCCCAGAAGCTTCAGGGCAGAAATTGGAATGCCCTCGGATTCGCAAAATCTGAAAATCCAGGCATCGCAATTCCAGACTTCACCTCCCAGATGTCGCCGTAAAAGGCACTTGTCCATGATTCTCCGAAAAACGTGGTCTGCAAATTTTCGGGGCACTATCTGCACTCCATCATGACTCACAAGGTCAATGGCAGGGGTTCTGTCGAGGACAGGCATGTATATGCTTTCGTCTGATAGTTCATTCAGCTGTGGCAGTTCTGTGTCAGTATCCCATCTCAAATCAGGTCTGCTCCGCAGAATCCAGTCATATCTTTGTCCTGTTTCGGCCTCGTGCTGTTGCACCAAATCCAAACAAAGCCGAGCCTTGTCAAACATCTGCACGCATTGAAACAAACAGTCCGGCTGATGATAAGACAAATGCCATGGGCCTGGAGGAACCGGTGGATCCAGCAAGTACTTGGTCGGTGGTAAGATTCTCCATGCCGTGTTCCAAAGCAACGACTCATTGTAGCGGTAGATGCCTCCTTTATGAGTATCCATGCTGGATGACAACGCGAGAACATAAAAGAAATCTGCACAATGCCATGGTGAAGCCTGTGCAACCAGCACGTCAGCAATGGACTGGTATACAGTTTCCTGCCAAAATGTCCTCACGTGGCCAACAATGCAATGAGCGACTCTTACACGGCATGCTTCCGGTTTCAAACAGAGTGCTGGCGCAAAGAGCAGCCAGGGCAGCTTGTCCAACATAGCATCTTGAGATCATATTCCAAACCAAAGCTTTGCGCATTGCAGCTGGTCTGCGGTCAGAAAAAACAGTGGATAAAGATTGTTCTATCATTTTCCATGTGAAGTATGCAGGGAGCTGGCACTGAGGCCTGTACTGCAAACTTGTGGTTCTGATTTTGTCACTTGTGTGGAAGCACAACATACGTTGACGTTATCAAACAGAAAGTAGACTTAAACATTCCTGCCGCAGCGGTTACATTCTTATCTTGGCACCGGAATAGGAAGCAACAGTATCGATTTGTCAGTACTACGTTTTTGCAAAATCGAAATAGACCAAGCCTGATGTTTTGATCGAATTTCTTTTGAAACAGTCACCAAGAGGTTGAAAGTTGCTGCACACAAAAAATGCAAAATGGGTATTGTCGATGATCCAGTAGGATCCCACATTATTCCGAAGTGTTCCGGACACTCACATCTATCCAGGGACTCTGTACATCCTCTGTCTATCCAGCCACGTACGGAGTTGTCTGCCTTCTTCGTTCCACTTACCATGTACAGTTGTTTCTCAAAATAAAGGACACCCTAAATCCATCCATGCCTCAGAGCATCATCCCTTGTATGGAACCCAATCCATCACCACTTTGAATCGTACATGAGTGGACTCCTCAACAGTTCGTGAATGACACTTTGCACAGAATATCGATGCACAGCAGGAGACATTCCTCAACTGAGATGTTCCAAGTCAATGTGACATCTCCTGGTACTACTGGCTTAGCACGGACTCATGTGAATAGCGGTTTCCCATGACCAACCATACTGTACCAGGCGTGCAGTATTTGATTCTCATGCCAGCACTTGACCCAGCTCATTGCACAACAATGCTCAAAACATTTTGAACAATACCGCAATGGAGGTGACATGAGGTGACATGGGTCAAGAGCGGCCACAACGATGAAGAATCCAAACACGAACAACAGGCGATTCTTTGTTGGGGTCATTTGCATTTACCAATTCTTTGTTGGGGCTCTGTGTTGGGGTCATTCTTTCATCGATCTTGATCCACCATCCACAGCCAGCTGGGGCTTCGACGGCGACCAGCTTCATTCGCGGCATCGCTCAGAGCCGCTGGTGGCCACGAAGGTGATGAGGCTCAGTAATTCGTCGCTGCCAAGGATCCACAGTGCTCCGTGAACTTGTTAGGATGCAACAAGAAGCATGAAATCTCATGAAATCTCATGAAATCTCTGCACTTTTTACTGTCATCTGCAGCCATCACGCTTTGCACACAAGCCAAATCCCTGCAAGCAGGTAAGTCTGGTCCCAGTTTGACGGATTGCAATTGATACAGCCCTTGCTGCTTTCCACACATCCACTGCAGAAATCGTGCTGTACATCTCAATCCAAACAAGCCCAGGCTTAGCACTTCGCAAGATGCAGCTTGATTAAACGAACTACGAGGGAGAGATGACTCTATGCAAGATTGCAATCTATGAGAGATGACTCTGTGAAACAGGTTTTCCACCCATCATGACTTTATGAAACAAATTGGCAACGAGAAGGAAGTTCAAACCCGAAATATCCAGAGCCTGATCCACTCCCTACGTCGTTCAATAAAACTATCACGTGCCGTTGCAAGATGCTCGAGCCGAGTTGGTTGCAAGCCTTTCCCAACTGAATCCGTTCGCAACGGCACATGCGGGGCGTTATCTCAGCGTTGCTCAAACATGGCGGTCTCCTCAGGCGCCAAATTGGGCTGACCTCAGCTTCGCACCTCCTGAGCCCCAGCTTGCAAGGTGACAATTTAACAAACAAATGGCTGCCATTTGACCAGGTGTATGGCTTGGGCTCACACATAGGGAGATACAAAAACAAATCTATAAAGGAAAGAGGTGTAGAGATTGGTGCACAAACAGAAGCGTAGGTAAACAGATCGATACACAGGCACGTCAGGCATGTAGATAAGTGCATAGACAAGTAGGTCGACATGGACGGCGGGTGCCGAGACAGCTTTGACTCAATGAAATGAGATCCACATCACGAAAAGTCGGGAAAACTAAGGAATCGAAAGCATCATCAAAAGAACACCTGAGTCCATGCTCACCAGCTAAAAAACTTGAAGGTGAACGTTTGGTTCCGCTTGTGCTAATTTGCTCCCAATTGTCTAATCCACCTGTCACAGTTTGTCCACACTGTCACGAGCGACTCGAGGGCCGATAGCGCAATGCTTAAGGCCGCACTGCGCACTGGACCCTGAGCACCCAAAACATCCAAAAGAATCAAAACTCAAAAAGAATCCAACAGAATACGCATCGATTCAATAGGCTCATAATCAATAAGGATCCAAAATCGAACAGAATCAATCCGCATCAATAGGCTTCTGCTTCATTGGCACAGGCTTCTGATCACACCAAAACATCTGCATGGCAGCGCCTTGACACTTCCATTACAGCCATTGACCTCCAGAATTTTCGAAGTCTACATGCAGACTTTCTCAGTAGAGTGCTCTACCAAGATGTGCCAAAAAGTGCCAAAATGTGCCAAGTGCAATGCGTAGAGGCCGGAATAGAAACATGGCCCCCTTCGGATGGATTCACTCATTGGTTTTATTCCGCTTCGACATGTTGACATGACATAAGACACGTTGAGAAAACGCCAGCGCCAAAGATCTGCACCCAAATTGTCAGCAGGCAACTGCAAAGACATGGCAAAACACATGTTTCTCGCAGTCACTACAAGTTGCATACCCATACAACAAGTTCCATGTTTTTGGATATGTCACGAAGTTGTCAGTTCAATAACCAAGAGTATCAACAGCTTAATCATGCACAAAAATCAACAATGACAAGTAACAACAGACAAAAACAGCAATAAGAGTGAATAATCATGAATGAGTTTTAAGAAAAATCTGCAGAAATCAACTGCAAGATGTCGCCTCAGTCGCATTCTGCACCTCTGCATCTGCTGCTGCTTGCCACGCCTTAGAGAGTTGCGGACTCATGGTGTCATGATTTACAACAAGCATTGGTTGATGATGAATAGGTGAACAATACTAGCGCAATACTGGTTACAAGAATACGTGGGACATGATGAATAATACTGGTTACAAATTTATGTCCCTTCAAAATCCTTCAGAGAATCACAAGCTCTGAGGCTCCTTGAACGACTCTTTCTTAAGGACAGATCGGTGGATGCACAAAAATGCAAACAAACACATGGGTATACGCAAAAATGGTGAGGACAAGACCCAATCCAGACATGCAGGGGGTAGCAAACCAGTGGATCATAATTGTCTCTAGGCTGCATAGGCTTTACCTGCTTTTTACAATCTACCAAAATAGCCGAACATTCTACATGATCTATTAATCATGTCACTGCACATCTCCGTCACTTATGTTACTTCGTGCATTGCATGATGTGAACTGCATTGTTACCCACCAGCCTGGGGGGCTGTAGCTAGGGTAGCTGGGCTGCCATGGACCATCAGAAGCAGGATGCAGTTGCTGGGCTCCATCAGGCCCCCGCTGCATCATCGCAAATAAACCGATACCTCAGCGGTGGCTTTCTTGCAGCTTGCCGAGATGCCCAACATCCTGCAACCCTCATTTCCATGAGTAGCAACAAAGTGATTTGGTGGTTTCTCAAAATAGGGGACCCTACTGATTACCCCGATATCATCAATTGATAATCATTTTTAGTGATAGACCAATCATTTTTGGGTACCCCTACTTTGAAAAACACTCATATCCATAAATGAAATCGTTTGTCGGCTGATTTACATCCATAAGTGCAAACTTGCTGGTTTCTCTGCAGCCATTTTGGCTGGCGTGGGGCACCAGGTACTATGAATGCACGCGTTTCCACTTGCAATTATTTGGCAAGGGTCCAAATCAGCATGCGATGTGGGTTGAAGGGAAGGTCTGAATCATCTGAAGCGATTCCTCTTGGGCTGCACACGCAAGAAATCGCTGCGCTGCCGGGGGGAAGCCCAATTTCGGTGCCTCTCTTGAGCTGAAATTGATTCCAGTGTCAGTACTTGGATGGGGATGATGTTGTGTCTCTATTTGTAGAAAGAAATCCGAACCTGTGGACATTATGCCAGGTGAAATGGTTTCAAAAGAGTTGATCTGATTCAAGGCAAAGTTCTGGGTCCTGGCTCGCAAGACTAATAAAATCAATCGAACCTTTCCAAACCCACCAAAAAACGTATGGATTGCTAGACCAGGTTGGCCAGGGAGGTCCAGTATATGGCAGGGAGGACGAGAATAGTCTCCCAAGAAACAGGATCAAACAGAATCAAACATGCAATCTGAATCCGCCTCCAAGAGCAACTTGGGGACACAGCCTGGGACAGCATCAGGTGAAGCAGCAGCGCACAAGCTACAAATTGAAGCAATGGTGGTGCACTGATGTATGGTCCACGTATGGTCCATGTATGGTCCATGTTGACACCAAACCAGCAGATCCCTATGTCCAGCGTCCGCCTGGCTCCGATTGAAGCAAAGAATCTGCAGCCCACGCCTGAGCCGAAGCAATCGAAAAGAAGAGAAGTGCTGGAGATCTTCGCAGCAACCAACATGATTAAAGTGGTAATGCTTACAGTCTCTTGCAGTCTGTTACATGGCTAATTTTATGAAGTATGTTATGATCCCAATGGTCAAAATTGGTCAACAATATTTGCAAGATTTTCTACTAAAGACATCTAAATGCCGAAACAGTTGCTTGAATTATGTTAAACAATAATTCACAATAGGTGATGGTTAACAATTGCTAAAAATAGTTGTTTAAAACAGCTGCTAATGGTCACCAATAGTTCATGATTCACCGTTCATCAGCTGGTCATTTCCTGACGATTGTCAACTCCAGTGCTTGATCATTAAGTCTTGTCAATTTTTGCTCTATTGCCAACAAACTATCAATAACTAAATCTTGTTGCCTGTCGTCAATCATGATTAATCTCATAATCTAATGATGGTTAACTCTTGTAATTAAGCCATTGGTAATCAACCGTTAGTCATTATCATCCATTGCCACTGTTGCTAATCATTAAGTATCGTCAACTCCAATGGTTGGCCACGAACTCTTGTTACCTCTTAAACTCTTCTCAGCTAACTGTTGTTAGATAATTCTTAGCTTATCAAACTAGTTCATCAAACTAATAGTTGTTAAATGTTGCTCACTTTTATAGTTGTTAAATGTTGATAAACTCTCCTGTTGATAAACTCTTGTTGCCTGTTCCCTCACAAATGTTCATCTAATGATGAGTTCCTCACATTGTTCCCCTATCATTAACCATTGTTTTCTCTATTATTGTTGGTGATCTTCCCCATGAAAGTTGGGAAGATCACCAACAATAAAGTGTCGAATAAAGTGTCGAGTTAATGACCCATAGCCTAATGATGAACTCTTCTACTCGCCAGGCGGCACACAGCGAGGATGGCAAGTCCTCACTTCGACAGAAGTTCAGCAGCTCCATTAGCCTGGCGAATTCGCCCAGTTTGGCGTTGTTTTCACGTGGAAAACCATGAAAAATCAAGGGAAACACCGCGGAGAACCATGGGAAAACATAGCGGAAAACCATGAAAAAAACATGGAAAAACCATGGAAAACCCTCATTTACTTCATTTGACACTGTATTTAACTGGGCGTAAACGTTAAACTGCTGTTGAATGGATGTGTACGCTGTAGACGTTATTCGATTGATGTTTTATCTAGTCGGTAGTTCTTGGGCGGATTGGGACCAAACAGAAACCACCCCCGATTTCTAGCAATGAGCAGAAGCATTCAAATCAAGATTCATGCGAACACAGCAGGCATTGAAACTCAGGTTCTGTTCTGCAAAGAAAGCAACAGGCCAGTTGTTCTTGGGAAAGTCAGTCTGAAAGTCACCTTGCAACTGCCCACAATGGCTGAAACAAGATGAAACAAGATTGCCACACTAGATGCTTTTACCTGAGGTGACACACAAATTTGATCATGCTACAGTCTGCTTGATCATTCTTCGTCAGGAAACCTGCAGTTTTGGGTTAACCCCATGGAGTGGAAACGGACCTGCTGTCCAAGGGGCAGATGTCCACATCCCCGGTGTACAAATATTTCAGGGCGAAGCTCGCAACCTGTGTCCATGACTTGTGCAACAACAAAGTCCCCCGTTTCCAGTTGGTTGATCTGGACAGAATTCCATAGCAAATGAAGTCCACACCAGCACCCTTTGTTCGAATCAAGAGCCAAGGGATGTTGTGCAACAGCTGGGTACTGGCAAATGTCCCTGGAAAACCCCTTAGTTGAGTCGGTTCAAGCTCGGAATGTCGATCGCAACCTGCCTCCGCGCTTTTGCAAGAGACTTTCAGCACCTGAAGCGATTGCATTGCTACGAAGGTTGCGATCAACGATTGGACCAACATTGTTCTTCAGTGTTTTTACAAAGCTAAGCTATTCTGCACCGAATAAGTTGATCCCACTTCTGTGAGGGCAATAGTGGACGCCTGCAGGTCATCACCGTTGGGAGTCCTGAAGGGGTGGGTGCTGAGACAGTGCTGATCGGTGCTGACATCACTGGTTTCACCCTCCTGAGTTGCTGGTGCCATTTCTGCGATGCAGCAGAAATGATGACCCGGTGCCTCACATTCAGAGCCAACATTGTGAATTCGATTCATTTGATTCGTTCGATTCATTTGATTCATTCGATTCATTCGATTCACTCAATTCATTCAATTGACCACAGCATCTTACAATGCCTAGTGCCTTGTTGGAGTTGAAAATTTTGAAGAAACGTGGGCCCGGCGCTGAATCGTCTGGGAAGCGGACGCATAGATTCGCTCTTTCCCCTCAAGCTCCACCGCCACATCAGCGAATGGTGGCTTTGTAGCTGCAGGCTGCAGAGCGCCTCAGCTCCAGAGCCTTCTGATCGAACAAATTTGGAAAATGTAAAGGACAACGACGCCATGCCACTATGACACATGTCTCATCGCGTCTCATCAGGTCTCTGTCAGATCGTGTCTCGGCAATCCCACCGAAAGAGCACCAACTTGGCATCTTTGCACCACCTTTTGGGAGAGCGAGCAGTGACAAAGACTATCAGCCTTCGAAACATCGGAAACGACTCATTTGGGTCACGCTTGATGCACTGCACTCGCGTCTGCTGCTGAGACATTGATCGCATAGTCCGCTGCTTGTGGCCCTTCCCTGGGCTCCAGACCACTTGACAGCACCGGTCGACTGAGCCGCATGAGTTCTAGATGCCTCGTCAGAGAACCATTTGGGCATGTCATCATGTCATTGCAAAAACCTCACGTGAGAATACATGATGTGAAAAACATTCTTGGAGAATTGAGTGTCGGAACTATTTTGTGGGGCTGAAACATTCTGCTAATCTTACAGTCAGCAAGCTGGTTTTAGCAGGATCATTCTAACACGACTCTACCAACCAAACTAGAAACTAGAAACTACACGTCTTACAGTATCAGCAGCAACGCGGCAGCTTGATTAGTGTGTATACCCTGATTATTGGTAAAAGCCCTTTTTTGGTGTGGGTATTTGTCTTCCGAAACCCAATAACGCAAATTGCTTGGATCACAATTTATCAACTAATGAGTTAATCAATTCATTAATTAACTCTAATTGATTTGTTCATGATCTTGACTACTAAATCAATTTAAGTGAATGATTTACTAATCACTCAATTCTAATTGATCCATCAATTGATTGATCTAAATTTATTAACTAATTTGAACATATCTAGAGTTTAAAGTAATCTATCAATTTCAATATGTATACTTAAGTAGTATTCATTCATCAATACTGATTAATGAAATCATTACCACGCAAGGCGGTGAAGAAGCTTCCCCTATACAAAATCTATGAAATACAAGTAGCTGTCTATCTATCCATCTAGTTGTCGTTCTAGCTGTCAGTCTATCTATCTGTTTATCTACCTTTCAACTACGCATATGACTTTCTGTCTATCTTTCTACCCAAGCACCTCTCTACATAAGCGTCTATCTACTTATCTATTTATCTACCTACCTTGCTCTCGATCTTAATATCTACCTGTCAAACCATCTATCTACCAATCTACCCAGTCCATCTAGTCTATCTAGTCTATCTAGTCTATCTACCTATCTATCTATCTAGTTAGCTATCTTTTCTCTATGTACCTAAGTATCTGCCTACCTACCAACCAACCTATCTATGTAATTATGTATCTATGTCTATCTCTTCTGATTATTATCTCTATCCAGCTGTCTGCCTATCTTTCTATCTATCTACTGATATCTATGCATCGATCTATCCATCCATGTTTTCTCTATCTATCTAGTTTTTCTTTTTACTCTTCTCGCTGTTCAATCATCTACATATCCAATTATGTACCTATCTACCTATCCACCTACCTACCTATCCACCTACCTCCCTATCTACCTATCTATCTATCTATCTATCTATCTAGCTCTCCATCTCTGTGTCTGTCTCTCAAGACGACTTTGCAAATCGTGCTTCGCAGCGGCCAAACTTCCATCTGAACTTCCTATCTTGTGCCAGGCCACTGCCCGAGCAGCTTCTGCGGTGACAAACCACCAGTGTCAGCAACCTTAGATCGCGAGTCATGGCAATTTGGACAAGTTCTTCTTACTGTGTTCCATCTGTGCTTCATGTGTTTACTCAGTTGTCTCATGATTTCATGTGTTTTATCCATGCATCTCAGTCCAATTCCATCTCCATCCTTTGATTCGCATCTTTTCTGTTCTGCATCTGAGCTGAAGGCCGAAAATTGTGCTGCCAAACCTCGTGAAGCAGCATAGCTCAGGATCCAAAAGTTCCTGGTGACGTGCTTGATGTGGACATCACAACTTCAATCGCTTGGACAGTTCAATAGCTCGGACGGCTCCATTGGAAGATCGCGTGGATGAGCCTATGCCCATGGATGGCTATGGATGGCTGCATTCTTTATGGCGAAACTCTGACATTGCCCGACCTCCTCCCTGCCGCAATGTGAAGAAATGTTTGGCCACGCCTTACCGTGGCACCACCATCGCACCACCATGGAGCAAATCTAAACATTAGTCATCAAGTCACTAAGTGACTAAGTCACTAAATGTCACTAAGTCATACTAGATCATTGACCGTTTGCCTTCTCCGTATTCTCCTCTTTTAACTAATGCTGAAATTCAACATAAGAACTGCTACTACGATCATCTATATCAATTTGATCCACTTTATTTACACTCTATGTGGAGAGGGTCCCGCCAAATGATGATTGCAAAGAGCCGCCCCTGTGTTGCCGGGCACATTTCGATGAATGCGCAGTGCCTGAAGTTCAATTAACAAAATTGCAACAGTATAACGTCAGCGAAACTTTGCACCGAAGATGCTACAGGAAAGACAGCAAAATTAATCAAGAGATATCACGAGCACCAATATGAATTGGGGAACTAGGAGATTTGCTCATCAATTGAGAGCGTGGCCAGTAAGTCTGAAGCTTTCACAGATATTGTGAACCACCACATGAACCACCACATGAACCACTACTAACCACAAGCGACCATGAACCGTCATTGACGGTCATTGAAGATTGAGCACGATTGACCTTCGCGCGCTTGCTATGAAGCGATGACTCGGAGCATACAATGACCATACGAATGAGATGACTGAGAGAATGAGTCGGGCCATGTCAGGCCTCAGGCATGCGTTCGAAGAGCATGGCAAACAGGCCCTCACACTGGGCGTTGAAATGCCTAGGCTGCAGTGCCATGGAAAACACAACCTGCAATGCAGTTTAGCTAAGGTGTCCTTGGTGCACAGCAACACGTAGCAACCCATAAAACCTATACAACTCTTCCCGGCTACAAGGAAAATAGGCATGAAAGAGATGAACTCAGTCGCTGTTCAAACAGTGGAAGTGAATGGTAGACTGGTTGGTGACAAATTGATTCATGACAACTGGTGTGGCCATCCTGATTGATGGTGGTTGGCGCATGATGATTGTTTCCTGAGTTGATTCATGTAACCAAAAGATGCTGGTTGGACTATGGTGGACTATGTCCTTCGGCGCAACTATGGTATGGACTTTGACCATCATCACATCATCTCCTCTCGTCTCCTCTCACATCCTGTCATCTCATATCAACCCATCTCATACATCTCGTACCATTTCATATCCTATCATCTCCTTCTTCTTCTTCTTCTTCTTCTTCTTCTTCTTCTTCTTCTTCTTCTTCTTCTTCTTCTTCTTCTTCTATGCTTCCTTCTTCGTCTCTCTCTGATTTTATCTTTTTTCACCTTCCTCTCTCTCCTTGTCTTTCTTAAGTTTCTCTAAGTGCCTTCTCAGGGCAGCATGGTGGTGCGGCGGGGGTTTCTTCTTCTTCTTCTTCTTCTTCTATCCTATCGCTTCCTTCTTCGTCTCTCTCTGATTTTATCTTTTTTCACCTTCCTCTCTCTCCTTGTCTTTCTTAAGTTTCTCTAAGTGCCTTCTCAGGGCAGCATGGTGGTGCGGCGGGGGTTGGCAAGTTGGCGTCCCTTGTGGGGATCGTGCATGTCAATCACGCCAAACTGTGGTGAAACGCAAATGTTGCTGTGCTACAAGTGTGCGCTGCCCAAGCTCGTCAATGGATTTAGGGAGAGGACTTTTCTGCTGGCTTGGTTTGAAAACGTTGACAACTGCGGAGAAACTGCGATGTTCGCTTCACAATCGCAACCTTTTCCCACAAAACGAAGGTTATGAAAAACCCTTGACACGAAACGAAGGTCGCGTGCCAAAACCTGCATCTTGGCCAAGTCGACATTGGCCCTAAATGTGCACTACCAGTATGGAAACAAAAATGTCCACTCGTGAACATAACTCTTGATCTTCATCCACCACATCATTCTTTCTTACCTTTGCTTTCTTCTGAAACTCTCGCCTACTTTCTTTCGAACCACACTGTCGTCTAATTGTTTCTGGTGCTGTTGCTCTTGCAGTGGCTGTTGCTCTTGCAGTGGCTGTTGTTGATGATGCCACCAGGGTTTTGCGTTCATGGCACTTCTTTATCTTCTTTACTGATTCTGCATGCTGCTATTCCTGGGATTCACCACTATTTCCGCAACCAATGTAGATCATAGATAGTCGAAAAGTTTCTATCACCATGATTGTTGAAACTTGTAAGCGGATCACAATTCCTGAGCATTTACCATTTACAGTATATCCTTTTATATCCACTAATTGTATGACACATATTATCTTGTTACAACACATGTTAAATTGCTGCTCATGCGGGACATCATCAATAATGACATGCTCGCCCTCTTCGGCCACCTTTTCTGCTCTCTGCTTCACCGTCCACAATTGCGGGGGACACATAGGGACACGATGAAACCAGTGATGCAAAGCAGAGGCTGCGCCGCGAGCATCAACAAAAACAGCAGCTGCGCAATTTCAAGCTGGACTTTGCACTGAGACAAGGTTCGGGTATGGCGAAGTGCCCAATCAAATTTGATATTTGAAAACTAAACGCATCACGTCCACTCCACGCAGCCACTACCAAAATTCCACAAATGTGTTTCACAGTGGAACACAAAATACAATTTGGCAATTGTCCAAAGAACAAATAGCAAAGCCAACATGAGAGGGGCAGAAACAAGAAACAAGCCAACACAACCAGGAACACAAACATCATATTGACCTCCATTATATTGACAGAAGTCCTTCACCACCGCCCTCATAGTCTCCAAGATCTTCTGGGAAGCACTGGCCAGCCCCAGCAGGATGCTGAAGAGCATCTTGGCGCGTCCCAGTGGAGTGAGGTGATCGAAGACCAAGGAGAAGAACGACGTCTGCAGCAGCAGCTGCGGAACATTTTCGAGCACCACCTTTGCGATGCCGACCATGAGGAGCCTGTCACCTTTGGCGTCGTCGGGGTCGTCCTCTGCGCGTCCACGCAAGTCTGCAAGGCCATGCATCGCTGCGAGATCGGCCAGGATCGCGTCCTCGCCAACGAGGGGCTCGCCCCAGGCCCCGAGCAGCTGCGCAGCCCTGCCGTTGACAGCCATGGCGCTGTCGGAGGCGTTGGAGGC
>VSDK01016095.1:586274-614613 GCA_009767595.1 Symbiodinium kawagutii
GCGTGCTGGCCCCCCCTGCCGTTGACAGCCATGGCGCTGTCGGAGTCGTTGGAGTCGTTGGAGTCGACGCCTGTGCAGCACGGCTCCACGAGGCCCAACATGCTGCAGAGATCCGCCAGGACTGCCTCCGCGTTGGGTTTCGAACCGGTGGAAAAGGCTCCCAGCCACTGCTGCGCACCTGCGCCGACGCAGAACACCAGGAAGAGCAATCCGGACACCTCTGTGCGACACCCCGGGGAGGGGAAAAAAATGTAGTGCCAAAAAGTATAATCGGAAAAAATACTTCTGTGTTTCAAAGGTCCGATCCTTCTGGGCATCGCATCTGTTTCATTTCAATTTTGTGATGTGAGGCCTTGCCTCGTTGAGAATTAGAACTATGTTGGGAAAAACGGGGTGAGTTCTGCACCATGCTTGAAGATCAAAGTGTCCAAGGACGACTTCCAACAATCTGTCGAGAGTGAAGGTTGAAGGATGAAACACGCTAAAAAGGGCAGTGAAAGGCATTTTCCTGCTGCACAACCATAAGCATAACAACTAATCGTCGAACACAGCTGTCTGTACGTATACATGCACGTACCTGCACGTACCTGCACGCATGCTGTTGAAATGTGTTGGAAGGAATCCTAGTCACCCGCAGAACCATGAATTTCCGCATTGAATTTCAGAACAGAAACGTGGAGCGTCTGCACCACTGGAACGAACCACCCTGCAGAACTGCCGCCCCATGCTGCAGCCCATCGTTCAGTGATCTGGAGGCCATTGAGATCGCAAGCCAGAGCCTGCCTCACTTGATTGGTCACTCAAACACATTTCATATGACTTAATTGCTGTGGCCCAGCCTACCACACTTGCAACTACCCCAAAAACAAAAAAACATGTCGATTGACCAAGTGAGCGACACGGGAGCAGAACCATCGGTGAACCAATCCATATGGTCCAGTGGGCCCCACAGAGCAAAAGCCCGCCACGTAGAATATGTCCACTCACCGTCAAGGCGAGTCATCCTTGGCGGGCGATGAAAAATGTGCCTTCAAGATACCTAAGCACTTCTGAGTCCATGGCCATGGCCTAAAAGAAAACATCTGTTCACTTGCCGACGGAGCATCAGCTGTAGTTCTACCCACTGGCTTCTAGCAAGCACTGGCAAGTACACAATGTAAATCCAGGAAGGCAGTCCTTCCTCACACGTTGTCCACGGAGCAGCGAGAAAAGCAAGAAATGGGCAAATCAACATCAGCAGAACTTCCTGGTGGAGAACCTCAGCCAGCCCTCGATTGTCAAAGTTCCAGAACCTTGAGAGCCAAGCATAGCACCAACTCAAGTTGGGACAGTGAGTTGCAGAGACGTCCGCCTGCCTGTCACTTGTTGCTTCACTAGTCTCTTCTAGCTGTTCATACTCCTGCTTGCGGGCCTTGGAGAGGTTGATCCAGTTCGTCAAAGCACATAATCCACAGCAGCAAACTGGGCAAAGCAGAAGGATCACCGCGCACAGCAGCGCTCCAACAGTCCAGTCATGGGTTTCCATGTGTTCAACAGCTGGAACCATAGTGTTCCAACTGGTGGCATTTGTCAGCTGGCTATATGTGCTTTCCACCTCCTGCAAAATGGGTTTCATGACTGCGTTGTTCTCTGCCATCTTCCAGGCGTGCGTCGTGTCTGTCTCGGTCTGATTCACAGCATTTCTGACCAAGTTGTTGTTCCAAAGGGCGTTCCAGGCATTGGAGGTGTCCTCCTCTGCCCGCTTCACTAGCGCATTCACGTTCAACAAGTTCCAAACAGCAGACTGTCTGTCTGCCTTCTTCGCAGGCTTTTCCACCTCCCTAAGGCTTTTCGCCTTCAGAGCTTTGATGTCTTCATGTGCCACTGACAATGCAAGCAATACAAATGTCAAAGGCAGGGACGGCATGACTTGATTTGTGGCGGCAGGTGGTCAGGGACACTACTCATTTGAACCCTGGCTGAGAACTATGTTGTGCCTTTGATTTGCTCAACACCATTGGGAGAAATGATCAGCTGCCAAACAACGAGGAAAACCTGTTTCCGATACCCTTAACCCAGCAGCAAAACATGATCATATTTTCTATTGCCATTTAAGGTTGGAATTATGCACGTGGACTGAATATGGTAGCTCCAATCCCCAGTTCATAGGATGTAAGGACCTCCGTGGCTCCAAACAATCACTCCCTCCCAACCCCCAGTCACATGAATACAACAACTATTGGCAGGATTGGCAGGATTGGCACCAGCACCTGTGGGTCAGCCGAACCAACAGTACCACACGGAAAAGCATTGGGCGTTTATTGCAAAACCAACCATAGTGGTATCTAGCATCGTTGGTTCCAGGACTTTGAACCATACATGATATTCCAGACCTGTACCTGCGTGTAAAGAAAATCTTCCACAAATGAACACTCTTGGCAAGGGTTAAATCCATCAATGCCGTTCTAGAGAATCATTAGATGTCGCCAACGTTCCGCCCAATCCCCGTGGGCTGAAAATCGTTAATCTCTGAGTCTTTGACTGGAAGGCACTGACCAAGTGCAGCAACGAATTGCCTCAACAGTTTCCCACTTGCAATGAAAAAACTGAAACTTTTATGTTGACATGTTCTAAATTCTAAATGTTGTTTGTTCGAAGTTTCCTGAGTTTCCTGTGACAAGTAAATCAGTTGAATGTTCTAAGTTTCCTGTTAAACAGTTTCCTGTCGGTGCTTCCCACGTGCCAATTTACTGAGCTCAACCACCGTTGCGCTGGTGCAGCTCTCCAAGGGCCACTCCATGAAGCCTCGGAGGGGCAGCAAGCCGCGACGTGGGTCATGACTTCACCACTTGGGCTGAAGACATGTCAGGCGGAAAGGACCGCAGCAGCAAGAGAGCGACCTGAAATCATGCAGAACATGCAAAAAGTCTACAGGTTGTTGTATGAAGATCTGAAGAGATCTCAATAGATCTCAATATAATGTAAAATGTCCTAGTCATCCTAGTCCTTGGTTTGTTGATTTTGTTGTCCGTTTTCTGCACCATGCCAGCGCTGAGTTGTCAGGGTACCACTGGAACTACATGTGTAGTGTGCCTGTGTCTGATCAACCTATGGCAAGTACCTTATTAAGGCACAGGGCTGAGCCAAAACAATCCTCTTGCCGCTACTTGGGATACAACTTGCGCGGTTGTCGCAATCTGTTCATCGAGTTCATCAACTTCACGATGTGTTGGGTAGTTACTTGACTTCGATTCGACACAGGCTACTTCTGAATCAATTTGCTTTTTGCGTTGCTTTTTCAGTTTTAGGCAATCAATGACAATGATGTATATAATGCTCCCAAATAGCCTGATCATGTTTCAGTTCCAATCAGTACTTCGGACCATTCTTCGGTGTTGGAGTGCACCATTCGCCTCAGGCCGCTCGAAGGCAATCGCGTTCCACAGCACGGAGTGACCACTGGGATCCTGGAGCTCCAGCGACCCTCATGGAATGCTTCCAGTGGTGAAACATGGCACGGTTCGTAAACAGCAGTCACCAACAACCATGATCCATGGCGCTACTGATCCAATTTGGATCCAAGTAGTACCTGCACATGGTGGAGTGATGTTCTTTCCCAAGTATATTGAACTGAAGTACAATCGGCAAAGGGATATGAATGCGGGGTTCTTTTGGATGTTTGATTTCGAATGGTACCGTATATGTACCGTACAGTATGTGGGCTCAAACTTGCCTCTGAGATCCAACACGGATCTGGTCTACGGTCAGAGTGTATTGAATTCGGTTTGGTCCATCAGTTTCGATTCAGGATACAACAAGAGGTTGGAAAACCACCACGCAAATAAAAGCACCTGAGAACGGAGGGAAGCAAGCCAGCCCCCTGAGCTTGCTTACTCAGGACGGTGGGTGTGAAGCAAGGCGTATGCCGTCTATGACTTTACTCTTATACAGCATTCATCTGTTTGTCGACTGTAACCTCACTGCTAAATCATCTAGGTATCAAAGGAGCACGAGTCCACGCAAATCACCCACCCAAGTTCCTCTTCAAAAAACTAAGACTCCGGTTACGTTGCACCCCCAGGCAAAAAAACAAGCAAACAGACTGCGAGATCTACCGCCACATCTGTATGATCACATGCCCGCCACGTTCCAAGTGCACAAAAAACAGAAGGGCTTTCACAACACAAAGCTCAGTTGCAAAGACTGTGACTCCGGAAACCAAGACTACTATGTGCGTTGCGTACTGATGTTGGGCATGTCCCAGCAACGAAACCCCGAAAAAAGACATGGCAAATACCTTTGGATGCCTTTGGATACCTTTGGATACCTTTCGTTTTCAACCACCACAAGCTCAAAGCTGTTTTTCTTACTTTTTTCGCGCACCTCATGTCTAAAACCATGGTACTTGCAACTGTTTTTTGCAACTCACTCGCAAAAATATCGGTATTTGTGTGGTTTTGTCTCCACCGGTAGCATCACAAAAGCATATGCAACATAGCAAAAACCCTTTAACTTATATATATATATATACTCTGTTTCCTGCAGCGAACTTATCCAGAACAGGATGAAACAACGATGAAACGAACAATAAAATGCCAGTTCTTTGGACCAAATCCCTACGCTGCATTTGCCTTCTCAAAATACTCCAACCACCCCCGGCCCTCACACCCCATACAGAAGAACTTAATTCTGACAAAACTCAGCTACACCTTTCAGGCTGGCTTTGGTAACCTTGCTTTCATAACCACCACAACCTTGTTGAGACAGCACAGTATCTCAAAGAGGTGTGCCTGACTGTGCCGGCCAGTTTTTCGTGATATGCTCACACCGGAAATTCAATTTATCATAAAGCCGAGTCCCATACGGCTTCCCATCTGTTATCACGTACACTGCATGGATCGGTGGTCAATCACGAATAAAGAATGGCAACGCAGCTATCTGTCAGTCCGATCATACTGCTTTTAAGGAGAGGGATTCTCACTCAATCCAGAACAGTACATGATGGACTGCAACAAGTTGCCATATGTGGCATCCGATTACAAATGATCAAGTATGAGTGAGTTGCCATATTCGTTGCTACATTTGGCATGCGCTTATGATTGTAGTATCATGCAGTTCATGCCACTGGGTAGATTCGTGACTCCCAACAATTGCCCGTCCTGCGTCCGACCGGAGACTAAACCGCCATGACGAATGATGGACTCGACCTAGGTTCTGCTCGGTTCAGTGTGCAGTGTGAGTGTCTCCCCAATTCATGCACATGCTGCCTGACACATTCTGATAGTCTGAGTGGGGGTGGTTTCCACGAGTGTTGCAGTGACAATTTCTATCAAAACTCAGGAAAAATAGAGTACCAGTCAAATCCAATGAGGCCTTTGACGGTCACAAGTTGAGACTGACAGCTTGCTTCCCAAGGTCCATACTGACGCAATGTCTCCATTGACAATGGCACGCCAGAGTACCTACATCGCCAATGATGCATGACCAGAATACAGCCCCCGCCATTGCAGACTGCAATCTGATGCTGCACTTTCCAGACCAGCATTTGCCGTTCTGGCGAGGCTTCAACGAATTGTCAAGTTCAAGGTATGTGTCTGCGCCTCTGGTGTTGAGAGAAGGGTGCCATTGCCTTACGCAACCCTTGCCACAAGTTGAACTCAGGTAGCTCCATCGCAACACTGGATCACATTCCTGGGCTCCTGCCTGGCATTTGAAAGGTGCTTTGAAGTCGGGTAGTGCCTGCGCCGTTGACAACTTTCTGGAAGCCTTCACTGACAGTTTCAAAGGCTACATCACAAAGAGCGTGACCACCGCGAGTACCGCTTATGCTACTTGGTATATAGAGCGCTAGTTGTAATACCCCTTTCGTACGTATAACCTTCTACTGTATACGTAGTTGTATGTATCTTTGATTTATTTTGATTTGTGATTATGTTAATTTACCTTCCTTTGAAACCAACCATTGCAATTGCAGAGCTCATTCCACTGAGCACTGCCGCTGCCTTGCAAACACTCAGATAGCCTGGAAGACAAGGGCATTTCCGAATGAGTGTGACCTGTTGACCCCAGACTCTCTGTTGAGCCCCACTCAGCCCCAGTCAATTTGAAACATGATGATCTTGGTGTCTTTTGTAGACCTATTGTCTTCATGTCTTCCCTGCTCATACACACCACATGGTCAAGACTCGAACGTGGTTCCAAACAACCAGAAGATTCTCCCCATACATTGTCTTCCTTCCCCACCTCGTTGGTACCATTTATTGACACCTCATATTTGATCAATTCGGAAAGAATGCGAGCACTCGGGAATAGATTTTGCCGGAAGTCGCGAAGGATAAGATCTTAGACAAGGAGAAAGTCAACGTTCTCAACTTGTTGTTCTCACTTAGTACTCTTTTTGCTGCACAGAAAATGTGCAAGTCAGTCCAGATTGATTTGATCGAAAGACCAAGAGACTAGACATGAAGATTGAAAAAAGGAATGCAATTTAGCAACCGAACGATCTTCCATCCATCCCTATAATTCGAATTTCAATCTTCAGTACCACCCATATCTGGACTGCCCCAGCGAACAACTGAGCCGTCTGACACGAGTGCAGCGAATGCACCGCGGGTTGCCTGAATTGCTTCTACGTTCCGAAGTTGATCTTGGACGCCAACAATGTCAGCTCCCCGCACTTTGCAGCCCCATGCAGCAACTGATTCATCTGAGCATATCCCCGCAAAGGCGAGCGCGGTGGCCTGAATTGCGAGTACTTCTTTTTGTTGCAAGTGGACAGCGGAACTATCACCGCGACATGCTGGATTGCCCCATGCAACGACTGACCCGTCTGTCAAAATTGCAGCGAATGCTTTGTCTGTTGCCTGGATTTGCTCTACATTTGCGAGCTGCTCCTGTACAACGGAACTATCACCGCCACGTGCTGGATTGCCCCATGTAATGACTGACCCATCTGTCAAAATTGCAGCGAATGCTGTGTGTCTGTTGCCTGGATTTTCTCTACATTTGCGAGCTGCTCCTGCACAGCGGAACTATCACCGCCACATGCTGGATTGCCCCATGTAACGACTGACCCATTTGCCAATATTGCAGCGAATGCACTTTTTGTTGACTGGATTTGCCTTACATGTAGGAGCTTCCCATTAACAGCAGAACTATCGCCACCAAATTCCGGCTTGCCCCATGTAGCAACTGACCCATCTGCCAAGATTGCAGCAAATGCGCCAGCCGTTTTCTGAGCGCAGAGTACCTTCCTGAGTTTTTCTTGTACAGCAGCAACACTTCCACCATTCTGGGTATCTCCCCATGCAATGACTGACCCATCTGTCAAAATTGCAGCGAATGCTTTGTCTGTTGCCTGGATTTGCTCTACATTTGCGAGCTGCTCCTGCACAGCGGAACTATCACCGCCACATGCTGACTTGCCCCATGTAACGACTGACCCATCTGTCAAAATTGCAGCGAATGCTGTGTCTGTTGCCTGGATTTTCTCTACATTTGCGAGCTGCTCCTGCACAGCGGAACTATCACCGCCACATGCTGGATTGCCCCATGTAACGACTGACCCATTTGCCAATATTGCAGCGAATGCACTTTCTGTTGACTGGATTTGCCTTACATGTAGGAGCTTCCCATTAACAGCAGAACTATCGCCACCAAATTCCGGCTTGCCCCATGTAGCAACTGACCCATCTGACCAGATTGCAGCGAATGCTTGAGTTGTTGCAGCTAACACTGTTTGTGTTTGTTGTGCAACAGCTGTGATATTGTCGCCGTTCTGAAGCCGTGCATCTTGCAGTGTTTGCTGTGGATCGAGGATGTGATTTTTTGCCACTAGAGTCAAAGACCTTATTTGTGGAAACTCCTTTGCGGCCTCAGTCTCCAACTCCTCCACTTTAGCGGAACTCTCCAAGCAAAAGCTTTTGCTTAGACCGCTCGGCAAAGATACCTCTAATTGAATCTGGTCTCCAGCCTTGTGCATTTCTGGAGCAAAGAATTCACAAGGTTGCAAGAAACATCCTGAGCCATATTCCACTGAAAATGCAGGTCTTGTCTCCTGGAGGGATGCCAATGGAAAGGGGTGCACTCTTAGTATTCCCTTGCGGAAATTGTATCTTGCTATTCGCGGTTCAGTAGACATGTAAATTTTAGTCATCTCAGTGCTCAGGAGCACCATTGTAAAATGTTTTTCTTTCATTCATTGATCCCAGTTGTTCGCACACCCATCAGCCAGCGTGAACGATCATCAACCCGTTGAACAGTTTTCATAGCATCTTCGCCAATACATCTGTTCCCATCCCTTTTCTTTTTTCAGCAGCACCTAGCACCATCTTAGCACCATCAGATACCATCAGCCTGTGGAGCCTTCCATCAGATACCATCAGCCTGTGCCACCAAGAAACTCTTTCAGCATGTGCTCCAGGAATGGCAGGACGCCCAACTCCGAGGCAGCCGATTTGGAGCCCAGCTCCAGCTGCCAATTCAGCAGAGCCTCCAGACGTCGAACGGCCACAAGGTCGGGCTCGTGGCGAGCTCGAGCTATGGCCTGGGCCGTGCTATGACGTGGGGTGGTACCCCATGGTGGCAGAGTGGTTTCATGCGGTTTCCCTTTGTTTCCATGCTAAAAATGAGCATGTTGACCATTCGACTGCAGTCCTAGAATGCCACAAATGACCACAATTGGCGATGGTTGGGGGCAACACCAAGGCTATATACCCAATGTCTATCGGCATCCGATGACCTCCGTCCCAGTGGCACCTTGTCCAGCAATGCGGAGACTAGAGGAGTACTCGCAGATGCTCGAGACACCATGCCTCAGTTTGGTTGACTCTGTTCAAATCAAAATAATTACAAATGCTCTTTGCCAAGATCACTTGAAACCTGGTGCACATACGACCCGTTTGCCTGCTGAAAGCATCTGGTTAGTTCACATTGGTTGGCTAAGTGTTCCTACTGCACATCAACCGTTTTGCATCACAAAATCTTGCCAACTATTGCCAGTTCTTGTGGCTGCCATTGACATCCATCAACATTCAGCATCACTAATCATGCAGATTGACTGCTGTTGTGGTTGGTCTGGTTGTTGGTTCACTGGTTTTGTTTGCACTTGGCAATTCTTCCGCTGCCCAGTCACCGAAATCTGCCCTGATCCGTATCCTGTCAGGATCACCTCGGCAGTGAACAAAATCAGGTGGCTGGGCCGAGTGGACGACCTGGGAGTTCTCGTTGGCCAGCATTGATTGAAAATGGTGAAGGATGTTTGCCGTACGTCAATGATTCATGTTTGGGAATGGCCAATCATTCCATGATGGTGTCAGTAAAGCCCAAGAAAACATCACCTGCTCAGCTGTGGAATGGCCAGTCTGGGCCATGGAAAACGACCTGATGGGAATACCCAAACCATCACCAGGCCTTGCTTCGCCAAGGCAGAAAGGTTCCGCCAGGCTGTGAACATCTGCTCCAGCACAGTGACCACCTCGCTCCAGTGAGGCACTGGGTCCATGCCAGGCTCAGATATCATGCCGCTTCAATGGCGTAAAACCGATCGTTTGCTGCCAATGGATTTTTACACTTTGGCTCTGGGTGGCAGACGTCAGTCAGTGCCTCTTGCCTGAGTCATTGTGTCTGTGAAGGTGTTTTCGGCTGTCTTTCTGCGAAGTTTGAAGTTTCAAAGCTACTCAAGTCTAGTCTCGTGTAGTTGGACGGTCTAACATGCAGGGTTTTCGTTTTCATCTGCTACCAAGCTGATTGTCTATCTTGCAGAGTTGTTCACACCATGTCTGTGCTTAATTCTGCAAGAGCTTGTTGTAGGCCCTGAGACAGGGCGGATTCTCTGAACTGTCTGTGTCAACAACTTGAGGCCGGGACTTCGGCCCCAGCGCCTGACAACCAATATCAGCAACGCAGAAGCTGATTCCGTGGGTCCACAGTCGTGGAAGTTCTCCCATCCTTCGGTTGCTGGAGATCCCCAAACAGCACACGCCAAGGAGACTAAGGACTCTCCGAGCTCTTCTTGTCCTGCCTCTTTGGCGGCTTGCTCGCAGCTTTGCCACTTTTGCAAGCTGCTGACTAGCTCCTTAGCTGCCACGGCACATGTGCTTTCAAAAGCCTGTCCCTCAAGGGATTACTTCAAACAACAAAAAGTGAGAAGCCAAGACCATGAATTTGGACTGTGCTCAGCATGTGCTCTTGAGGGCCGACCCTCTGGGCCTATCACACGGATAGCCTTCAGCTCTTTGGTAGGCCAACCTAGACCTCGGTCGCAGCTGCTGCCGGCAATGTCCTCCACAACCACATGGCATCTTGACTCCCACATTGCTTCAGCCGTAGGCCCTTTCCACCTCATACTACTCATCCCCTGGCCACCTAAAAATGTATCAGGTTCCCTCCTTAACAATCCTTGGGGGTGTGACACAAGTGGGAACCGGCAAGGCAAGCGCAGAAAGCTGAACAAGCGCAATGCTGAGCCCACGAACCCTCCAAGTCCTGCTCAGTCAGCCTGGCTACATGGCATCTGAGGTCATTCTTTTTGATGTCAATTGAATCTCCAACGGGATTGACAAGGGGTTACAAAATGTTACAAACATCCAGGGTCTCCGCTGTTGACAACGTGGTCCTGCAATCCTAAGATTGTCATGGCTTTGGCGTGGAAAAGCATCCCAGTTAGACAGAGAATATTCATCAATTGCCTCTGCGGTATCAAACATATGTGCGTAGGTATGTAATGTAGAGTGAAGCAATGTAATGTCTAAGGCAATGGAATGCAGTGCAATGCAGTGCAATGCAAGGCAACATCATCTAATGCGATGTAATATTCTGTAATGCAAAGCATGTCTTTCTCTGCGTATAGGTATGAAATACATTGATGTTTATTTACTGATATACACACTTGTATTGTACGCAGATAGTACGGAACCATATTTGACTAGAATTACATTGCAAGTACCAGGTAGGTTCAAATCCATGACAGAACAACGACAACAACCACAAGCAAAACCACAAGCACAATGACAATGACAACCCCAACATACCCGAACTATCCCCAACCACGACAACCAGAGATCCACCACTGTCCACTGACAAAAACCCACTGCCGGGAACCACTGTCCACCAGTGGTGAGCCTGGACGCTTCCAAGATGTCTTTGGCTCGCTGAAGCAAAGCCTCCAACTCCGTAGGATGTGCCATGGGCTTCGCAGCATTGGCCTGGGCGTCGGCGTCGGCCCTTCAAAGGGAACCCACCTTCCCAAGGAGAGCTGTGCAGAGGGAGATCCCTTTGGACAAATCCCGTGAGGTCCGTTTTTGCCGAAAATTCACAGGGATACATAAGAAATCATAGGAACATACACTACAGTAATCAGTTCCGTCGAAGTTGGAGACTTCCAAAGCCATTTCATTCGCTGAGGCACATCTTCAAAAAGGAACATGCTCTTGAAAAAGAAAAGCACGAGGATCGATTTGATTCAAGCATCAGTAGCCGTTGTTCACCATTTTAAATCCATGACTGACCATTACAAACCATCACTAGGCATTTTTGACCGTCGTGTTTAAAACCATTATAAATAGATATAAATAGTGGTTCACTTTCAAAAACCATCACTACCATTCACTGTCCATATCTAACCGTCAACCGCTGTCACGCAGCTCCAGCGCCTGGCTCTCCACCATTCCATTCACTTGAGGAACAATTCCAGCAACCTGAGACTGGGCAACACCTCAACGACCCTAGTGTTGACACCTGAGTTTTGAAAGTCCCTACAGCGCTATGGTTCCCTTCTCCAATAGGACAAACATGGACAAACTAAGTCAGTAGACTTCAGTAGACCCCACAATTACATGGATAGCTCTCTGGCAACTGCGGATCACTGCGCGAGACCCGACCTCGGCTGCTACCTCTTCCAGCCGGCTTTGCCTCCCGCAGTTTTCTTCTCGGCTGAACCATTGGTTCAAGGTGCGATGCATCTTTGCGGAACCACAATGCCTAGAAACTGGGGATGTCCAAAACTGGTGTTTCAAAAGGTGGTTTGGTTTCCCTATATATATTTCGAGAGAAAAAACATTTGAGAGATGGTGCCGCATTTGTGGACCCATATCATGAGACACAGAGTGGCCGCATGTGATCTCCAGATTAAACATCGGTTGGCTTCTGACAGCATTGTCTCAAAGATCCAAGCTTTCCTTCGTAAACGATCTCAACCTGAGAAGTACGTCCTTATCCAGCTGTCTTAAAAATTGTTTCAAAGATTTTCTGAAAGATTTTCTTAAAAATGCAATTCTTTCCTGATCCAAAAAATTCTTAAAGAGCTGTTTTTTAAAATCCTTTTCGGATGACCTTCTTAAAAATCTGCTTCAAACAGGATAGCAACTTCAGAGCTCTCAACTCTGGCAGCCTGACAGTCCCTCGCGCTTTGGGGAATGGCCTCTGGAAACGACGGGGGGAAGCATGTCACAGCATGTCTTGATGGCACTCCCCTGCCCTCTGCAAGTGCCAGCTTTTGCCAAGAACTTGTATTGACTCTTCGAAAGGAAGGTGGTGATTGCAAATAAACAATTCGTTATTGGCTTTCATGACTGGTTGTCCATCAAGTCTGGGATTTTTCATGATTCTGGTGACTCAAGGGCGATTTTTCATGATTAAGTCCTGGATCTTTCATATTTTTTCATGCCATCAATCTGTGCTGCTGAAGTTTCTTCAGTGCCGAACTGCTGCTGCTGCATGTGCTCTGAGTATTGCTGCTGCTGGACCAGTTTCAAGGACCGCTCCAGCTCTTGCCTTGGAACTGGGTCATGGTTTAGCTGGTGAATGGCTGGTTGATAGCCATCCACAATAATGGTTGATAATATGTTAATACTTAATAATGGTTGATGATGGTTAATACTGGTTAATAGCTGGTTAATAATGGTTGATAGTTAATACTTAATCAATAATGGTTGATAGTGGTGTTTAATGTTAATGCTTAATAATTTTTAATCATGGTTAATGATGGTTCATAATAGTGATTGATAATGATGGTCAATCATGCTTAACCATGGTAATGATGGTTGATCATGGAGAACGATGGTTCATCATGATTGCTAATGAATGCTAATAATGTCTTGTCCTGGTTCATGATGTTCATCATGGTCAGTGATTGCTGAGAACAATGGTTAATGGTGGTCAATCCTTGTTCATGATGCTGGAGAATGTCAATGATAGGTAATGGTGGTTGATGATAGTCGACTACGATATTTTGTCGTGGTTAATCATGCTTCATCATGGCTGATTCTGGTTGAGAACAATGGTCAATGGTGGCTAATCATGGTCAATCGTGGTTGATACTGCTAATGATTGTCAATCGTGATTAATGATGGTTGAGAATAGTGGTGAATCCTGGTTGATAATGGTTTGCAAAGCTAATGATTCATAATCCTGGTTGATGATGGCTGATGATAATGGTCAATGACGGTCAATAGTATTGGCTAATGAGGCTCAACAGGGGTTGATGATGGTTAATCATTTTCAATGATTGTTAATAGTTATGATAACAATGGTTCATCAGATGATGGTTGCAGCAATGATAAATGATGGTACATCATGGATAATGATGGTTGATACTTGTGATTAATGATGCTAATCATAAATGATAGTTAATCATGTTTGATCGTGCTGCAATCTGCTGCACATCCTCCTGGTCAAGTTGCTTCGCAATACATTGCGATGTCAAATGGATGATGCCCCGTGCGGTCGAAAAATGTGGCAATACAATTGCCAATTCAATGGCAGCTGCGCAGCAAAGCATGAAGACTGAAAGCGGTCAACTCACAGAGTAGTTTGCTGTCTGATTATGTTTTGTGCCTGTGTCTTGAAGTTTGCATAGTCACAGTCTACTCTCACTTGTGGTTTGCTTGATCAATCTTGGTCTCATTGGTTTCCCCTTGTCGGTTTCACCACCTGGTGCTTTCAAGGCCTGAAAGGCGCCCCAGCTTTGAGCACCCCCACTGCATGGCCATCTGAAAAGCAAGGTCGGGGCCCTGCGGTGATAAGGGTCATGGGGAGCTGCGGGGCCAAAACTACCACTGGTGGTGAATGACCAACGACAATACTCAACAACAACAACAACAACAACAACAACAACAACAACAACAACAACAACAACAACGTGCAAGTATACCGTCAGGGATGTATACGTGACATACCAAATAACATGGGAGTTATACCAAAAAACCAGTTTGGACTACCACATGGCCAATGATGGCAAACGAGAACTGATAACTCTTAGTCATGCCGCCATGCCAGTCGCCAGTGATGCGTGGGAGAGCTGTTGATCACCAGAGCTGCCAGTCGCCCGTGGTGCTCCCATGATCTCCCCCCATCGCCAGGGGTTGCGCAAGCGCAGGTGTGATCATTCGCGACTGTCCATCAACGGGGTAGCCCCAAACTCGTCAAAACACAAATCAGGATCAATTAGGAAAATCTCGCTCCAATTTTGGGTGTACAACGTTGATGACCTGAGCAATGACAAGTACACAATTTTGGCTTTTCGATGCTGTTCGCATTCTCATGGTCGGTAGACGGGAATTCTATCTTAGCCTGTAACCCCTACACAGGGGGTCAGCTGTGCCAATTCCCTGGGTACCCAACATGATATCCTGGTTTGTCGGCACTGTGCGGAGGAATGGTGCCCTCTGAGTTGCCAAAGGACATCCGATACATCTGTGATTTTGGTATTGACGTACTTGATGGTGTCCGTTGGAATTGAGATGTCCCGTTCTCCCCAAGATTGCAAGATATTGCAAGCACTTGGTGTGAAGAATGCAGCCGTGCCTCTGGCTTTGGTGGCACCTGTGGTTGAGGCCTTTGCAAACCAAGTGCAAGTGTCAAGCCCTCAGCACAGCCATCTCATTTCATGGTACGAGTACTTTGCGATGCTTGGAGAAAGCGGTGCGCACTGTAGCGAATTGCTGTTTTCCGAGGACCCTGCGCTGTCTGAACATATGGACGGCTGTAGGTCCGGCTGCTTGTATTCAGCAAGTCCTACACCATGGGAAGGGCCCCATACAGTTGCCGATGTCATCGGGTCCAGCTTTTCATGATCCTGCTTTAGTATGACAATTGTAGCAATATCACGCAGTCTTAGCCACCTAGTTCACCTGCTGCCAGCCCATTGTTTCAACATTATCCCTAAAACATGCTAAAACCATGCGTACTGAACCTTCATCTTGATACGGAAAACCTTTTAACCTGTGATGACCCAGTAATTGGCGCGTCTGCTGATTTGAAAATCTGTGACCTTCACTGCCCACTTACAAAACGTCAGCAGCTGGGCCTCCGGTCGAGACACACCTGGAGGATAGGGAATTCTCCCAGCAGGACTTTGGAAAATCGGTTGCAAAGAGTCTGTGCAAAAGTACTGTGTCTCCTTGCCTAGTTCAGGGACGAGTGCTGGTGCCCACGAGAACCTCAAAGCAAGATCCCCACGATGTTCGTGCAGAGATTCCATGGGGTTGAGGCTACTGCTGATCTGGACATTGCATCAGACTTCAAGGCTAGATGCCACTGCCACTTCCAAGTTCAGTGTTAAAAGCCCAAGAATCGCTAAGTTGCAACATCTAATTTGGTATACTGCAGCTTACTTCAGCATCAATGTACGAGCTTTTCTCTCTGCCAAGCAGCTCCAATGATTCTCGAGGAGCCATGCTTGGCATCGCAGGTGCGCCTAGCGCGCACGAGGGGCTGGGGCCAGGCCAGGGTTGAGGGCGCGTATGTGCACCACGTCTTCCTTGCATTCCCAGTACACCTAAGGAATGATGTCCTTTAGCATCATCAGCCTCTAAAAAAACATAGCTGTACCTCTGGTGGCAACGTCAAGACCCAAGAAAATCAGCAACAAAATTCTTGCAGCCCTGAAAGCCCTCCGAGTGCCGAACCTGTGGGGCTGGCGGGCTCTGTAGGTGGCGCAGAGCCAGCTGCCTCTGCCTCTGCTATCTCCTGAAGGTTCTCGAATGGAAAATTCTCTCCAGTCTCAAGAGAATTCTTTGTCTTCATGGAAATGTATGGTCACTGCTTCTGCACCGAAGGTGCAGCAGCATGCTTAATCATAGGAATCACAAGAACAATAGCATTAGCTTGGTAGGGGATTCTTCAAAGTTGAAAATTCCGTAGCATAATTTTGTATGTATGCCGCGTGTATATATGTGTGTGTGTGTATACTTCAAGAATATGTTTATCTTTCTATTCATTTATATCATCACTACATAAATTTGATTATATTTTGCTGTATGTAGATATTTGTATATACCGATAAATAGAAAAGTACATACAAATATAAACGTATGGGTACATTTGGTGCACATTGACACTGTGGACGCTAAAGGCTGACGTCGGCCCAAAGCAGGTCATGGGTTCCCCAAAGAAGTGCAACTCCAAACAGCCCAACTCGAAGCCCAACATTGACCCAATTGGATCGGACCTAACCTGGGCCTAGCATCGGCTCATGGGACACCCAGGTTGCTAAATGAAAAGATTGAACCCGCCTTAGATCTGGCCGGAATTCCCCGAATGCCTTTACTCAAAATGTGCCTTTCCAGCTATAGATTTCTGACGCTGTAATTCCGTTTCTTGTAGCTCAAGCCACCCACTATGTTTAAGAGAGGCATCATCCACCTTAAATCCCGAACCCCCAAATCCCGACACCCCACTACCCCTAGTTGATCCCACACTTTCATGCACATTCCCACTATTATGCCTACACGCAAGTTCTACATGACTTCCGTTGGTTGGTTTGCGCTGCCACACCATACCCACAGTCCTTCTTACCCTCGATTCATTTTGATTTTGGCGGTGTTTGTCGCAACACAACCCAAATTGCATCCCCCAAACCAAGGACCAAAGACCAGTAAAATAAGTTGCTTTCTCCGATGGGAAATGGGCATCGAACAGAACAAGAGCTCCTATGTGATCTGAACAAATCTTGGAGGTCTTCACATCTTCTCCATGTTTCCACAGCTGTCTGATGTGGGGAGGCGAAGTCAATGAAATCACGTGCTGTAAGCGGGCAGAGCTGCTTTTCAGAGCAGAGATTGAAGCATCCTGAGCTCAGATGGCCAGACCAGATCGCCAAAGAGGTCTGGTCCGATCCTGTCTGACCAGAATCTTGGCATCCCAACTCTCTTCCGCCGTATGCGGTACAGATGTTAGCTAAGTGTTTCTCTGACAGAGACAACGAGGCATCGGGGCGGCTTTGCCTGTGTAGAGCCACGCAAACCAACTCACAGATGTAGCAGCTGAACAAGATGCAATCTTATCCAAGAAGCAAGACTTGCAAAATGATCAAAAGTTTGCCATATCTTCACATCTCTTCACCAATCTGTCATCAGAGTGAGCCGGACCTCCTAGAGAAATGATGTGAATTACCGGGCACTCCATAAGAATGGAGCTGTAGCCCGGCTATATAATGGAAAACGACGCTTGCTTCTTTGGCCAATGTAAACATGTTTCCAACCGCATCATCGCGAGCACAAACATTCATGTCCATCCAGATTGGTGTTCCTGCAAATGTCTGTGGGAGACGGATGGATGGATGGATTGACGGACAAACGGACAAACTGACGAGCGGACGGACGGATGCATGGATGCATGGATGCATGGATGCATGGATGCATGGATGCATGGATGCATGGATGCATGGATGCGTGGATGCGTGGATGCATGGATCCATGGATGCATGGATGCATGGATCCATGGATGCATGGATGCATGGATGCATGGATGCATGGATGCATGGATGCATGGATGCATGGATGCATGTATGCATGTATGCATGTATGCACGTATCTATGTATGCATGCATGTATGCATGTATGCATGCATGTATGCCTGTATGCATCTATGCATGTATGTATGCATGCATGCATGGATGTATGTATGCATGGATTTATGTATGGATGTATGTATGCATGCATGCATGCATGTATGTATGTTTGTAGCATTGCATGCATGCAAGCAGGATGGGTGAGTGGGTGGGTGGATGTCTGGATGGATGGACGGACGGACGGACAGATGGATGGATGGATGTGTAATGTGTAATGTGTACATGCTGTGTATATATGTGCATTTATTTAGGTGTATATCTATGTACAGATAGATATAGACTGTGTATAGATACATAGATATGTAGATGTATAGATTTATAGACGTATAGATATCTAGATAAATGTATGTATAATATACAAATATATATATATATATATACATATGTATATATATGTAGCTATATATATATAAAGAGAGAGAGAGAGATAAAGATATACCTTAGAGCTTTTTGGAATATGTTTAGAGCTCGGGCTGTATTAGACATACAGTAGACATACAATGTTTCACAGCGTTCAATAATAGTGGCCACGTGTCACAGAAGTTGTCATCATATCATAGAAGTTGTCATCGTATCATATAGAAGTTGTTATGGTATCATAGAAGTTGTCATCGTATCACAGGGCCACCTAATAACGTTCGTGTTGAATTGCTTCAGAATGAACTGCAAGCATTGCTTTAATGGCCACGTATCTGCAGAATTGGGTGAAGCTCTCAACCATACTATACGTATATACGTAAATATATTCATATATAGAGAGAGATATAATGATCACTATCTGCATTTATCCATGTACCATCTACCCGGACATTCATAATATGCATACTAATACATGCGCATTTAGAGAGAAAGGGAGAGATATCACTTGAATCTGCACTCGTGTAATGGTACTTATGCATGCATGTATATCGGCATATTTGGTATGTGTATATTTGTAGTACTGTAGTATGCTCCGCTCCGGAATATCACAACGAGTGCAACAGGCTCAACGGTTTTGGTGCAAAAAACCTAGTACACATCGTACTCGCATCCATTACCATGCCTTCAAATGAAGATTCACCAAAGTTGCTATTTCTTGGGGGACCAAGAAGCTTGGAGATTCCAGTTTTCACTTTCAAGAAACCCACTTTTATCGTACTCAAAGATGCGAGAAACACAAAACCTTTGAGAAGATTGCGCAGGCAAATGTAGGAGACATAGATAAAGAGAACATCCATGTAAACAAGAATGACTCATGAACCAAATGTACCCCCTACCTTGGTAAAAGCATGTCTTGATTCAACATTCTTCAGCCAAAGGGAAGCAAGTTACTATACCGGCAAATTCTTGGCCAACTCCAGGGTCATCGCCCGAATTGGCCCCCACTTGAGGATCTCTCAGGAACTCCATATCGCAAAGGAAAAAACCCATGGAGCCGGATGTAAATACTCGATAATACTGGAATAGTTGGACCTGGGTGAAAAGGAAGTGTAAAACAGTTGTGAATCGTCATGTCTCTTTGTGCGAGTTCGGAAAGGAATTCCAAAAATGGGTTCTGGCATAAGAAGCATCTCAATGCATCGCTTGCAACAGAGTGCATTCGTGCAGAGATTCTCCCAGGCTATGCTGGTCTAAGTTCCAATCTACCAATGCTGGTCTAAGTTCCAATCGTCCCAGTCAGCACTTGCTGGCAAAGCGCCCTCACGCATCCTTTTGCTATTTTTGTCTCAAGAAAGCATGACAAAGCTGCTCTCCAAACAAAAGGTCTGGAACTACGAGTAGTTGTGTTTCGGTGATTTTTTGCTTAAATGGAGATGACACTTGAGGAAACATGATAAAACATGATGAAACTACAGCAACATCTCCGGGCGGCACCTAAAAAGATCTGTGCCACTTACCTGGAGAATGAGGCTGTAGCCATGCCGTCAAGTGCAGCCAAGAAGTTCCAGAAGTGCCATGCAACACTGGCATCCTTCAATGCCGTTGTGATTCAATGTGCCGCATCGCATCGGTAGCACAGTTACTCCAACTGTGCTACCTTTTCTCGGCACGCAAAAATATGGCAAACTCAAGGAAAAAGAAATAATAAACAACAATGATAAAAGCATCAAAAACATGTTTTTCATGAAAGTCATCCGAGGATTTCGCGTGTGGTCAAGCAACCAGTCGATCAGTGGCCGGACTACATGTGCAGCAAAATGAAAACATCCAGCCCTGCAAGGAGCCCTGCAAGGAGCCCTGCAAGGATCTGGGCGCCTGCCATGAGATGGGAGGATTTTCAAGGAGAAAGACAACGAAAGAAATCACATGGCTTGATGCTGGGATAGCGAGCTTTCTTGGTGCAAATTCAAGGCCGGAATCAGCTTTGTTGATGACACAGAATCCACAAAGAAACAGAATTCACCATCAAATTCACCCCCCAAACATAGAACTCCTGCGCCAAATCCGCTCGCTCCTGTCGCTCCGGCTTCTGTCTTGGTTTGACGCCAGGCAAGCGCAGGCCGCCTCTCGGCATGGGCGAAGCCATGGCGGCGGTGTCAGTGTATCGTTGATAGAAACAGCCAGGATGGCTCCGTCAAGGCTGTTTCTATCACAGCTGATAGAAACAATAGAAACAGCCGGTTGATAGAAACAGCTTCCAAGTTGGAATTGTTTCATTGTGAGCATCCTTCGAGAATTCCAAGTTGTGACAAATGCGTACAGGATGCTACCTGTAGTTGTGAGTCTCTTTGAGAAAAGTCACCATTTGGTATGTACATGCCCACCTTTAGACTCAATACTAGCGCCCAAGAAAAAGTAACAAAGCTCCCAAATCTTTCCAAATGGGGATGATCTTGGGTTTGAATTGTTTCATCCCCATTTTGCTTGCTTGTATCTCTGTCACTGATCCCCGTGACCCTGTGGTAGATTAAGCGATTAATCTGGCAATGCAAAAGCCCAAAAATTTCGGATACCTTATCCGCTGATGCTTTTAATCAACACATACACACCGAGATTCTCCCACCCGTATTCACCATCCACAGCTACCCATGACGAACTATCCGACATTCCTAAGCAATCTAAACCACTCGTTAACCAATCTAAACCACTCGTTAACCAATCTAAACCAATTGTTAACCAATCTAAACCACTCGTTAACCAATCTAAACCAATTGTTAACCAATCTAAACCAATTGTTAACCAATCTAAACCACTCGTTAACCAATCTAAACCAATTGTTAACCAATCTAAACCACTCGTTAACCAATCTAAACCAATTGTTAACCAATCTTAAACAATGCTAATCAATGTGAAGCAGTAACTCAGTAAAGCCTTACCAGTGACCATCACGAAGCCTTACCAGTCTCCATTCCCACCCCGGCACCGTGCCTGCAGCGGCCTTGGCACCTCCCAGCAAGGCTCTCAGACAGCTGCGCCCAGGCGCCTTGACGGGTTGGAAGCCTGGTTTTCCCAGGAGATCTTAACGGAGTTTTATAGGAGACCTGAATGGTTTCATAGGGAGGTGAATGGTTTTATAGGGGAGGTGAATGGTTTTATAAGAGATCTATGTAGCGGGTTTGAACCATCTGATGGTTAACAATAGGGGATTATGATCTTTAACAATGGTTGAACAACTACAAGTGTTGGTGGTTTCTTAATATTCTTAGTGGCTGGGGGTACACGCAAATCGTCCACGAGTTTGATCATCTTTGGTAGTACACCAACCATTTTGAGGAGTTCCTAATCTTAAGAAACCCTCATACAGGAACCATCAGTAGACCTTCCTTGACCAATATTCACCATTAATCATCATTAATCACCAGTAAATCCTCCTTAACCTCTACATACTAACCATCATCAAGCATCAGCATTGTGAACCCATGAACATCATCGACCTGAGCTAAATCTAGCCCTTGTTGACCACAATGAATCAACATGAACCAACCGTGATTAACCATGGTGAAGCATTGCTATCCTACGACCATTCAGGTCATTTGTTTACAGGGGATCCGTATTCTTCCACACCCTTTTGGTTAGGAGTGGTTCATATACAGTCAACAATGATGGACAAAGTGTGGACAATGGTGATTGATACCGATCAAGTATCTACAACACATGTCAGTGACCACAAGTTCTCATTATCTCGAACTCTCGAACCATCAATAAAATGGCATAGAAATCGCTCGCAACTTACAATAGATGAGTCCACAATTTGGTGGTTTGCCACGTGGCTCTCTCTGTAATCTCAAGAATGGAAGAGATTTCCAAATTCACTTGTAGAAGGAATTCCAATCATTTCTTTGACATGTTTCTCCTTGACATGTCTCTTTTTGACGTGTTTCTCTTTGACATGCTTAACCTGCCATGGTCCAAACAGAGACAGAGCAATGTAGGGCAATGATGGACAATGATGGGCAATGCCTCTGGGTCACCGTCCCGCAGGCCTTCTTGATAGCTGTCTTGTAGTGACTCACAGGTACAGGCCTTCTCTGTACTTTGCCCAAGATTTTGGCGCAGGACCTACAGCTTCATGTTGAAACGCCGGACAGGTTTGATTTATGTACGTAGGTTGCTGCTGGTCAAAACCGTGCGCCTGCAGGTCAACAACAAAAAAACTGTAGAATATGGCAGAATATTTCCTGGTGGGATGTTCATCCTCCCATGTTTTGGTACATTTGGACATGACCCACAGCTCTAGCAAATGCAGATCAAAGGCACCCGTTGAGACTGTGGCCAAAGCGGGTCACTTGAAATGTTCATTAACTTTAGACATGCTTTACTGCACAATGCTTCTGCACTGTCTGGGACAGCACAACTGACATGGCCTGCAGGTGGCTGTGCATGGTACAGCAGAAAGTACTGGATCCTTAATTAGCAGCTGTTTCGTAGCAAATGTGTGATGCACATACTTGTTTCAGAAATCTGTGCGAAATCAGTCCCTGAATTCGATTCAAAGATTGTTTGGGACAGACATAGGTGACAAATGGCAGGCTTCGACGTGAAACAATTGGTCTACCTTGCCAAGTCTGATGCAAAAGTCCCCCTGAGTCCGAGCCCCGCGCTTGTGTCAAATCCTTCAAATGGTGGAAGTCGGCCTCAGAGACAAAATGCCGAACCAAAATGCAGAGGTGGTGCCTGGCTGCCTATGTCAGCGTCTTGTTGCACGTGCAACACAGGAAAAGCCCAAGAAACAGAAGACAAACAGTGTGACAAATAGAATGTAAAGAAACATGTTTTGAAGACCGAAAATGTGCAGCAATCACAGTAAAGTTGTAGAAGCAGTTTTCTGTTCATCTAGAACTTAAACATACGAACTAAACCACCAGAAACGCGAGATGGAACGAGGGGGTAACGAGTACATCTTCGGCCAAGTTGCCAGCAACTCCTTGAGCTGAATAAATCTGCTGTGATGCTCAGGACACACTGGCACCACCAGAGCTTCGACTTCCACCATGTTGTTGAATTGGACGCTCCCTGAACCATCCTACAGGGATCTACAGGGCACAGTGCTTGGAGATGACAAGAGGTCTTCAAGAGGTGATGGTCTGTGGTTCAAGCAGTCGCGAAGTCCTGTGAGGCCGATAAACTGAAGGTGCTCTCCTCTTTGAAAGCATTGTTGCCATGACTTGAGAAATACCTCCGAAAGCCTCTGCATTCAGAGACAGGATGACTCTTGGGGCTGCATAGTAAGTTAATGCGACAAAACATGTCCTCTGCGAGTGCGAGACATTTTGTGGTGACATGCATCCAGTACGCTCAGGCCGGCACGAGCAGGTCGGGGCTTGCAGCTATCAAATTCCAACTTCGACAGAATGTTGTGATTCCAAAGCGAGAAGACAAACTCGTGCGAGGAGACATCACAGCCTAATCTGACAGCCTTCCTGGTGAGCTCTTGCGTGTGGCATTTATGACTAGCTCAGCCAGCCAAGGAGATGAATCACGAAAACTATATAGTATGGTTTTTGTTTGCTACCCATACGTTTCAAGTTTTGAGGGTAGTCAAAGCATATCAAAGCGCTCAAGCAATTTGCTGTCAAGCACGGTTCTCATGCGAAGAAGAAGAAGAAGAAGAAGAAGAAGAAGAAGAAGACGAAGAAGAAGAAGAAGAAGAAGAGGAAGAAGAACCAAGACGGTGTACGAAGTTCTAACTATTCAATCTTTCGGATGACCAAGACATCCAAAAGGCATCCAAGACACACGGATTCTGCAGCTCTTTGTTGTCTGCGTTTTCATAGACCACCACGTGTCGAAAGGGACTGGAGCACGCACGTCCAATGACCTGCACAAGAGATGTTCGGCAGCGTCGAACTCTGGGACCTCTAGGGTACCGATTGGGCGGATTGGAGGACCCTTGCAAGACCCCTTAGCGGAGATCCTTTGCGGATCATTGTGGGGAATATCTCCGGGACCATTGGGGACCCTTCTAAGAAATCCTTCCATTGGGGACACTCCCGAGCACCTTGGAGAGCTTCTCATCCAAAGACACTTTGGCCACTGGTGCTTGGACGCGGCCATCCGATTTGGCGTTGCCAACTGCTAAGAAGTCCACACAGGACTGGAGGAAGATATTGGAAGTCACCTCCTACAGCGAGGTCCCCCAGTGGTGATGATCCCAATGACCCAATGATCATTCAGATCAAGGGCTTTCACTGTGGGACACTCCTCGTTCTCCCACCACCATTGACCACTGCCGTTGTTCCCAAAGATCCCCCACAAAGCCTCAGTTTTGGAACGGCATGCAGTCCATGTCGTTCTGTAAGGCCCCGGGTTAGGGTAGAGTCTTATTCCCAAGAAAAATCAGAAGCGAGAAGAGAGACAGAACCCGAGTTGAGAAAGTTCAGATACCAGTTCCATCCCAGATGCTGCCAGGTCAAACTGTGCGATGATCTGCACACCATTGGGCTTCGCAGCACTGGGTGTGTTGTCGGGCAATGCCAAGACGGGCACCGCGCGATCTGTAGATCCGCTTAACCTCAAATTTGCCAAGGCCCCTGGGTTATCATCGCCTCTGTAGGTCGTTGCCTCCACTGCATCTTGGAGTGATTGGGTGATTAGGCTGTGTGGCATGCTGGGGTGATTGCTTCCCATCAACCTTGAGAGGTGCATAAAAGGTCGAAAGTTGTTTTGATCTCCAAGCAGTCTGCCAGTAGCCAGGCCACTTCTTCATAAGCTCAAGCACGGTGGCATCCTGCATGCTGCAAGTTTCTCGAAGCGTTGAATGCAGTGTAGCACAAACGAATCCTATCTGAAGCATCATCCAACCGAACAAAAGAAACCAATACTCGTCCATGGAACCGTATTTATGGTTCCTCATCAGATTTGAACCCACTTATCCTGAGCCGCGATCTAAATATCCCTTGATTTCCCCTTTCATAGCTATGAATTGTGATTCCCACCATCAGTGGCGCTTCCACACACAAGCCAGGTATGGTACAGTCCACTCCAGGCACCAACCGACACGCAGTTCTGGCCACCAACTTCGTCCTCCATCACATTCTCTGAATCTTCCAGGTCTTTGCTCAGAATGCTTCGCAAGTTTGTGCTTTCCAGGATATCTTTGGATGCCTCGCAACGAGCTACCCATCCCAATAGCCACAACTTCGGGAGCGGTGGCATCATTGTTTCACTCATGCTTATTGATGGTCCTGGTCCTGGTATCAGGATTGGTTCCAAACCGTTTTTGGGCTTCTAATGATTATCATTATTTGAATGACACCAGGATCATTGTTTCACTCCGGTAATTGTTCAATTTCTAATGACAATGGGTTTCCTTCAACGACCACGGTCCTTCGCCACACTGCCACCGCAAAGCTCCAAGATATCATTGGCTGTTAGCACCTTAGATTCGATGGTGACCCCCAGCCATCCAAAACTAGCGGGGAAACCTCGAAAGCTGATGGTTACATATGGTTGCCTACTGGCATCGGTAACCATGACTAGCGATAGCCGTGACTTTTGACCAAAATGCCTCCAAAGCTGTTGGTCAATAACCATGACGACTAATGATGATGATGGTTTTTTGCGTTTCAATCATGAAAAACAATTTTGGAGGACCATCAAACCCGGAAGACCACTTGACATGAACCTGATGAACATCGGACAAGGCCATAGATGGAAAGTGCTGGAGACCATGACGCGGAAGCGTGATCACATAGCCCTGCGCTGATAGCGGTTCATCACACTCGGCAAATCATGGTGATCAACAACACACAGCAAACAGCAAACAGCAAACAGCAAACAACAACAACAACAACAACAACAACAACGACAACGACAACGACAACGACAACGACAACGACAACGACAACAACAACAACAACAACAACAACCACAACAACAAACACAACAACCACAACAACAAACACAACAACCACAACAACAAACACAACAACCACAACAACCACAACAACAACCACACGCACATACAATAATACGTAAGACTGATGGATGATAGAGGATAACCAACAGTTGTCGACAAGAATGGTCAATGCCAAGAATCTGCTCGCAATTCTCCTTCCGAAAAGCAAGGCACGCGTCTGCGCCTGAACAACATCAGGTGCTAACATGAGCTCCTATCCTTCCTGAAGTAACAACCAAAACTCATGAAGAGAATCACGAATAATGGCTTTTAGGAGCAGTATGATGATTTATCATTATTGACGGTTTTCAATAACAATCATCATCATCATCATCATCATCATCATCATCATCATCATCATCATCATTGTTATTACCTTGCAATAGTCCTTTGCGATTTGCTCATCTGCTCAACGCTTTGGCCTTTGAAGCCTTTCGACCAACTCCCGCAGTGGCTGTGAAGAGTCGAATGGCTCCTCAACGGAATGTGCCAAGATATTGAAGATATCATTGCAAGCACCCGGGGTCGGACAGTAGCATTCTGACGTTCAGAAGACATCTAAAAAACAAACTTCATGAAGATATGTGAAGATCCTATCCTAGCCTTTCGATTGTGGCGCACAAACCACCAAATTGCAGTCCCAAGACCCAGAAAATCAAGAGACTGAGGAGAAGAGACTGAGAAAACCAAGGATCAAAGACCAAGCTGGATGTTCTCGGGCTCTTCAAGAAGGAACGCACGGGCATCTCCGCCAACTTGCTCAGCAAGGCTTTGGTGGCCGGCCACGACTCATCGCAGTCAGCCAGAGACGAGACCTCTTCGCGGAATGAATTCGGAGCAGCCAAAAACTCGACAGAAAAAAAAACAAAAATAAATCCAAATGGTGGGCTATAACAAGGCTTTCCTGAAATTGTCCCATAAATTCATGCAGTGAATTCAAATATGTTTCTGCGAGGTGAAGACTAAAGTGATTGGGAAACACTCCATGCTTCTCATGCTCCAAATTTACCGGTGCCAAGCTGCCAAGAAAGAGTTGAAGTCTGAACAATCCAGAAACTCCAAGCTGTTCTCGAACTCAACCTGAAGGAGTTTCCTTCCAGCTATTTCTTGTACCACTTCTTTGTGAAACGAGTCTGAGACAACTTTGCCAGTATATGCAATCAATACAACTGACATGAGCAATCCAGATAATACTGCACCCTCCATCAATGCGATTTGAATGCGACGTGAATGCGACGTGAAAGCATGTTCCAGTCAAACTTATTGAGGCCCAACAGATCAGAGCGGAGAGCGGTTGGACCACTATATGCTTCACTCCGATCGCACAGTGTCACACATCTGCTTGCTCCTGCTGTGAAGATTCGTGGTGCGACAGTGTACCTATGTAGACATTTTCCTTCTGCGACCAAGATACTACACATGCACCCATGCGCTTCTCATGAAGCTCGGAGAGCACTGAAGATGCTAAATCTTCGCAGTGCACCTCAGTTGAGAGTGCTGCTGAGTGCTGCTTCAAGGACTCTCTCAGTAGACTCGGGGTTCTCCTTGGAGGAAAGCCAAACATTAAGTGAGACCGTCAGACCATGCCCCATTGGCCTTAGAGTAGTCCTGGTCCGCTTGCACCAAAAGTGCCCAGCACATCCCAGCACGACGTGAAGTACATATGAGTGTGATCAATCGCACAAGCTATAAATTTGCTGCAGGAGAGTGCCTTGTGATTTTCCAGTGTCTATATCTGAAAGGGCGGTTCTAGATCACACAAGAGACTGCAAATATAGATATGATAGGGTGAGTTTCATATTTCTCGATTCACACACGAAATTGCAAATATCATTTTAGTGGTGCAAAAAGAGCAGATGTCCCAAAGCTCCTTGCATGGCATTGAAGGATGGCTTTGTCAGCCGGGCATTTCACTAGAACTAAAGGGACCCCCAAACTCGATGTCAAAGTCTGAACATTGCCTCGACTTCAAACGCGTCCCCAAGCTGTCGACAAGATACGATTAGAATTCCAAAAATCATGTCAGCCATGCATACGCCCGCGATATCTATAAATCAACTACGTATGTGTATCTAACATATGTACATTTAAATAGATGCAATGGATGGATGGATGGATGGATGGATGGATGGATGGATGGATGGATGGATGGATGGATGGATGGATGGATGGATGGATGGATGGATGGATGGATG
>VSDK01016095.1:614822-635526 GCA_009767595.1 Symbiodinium kawagutii
CATAGATCCGCAGATAGATAGATAGATAGATAGATAGATAGATAGATAGATAGATAGATAGATAGATCCGCAGATATAGAGATAGATAGGCAGGCAGACAGACAGACAGACAGACAGACAGACAGATAGACAGACAGACAGACAGATAGACAGACAGACAGATAGATAGATAGGCAGACAGATAGATAGATAGATAGATGGATGAATAGATAGATAAAAAGGGCGAGAGAGAGAGAGAGAGAGTCTGCCAACCAGTCAGCCAGTTTTCAAGAATGGAGACTGCGAGGCTGCATGTAAGTTGCTGTTTTGGATCTGGTTTTTGGAATGCTTAAAAATCCATAAATACAAAACACATCAAAATTCATGCACTTAGTCAGTTCAAACAACACGACTGTCGGATTGATAACTTTGGAAAAATAAACCCCAGCAGTTCGTGGCCAAGTTGCTCGCAAGACCGAATTTGGCCGCATGATCATTCGAGCATCCAAGAAGTGCTGCAAAGGGCTCTCCTTAGCTTTCGGAGGCTATCTGCTCTCCAGTTCCGCGACAACTTCAAGAATTTCAAAACTAAGACTTTGTCCGAGGCTTTCGTTTGATCTTTCCTTACCTGGACACTTGACTAGCTAGCTGACTACCGCTTGAGTACCTGACTGCTTTGACAAGTTGATTACTTGCTTGACTGGCCCCAGCTGACAACTGCTAGCCACTTCACTAGCTACAGCCTGGTGCAAGCTTGACTTGTAAGTACCTTATTGTATTCTAATTTAGGTACGTCCTTCTAACCACCTATTTGCCAAAGGATTTCTATCGCAGCCAAGCCCTTAGCCCAGGCGGCCAAGGTGAGAGACACCTTCGACTCGAAAGGCGAAGGCGGCTTGACGATGAGGCGCCTCAGCACCAGGATTGACGCAGCCCAACGTGGGCTGAGCGCGTGCAAAAACGAATGGGGGAACGACAAAACAGTGGTCATGTATTCCTTTATCAATGCACTGGGTGATGTTGAGGGTGAAAATGTGTGGTGCAAAAATTTGCAAATGTTCGGTGCAAATACTGGCAATGTTTCCGTAATCGGTGTAACTGAACAAAAAAGCGCCAATCAAACTGACAGCCATCTCCACATAGGCTCTTGCTTCGGGGTGTTCGTTCCCAAAAGTGTTCAGCAAAGTATCACAAAACAGCTTGGTTCGGAAAAGAAGTCGGTAACAGACTTTCAAGGCTGGAACTGTTGTATTGACGGGAGCGGGGATGCTCAATTGAAAGAGATGAGCACAATGAATTCAGAGTCTGATTGAGGCAGATTCTGCTAAAATCTGAAATGCAGGCAGTCCCAAAGAGAAACAGAATGTGACAGTCCAGCAATGGGTGTGTCACCTAATGGTCGGGTCGTACCAGATCTGACACGTTGAGGGTGCCCAAAACCCTGAAGCCAACTGCCTCATCTGCATGTGTTTGGTTCGCAACTTGCAGAAGAAAATGTCTTCTCAACAGCTTCATGACCAGATTGCCAGAGCTAAGACGTACAACTGTCTCTATCAAGTCCTTCCATTTAAGCGTTGTAACAACTGCATCTGACTTCAGCAAAGGAGCTGTTTGCCCTTTTTCTTGGCACTGGGCGTCTCATCACCTTCGCTCTGGGCCCGCATTCCTATCCCTGCAGTTGCATATGTTTATGCGTATAGTCTGAATCCTTTGTATCTTATGTGTTTAAGACTAAGCATATGATTTTCATATGTATTTCTATCATATATATATATGCAACGATTGCATCATATTTCTTCTATCTATCTATCTGTATATATATTTACAGTATATATTTTTTTCCTATAGAATAGATGTTGTGTATCTGTCTACGAAGAATCGTCGGCTCGGCATGGCTAAGGTTCACGGGCGCATGCCAATGCCGCACCTGTCGCCCTTGCTTCTTTGCCAGCTTTGGCATACGTCGATTTTGGAGCCTTAGGTGTAGCAGTGTAGCTTGAACGTCAGCGTGGTTTACCTCAAAGACTGCTACCCTGGCCATCTCGGAGCACGGGAACTATGCTCACAGGGCTGATGGGAATCAGTCGGTTAGCAAATGAGCACGACCCGAATCAGAGTGCAGAACAGTAGTGGCAGAAAAAGGGAAAAGGATGGAAAAGGGGCCCAGGAATTGACTTGGAGCATGCTCCATGTGAGCGTCAGCAATCAAACTCGTCACCTAAAGCTCCAAATCAAGGGGCACGCTTGGCATTGCGTTCGCCTGTCGTGCTTGAGTAGGACGAAGACCTCGAAAGCTCCTTGGACGGTAGAGCCATGGCGATGATGCAGTCTCCAAGCATGGCTTGGGCCTGCACTGCTTGGCTCACCATGAAAGTTCCTCCCTTGGTGATTCGCGATGAATGTGGTAGCATGTGAGCATGGTAATGTATAGCGCCAGACCTGTAAAGATTAGTTCTATAAATCAAATTTCATGTATATATTCAAATACATGCATATTAGATCATATAGATATTTGTTTGATTTAGGATGTTTATATTAGTATATCACTAGATTTCAATTATGTGAACGTAGCATAATGTCTGAACTTTCAAACCAAACGTGGCCTTGGCCACTGCCCATAAAATCCCAGGATAAGGTCAAGAGTCATCGTCCTCAACGTTGCCACTGCCATTGTTGTTACTCCAGAGGCCCATAGTGGCAGAGCTCAGTCTCTGTGGCCGTGTCCTGATCATCACTCGAAGAATCTGCAGGCTTCCATCGTTATGTTCCCTCAAAAAGGGTCCTGTTGCCAGTCCCCCAAACAACATCTCCCTCCCTCAGCAAATGACCAAACAGAAAATGCTTCAGGAAATGCCCTGTTCGCCGTAGTTTTATTGGAAGGTCACTGCATCCAAGCTGCTGGATGAAGGCGCACAAGGCGGCATCAAAAAGTTCTCAAATCGAAAATGCTGCTTGGCAAATTTGAAAAGGCCGTGCAGGCTACCCGTACCCTTGAGGCTGGTGAAAGAATTCGCAAAGAGACTGACTTTGGTCCTAGTGTCTGTGATGCTTACTCTGAGGAAACTTCTTCTTCACTTCCAGGTTTGTCATGGTCACACCTCCCTACTTCGTAGTATGACTAGGTATGGTGAGCATCCCGGGCTGCGTCTGCTGAGGTTGGGGGCAAAAGATCTGGGCCATGTACTTGTATTCTTGATCCAGCTATAGAGCCCAAAACGCTTCGTAAAGTCAAGGATACATCATGTTCAACTCTCATGTCCAGGCACTCAATATGTAATCATGAGAATTGGCTCTGCAAAGCCTGGGCCTGGAGTACCAAAGTTCGAAGCCTCTGGCTTCTGCAAAGCTTGGAAAGATATGAACTTGTGCTGCCACTGTATATCACTGCCTGCAGTGTCTGCTATGACACTCCATGACCCAGAAACAGTGAGGTCCTCTGCAGCACACGCCACTGTCACATCAATCTCAACCTGAGAAATTGACAGGCGTGAGGATGCAACCGTGCTCATAGCACTCTAGCTGCACTTTCCAGGTAGCAATGTGCCAAACCCTGGAAAGTTGATAGTTACAGTCCTGTCCATGCTACCACCTGCAAGAACATTGATGTTGCCCAAAGTTTTCGTCCGAGATTCTGGGGGCGGCAACGCTTCTGCACTCCTGTCTGAGTGAAAGTGCAAAGCAAGGTAAGTGCACTTCTGGACACAACGTAGCAGGCCCTAAGCCTACATGACGTCTTCGTTTCACGATCTGAATCTCACCCTTTGAAACCGTGGGCTGATTCTGGCAGCGCGTATCACCGATCAAAGCGTACTTGATCATTTCACAGCTGGGAACGAGAGGTACACCCGCCACGCCACCTCTGCGACTCGCTTTCCTTCTCCTGGGCTTCCAACAGGTTGTCCAGTCACGTCATGGGTTGACCAATTCGAATGAACTATCCTTGAAGATCTTGAAGATCTGAAGTCTATCAATACTTGAAGTCACTTGAAGTCTATAAAGATTATGTAAATGAAATAGCAATGTAATAGCGATGTAATCACAATGTAATAATATGAATGTAGAAGAGTTGTAAATGATAGATATGGTGAGAGATTCTCTCAACATCACCAGGCAGGCTTCCTGGTGTTTTTTGTCATACCAATGGTCCTGCTGACCAGGCTGCGAACATATCTACAAAGCTGCAGGATACGCAACCAAATACTGAATCTGGAGCATTGGGAAAGTCATGACAGCAAGCAAATCTTATGGCCTGTGCCGCCGCTTGCACCGCTTCTGCCGCTGCTTCTGCACGTTGCCGTGCGAGGGCTTCAGTTTTATCTTCAGAAGCCTCCAAACAGGTTGACAGTCAGAGGATTTCCGCCAAGTCGGATCGAATGAAAAGCATCTTGGTCTTCTTGGCTAATTTCAGAAGCACCAGCCCTCAATCGTTGCTGCCTTTCACTGTTCATTTAGGGCAAACACCCGTCAACGAAGCTGCAGGATACGCACCACCAAATACCGAATCTGGAGCATTGGGAAAGTCATGAAAGCAAGCCAATCTTATGGCCTGGGCCGCTGCTTGAACTGCTTCTGCCGCTGCTTCTGCACGTTGCCGTGCGAGGGCTTCAGTTTTGTCTTCAGAAGCCTGCAAACAGGCTGACAGTCAAAGGATTTCCACCAAGTCGCACCAAATCAAAAGCATGCTGGTCTTCTTGGCCAATTTCAGAAGCACCAGCCCTGAATCGTTGCTGCATTTCATCGTTCATTCGGGTTGTTCATTGTATTGTTCTTGCTCTTGGACTCATCTCAGAACCATACAACCTTCAAGTCCTCCATGTTTGAGGCTACCGTTCCCACATCTCATGGCCTGTGCCGCTGCTTGCACTGCTTCTGCTGCTGCCTCTGCACGTTGCCGTGCCAGGGCTTCCTCCTCAGAAGCCTGCGCCACTTTGCAATCGCAACCGTTGGAAAAACCTATCACCCTTCACTGCTCAACAGCGGTGTCTCGCTACCCAAAAATCATAGCCTTTATCTGCATACCTGCAAGTGCGACCCCTCAGGGGTTTTTGATGGCAATTTCTGGGTTTTGATGAACCCTGGGTGCTGCCCATGACGAATTCTTGCAAAAACAATCTGCCCAAATATTTACAAATATTAGTAAATATTAGTAAATATTTTGAGGGGTCGCACCCCAGAATTAGTTGCAAGAGAGCTATGCGACCCCTTAGCTTACCAGGAAATTCCTGAATACCTGATTTATCCTGACTTGTGCCAATCTCTGACACTGCCAATCTTACAACTATGGGATAAATGGCTCTCAAAATAGGGTTAAAATCAGGTTAAAAATATTAGTAAATATTTAGCTAATATTTAGCTAATATTTTACTAATATTTACTAATATTAGTTAATATTAGCTAATATCAGCTAATATCAGTAAATATCAGCTAATATCAGTAAATATCAGCTAATATCAGCAAATATTAGTGAAATATTAGCAAGTCAAAATTTTCAGCTTGTGTTAAAGACGTTCATGGGTCGCATCCTCGGGTACTCAAATAAATCCTATGAAAAAAAAGATGTTCATCAACATATCGCAAAAAAAAATATGTTCTGTCCATGATCCCCAGGTGTGTCGATCTGTGTGAAAGGTAAACAAGTCTGGCTGTGCCTTGTTCTCAGTGCCATTCATTTCCGGCACCTATGCAGAAGTGGTGAGAAATGATCAGAAATGATAGATCATTATCAGTTTATCATCATTATAGGTATCATAGTCCATGCAGTGACACCCCGGTGGCTGGTGACTCTTTGCACCCAGTTAACCCAGCATCGAGACGAGAACAAGGTCTGCATCCGAATTGGATCAACATCGCAATCCCCCGGCGCGGTGGGAACAGCCATAGGAACATCTTCAACCTGGGCCTTTAGACGCCTTTATCTGTGGTCAGTTAAGCACATGTTCTCACTTCATCTCAGATTGTCAGATTGACAGATCTCAGATTCTCACAGTGGTGCAATATGATCAATATGAGTATATAACTCATATATGAGTTTCAGTTTTTTCAGTTTCTGACTTCCCCTCCATCCCGTACCTCTTTGGAGTTTCGTCGCGTAAGCTCAGAGAGGCTTTCAGTACAGCGCACCTCAGAGCTGAAGACCCACAGCAAGGATCAGCAAGCTTAAAGCTGTTGCTTAATGCAGCCGCTCAAAAAAATTGCAAAAAAAAGGTCACACAAACATGTCATGAAATGTAACTGATTGCCACTGCTACCCTAGTCAACAGATCTTCGAAGGATGATCTCCACCAGTGAAGGTCTGTTTCAATCAGCTTCGGTGAGCTTTGGGGGGGCTAGGCGGAAAAAAGGCAAGCGAGGTAACCCGGCTCAGAAGGACAAAGTTTCAAATATCTGAATTGATTAAAGTGGTTCGAACATATTCGAGTGGCCTGTGGAAATGCTGAGCACTCGTTTTTTCCCTGGGCTTTTGCAGTCAACCTTTCCTTATTCGATGAGTTGACCTGCTCGGAGGAATTCGGGGATGTAGGCATCTAAATGGCGCCAGAATGCTGGGGACCTCATGAACAGGGCCAAAGTCATTCCCAGCACACCCAGCCACCAGCGCAAGGACTGACTAGTGAGAGCCTTGGCCGTAGCCTCCACTAAGAAGAGGGCACAAAGAAGTTGCCACAGCACTTCTCCTGCAGAGGCACTCACCAAGTTTCGCATAAAGCGCTGACGCAAGCTCTCACTGCAATCTGGAAGGGAACGAATCGGATCCAAGCCCTCCACCCATGTGAGGCTATCCTCATAAGCAATCTGAGGGTAAAGGTTTTTGAAGGAGGACGAGGTCAAACGCAACGGCGCGATTCGTGCAGTATCGAGGTCCATGAGGAAAGCACTCGAGGCTCCCAGGGCTTTTTCCACTTGTGAAAACTTCGGCGCGTAGCACGAGGCGATGGATGGGGTGTCACACCTCCATCTCTGCGGGTGCCGCAACAAGCGCAACGTGGGAACGACGAAATTGTCCTCGTCTTCCGAGACTTCCCCACCACCTGCCCTGATCTCAGCCACCTGAGAGTGAGCTAGCAGCTGTGTAGCAGCTGTAGTTGTTGGTTAATGTACTGTTTCTATCTACAGTCATCGTAGAAAATAAGAACTCACAAACACCAAAAAATTTAACAACATGTTCATTTGGGATGTGTTTACAGCTTGGTTCAAAGTTACTCCCGGCGGTAGCTAGAATCGCCCCTTATTAACCCCTGATCAACAAGCGCGTAGAACCAAACTAACCCACGATGATGACTACGACGACGACGACGACAATGATGATGATGTTGATGATGATGAACCAGTCGTTTTGATAACTGCTCGCCTCTCCTTGATATTGACTTCTGGAAGCGCCTACATCCTGTGCTGCTCGTGCCATGGCTGCATCCGAAGCATCGACCAGCACCAGGCAGTATACTCGTCGGATTGCCAAGGATCGGCACATGAGCTCTGCAGTTTGGACACTCAGCGGGACACCGACTTTTTCGGTGAAACGCAACAGTTCCAACACGATTTCCTCCTCACCACTCGGCCACTCAAAGATTGCAGAGGCCTTGGGCACAGTGATTCCAGCAGCAGGGAAGAAAAACATCGCAGCTTTCTGGCTCTCAGCCGGCAGGACTGCCTTCATTTCCGGCAAACCTTGTAGCTGATGTAAAATCGCCATCTCAGCTGAGCGCATTTCAAAAATGTCTGACCAGCGGGAAGCAAGCTTCCGATAAAGGAGGTGCGACTTGTATCGCTCCTCCTCACTTTTTCCAGGAATTGCAAAAAGCACTTTGGGACGTCGGGTGGATCTGCTGAGCCAGTCGGTCAAAGCTCCTTTGTCGACATGCAAGGGCAAACCAATGTTCGGAAAGGACGTGAGCACAAACTTCATCAACGCATTGGGAGTTTCGTGCATCTGAGTGACAGGGAAAATCTCCACGTTGCCCAAATGCTTTGCAAATTTCAGGACTGTTGGCAATACTCTCACCTTTAAGGGTAGCCACTTGGCTTGGTCATCTGTAAGGTCTATCCGACCAAAGCGCACCAAGTGTCCGTATTTCTGAATCTGATTCTCCCAAAAGGGATGGAAAGAAGCACAATGTGGGTTGTCAGGTCGAAACACCTGCACGATCCAAACATCATTGGAGAAAGTGACCAGTTCATTAAAGTTCTCTCGCGTCAAGGGTACACTCTTCGGAGATTTCAGCTCTGCGAGGCCAGCCCCTCCAGCTTCATCGTATGCCCCGCGCTTGGACTCATCCGACAGCGTCTCATAAGCCACAGCAATCTTCGAGAATGCCTCCTGGCAGGAGCTGCAGTTCGGATTCCTGTCGCAAGGTCGACAACGGAGCAGTAGACAAGTTCAGATGTTCCCATCATTTCTCATCGCTAGCCATCAAGATAGAAACGAGCTCAACCCCAAAAGAATTCTTTGTCCCCAAAGATCAACAGTGGAAATATTCTGAGGTCAAATCAGGTCAAATCAACGAAGCCCAAATGAATTGGTTGTTTCTTGTCGTTCCTTATTCACTTCTACAAGGCTACATTGATGGCTCCCAGGTGATTGGCTTCATATTCACATGTGCCTTCGCAAAATGCTTCGCGAAGCCTTTTTGTAGCAGGGTGTCTCAACCAGAGGCACCAGAACTTCAAAATCAAAGACCAGCCAGCTCTTAACCTTAAAGTTTCTTAAAGCTTCAGTGGGCTTTATTTGAAGATGCCATCCAGGAACAAAGATTTCAGCATGACTTTTGCGTCGGCTCCGGCGTAGGTTGGCCGGGAAGTTGGACTTTGGAGGCTTCACAGAGGTTTCGCGGCAAAGGGCACCAATTTGCTAGATCACACATTGGATAAAAACACGAAACTGCGTGTAAATTGTAAATGTTTTGTCTAAATGTGCCTTCGTGACTTGCTTTCGCAAGTGCAAATCTAGGTGGCTACGCAGTTACACCACACACAATTTGTCACAGAAATACCTTCGCAGCACTTTATAGTTTCAGTTTTGTTCAAATTTCGAAAAAATACGCAACTCTTAGGTGTGCCATGCTAAAGCCAGGCCTGTTGGGTATCGCCACGGTTTACTCATAAAATCTCCTAGGGCTGGGCAAACCTATTGATGAACAGCTTGGCCAGCCCCACCTGTCTGGATGCCATCTCTTTGCCAACGTCTTGTAAGCACGCTTGATGTCACCAGTTTCCGCATCACGGGTTACCCCCAGGACTGCGTAGTAGTCATCCGCCATTTCCACCTGACGATCGACCTGTTTGTCCAGGTTCTCGCCAGCAATGATGATGGCACAAGTAGCCACAAAAACGGCCATTAAGCCTAAAGGTACTTTATGTGCCTGGACGTACTGCACGGCCACCTCTTTAAATGGCAGCTCTGGCTCCTCAGGTTTCTTCTTTGAGCGTGTGTCCGATGTGTCCTGCGTACGGAAGTAGAGCTCCGCACGATTGATCGCCCACTGCAACACCTGCAGGAGGATGAAGGACTCGGTCCAGGAAGCAGCATTGGCATTTTCCAGAAGGCCGTCTGCATCAGCTCCGTCATGGCGCCGCTGATCTTTGGCAGCCGCCTTCGCACCTTTGCGCTGCACCGCTGGCATTGCGGCCCTGCCGGCCTTGAGCACTAACAGCTCACAGCGCGCATCCACCTTGCCCATCAGCAACCTATGAAACTCTTCTGAAATCCATAGTCCTCTCATGTCCTCGTGTCTGTTCATCTTCTGTCAGATCTTCAAAGGCCGACGTACCATGGAATCCCAGCCTTGCCAGGGGGGACTATCTCCTCCCGTGGTGTCACTGTTCCGGTGGACTCATCATCCTGAATCCGTTGCAGCAATGGGGAATCCCTGCATACTACTGTGCTCCGTTGATAAAGGGTAGGAGGTCATCTGCAGAATGGATGGTCATCGGGTGGGGATGGCGTGAGGATGGGGGGGTGGGAACGATGATCACTGTCAACCACTTGCACTTGCAACTCTGCACTTATCCCGGAAAACAAACATATTTCACCAAATGAAATCACAAACCATCTGGACCGCACGCGAAGACAAGAACCTAAAAGCTTACAACTTAAATCGAAACAAAAAGACACACACATACACATCATTCAAAATTACAAGGGGTGACGGTGACACGTTGAGGAAGTTGCAACCTATCAAGCGGCCAAAGAAAGCACATCATTGCATTTTTTTGCATGCAATGGAACCACAGACCTGCAGAAAACAGTAGCAGTGAAGCATAAAACAAGCATTCACACCGAATATATGTACAAACCACCTGCTTTTCTTTGATGGCCGAGATGCTATCATCAAATGCTTGCAGAAATGTTGAACAGTCCGTCAGCCCAACATGCCTCCTGCGGTATTTGCAGGCGTCCCACATCTGGCCTCATGCGTATTTCCACAATCTGTGAAGAGTTCTCCTTTTGTGTTGAGCCACTGCTGTTTTGATTCCACGGATGCTTACAACCATTGAATGGCCATGATAGTTCGTCGGTGGCTAATCATCTGTGTGTGTGTGTCTATCTGTGTGTCACAGGTCACTGTCACCTCGAGAGCTACAGCAGTTCGAGGACTTCACTTGCGATGCCGCCCGCGTGGCGTGAACTGCGTATCGTGACGCTGGTCCTTAAATGCCAAAACCTTTGGCCTTGAAGATCTTCCCCATTGATCATACAAGATCCAATCAGTTGCAAGCAGTTTTGCCACTTCGTGCAGCGCAATGCTGATATGAGTTGGTGCCAAAATTCTTGCCTTCATTTCTAGAGCTGCATCACTAAATCTCAAATGATACAGAAAGCCTCACTCAAGAGACTTTTGCTGACACGTTTAAACGTCCAGAAACTGAAATTATGCCAGTAGGCGTTTCGCATGGTTGGAGCCTGGGTTGGAATCTGTTCTCTTGCCGTTCTCTCTGTGGGTCTGACCCATGCGGTGTCTGCAGCAGAGGCATGTGGTGCGCCCTGTTTCTTCAAGGGGAGATTTTTCATGGCAGAACAACAAGATCCGAGGATACAGAGCTCCAACAAGTCTATGATGTGACAACCCCGGCTGTCACAAGAATGCAAAGCAAAATCCACAAACCATGACACATCATGCCACATCTTGCCACCCCTCAAGGCCCTCAAGGCCTCAAACACTGCACCATCAGCCTCCGCCAGCTCACGCCGCCTCATTGTGTGAAGCTCAAAAGGTCACAGCATGTCACAGCTGTGAGTCCTACATTCGTCTTGGTTCATCTTGTTTCACTTTGATCAAGTCACCAACACAGTGACCATCCTTGCAATGCCATTAAGGAGTCGCTTGAAGTTTCGTCATCAATTGGGTTGGCTGGTGCAGTCCCAGCCGATTGAGCTTCGAAGCTGCAGCCAAGGGGCCGAGTCAAAGCACCCTCCAGCTCAGAGGATGCCATTGCAGCATGCAACAGACGGTAGCAATGGGAACCCGATGGGAACTTGGTGTGTTTGGTTCGCTCTTTCCGGGGGTCGCGCATTGACTTGGCAAATGTTGCGCCATGGTCACCCTGATTGAGATTTGATCGTTGTGCTGAAAGCATCAGTCGTATGGTTCGGCTTCTAATATCCGGTATTTTGCATCTAGCATTGTCGCTCACAACATATGCATGGTCTGGTCGGGACAGCTCTTTCTATCGATTGCACAAGACATCAAATCAGAACTCTGCTCAATTTGGCTTTCTCTACCGTGTTTCTGGGCTGCTATCACGACTTTGAGCTACTTTGAAGCTTGCAAACACGCGGCAGCTGCCCATGCGGACGAGAAGCAAAGGTCCCTGCATAGTCTGTGCCAAAGTGTCTGACACAAAGTCTGCCAAAGTCCCTTTACGCAGACACCCCGATCTTTCTGCAGATGTGTGTGCAGGGAACACATGGTCTGCTGATTTTGGCATTTGCTGTCCGGTCCGAATGGACGAAGTCCAACCGACGCCGCTACTTCCTGATCTTTGCTAGGAAAATTCTATGTGCAACGACTCAGAGCAAAGATCTCTGTCCACAAAGAGACTGTCGATTTGTATGCCAAAAGAGAATTGTCAAGATTTGTCTCCAAGGCTGAAACTGAACTTTGAACATTGTTCGAGGTGTTCTGAATTGTTGCAGTCTAAAGCTAGTGTGATGGAATCGACATTGGCCCTAGTTTGCGGAGCAGAACTTGTCTTTGCTTGCTGCAATCATCAAAAATGATTGCATGCTTAAAGATACTTTGCTGACGAAAGCCAGCGCAAAGGGCACGGCCTGAAATTAACACATCCCATCCTGGTTCAAGCTACCATGCCTTTGCAGTACTCTACATGTTTGCCGCGTGGCAGAAAATGGTAAAAGGCAGAGAAGCAAGCGTCTCACCGGTGACTCAAATGGTTGATGAAAATGTGCCTCTTATGATCAACCACACTTCAGATATCAATCACATACAAAATACTGGGGTCCTTGCCACCTGAAAGAAGCCGCTGGTGTGGCAATAGCGGCAATAGCAAATGCTTTATGGGAAAAACTTACATGTCTGCTGTCGGTCAAGAGTTTGTATCCTTGGTATAAACAGGATACATGCTTGGCATATGGTATTTCACCTGCCACTTTTGTGAAATCTAGCATTGAGCCATGCCCGTATGGCAAGAGGATCTCCCATTTATTCACCAGTTCATTCGTGGTTGTCCCTGGAACAATGAAATGTTGAATTCACCCCTGGAATGTTCATTACCATTTCTGCCCATGGAATCCGTTCCCAGTCTTGTTTGATGGTTTGGAATTTCAGGACCAACTGATGCTTCAAAAGCCCATGAGTACCACCGATCACCTGATGGATGTTGGGTTGGCAGCCACGAATGTCGGCCACGACCACCATGATTCAACCGGCAAAAACCGTGCATTAAGCAACCACTGACCACGATTGACGACTAATTCTACCCGCTATTCACCGTGATTAAATTCGCTACTTGACCCGTACCAAGACCACAAACCACATTTGCCCAGTGATCTCCGAATTCCACCCTTTCAAGACTTGCTTTTCCACGTGATTCGCAGCTTCAGCCTCATCCAGCGAAAACATTCGAATCCCACTGTCCACACATCTTTCACGCTACGACATAAATGAACTTAAATGAACAAATACAGTAGATATTATAAGCTGCACTATGAATTAATATCAAATATGTATATGTATATACATATATCTCTTTACGGATGAATATGTATGTGTAAATATATGTGTATATTCATTTGTCTGTAGGAAACTGATACATATACATCGACGTTCCAACCCCCTCTCCACCGCCATGGTCATGGTCAAACATATCCTCCAAAGAGAACCCCTCCCCACCCTGTGTGTGTGGCTGTAATATGCTCCAGTTTCCCTACCCCACCCCACCTCCAATGGTTCATACATACTCTCATAGACAACTCCTCCCCTGTGGTTGTGGGACTTGTGGGGTGTGGGTTGGGGTCTGTGGGCGGTAGTTGCAATATGCATATGGGTAGCACATGCCAGCAACCAGCAGCAACAGCAGCAAGCAGCAGCACCAACTCACTGCCATGGACAGGCCACTGCAAAGCAAAGCAGTGAACTGACAAATAAAAAGTGACCAGAAAAAATCATGCCAAGCCAAACTGCCCCATGACTTCTCAGATGTTCCCAACCCGAACACAAAATTTCAAACCACGCCATGACTTCAACGTCTGACTAGAGAGAGCACATAGGTCGTATAAAGATGTCTCCATAGGCAGTATGCATCTGACACGCACTTTGTAGACAGCATAGAAGCAGTACCATGTTGTGCACTGCATTGGTCTGCCTAGGTTGCACGGGCCCACAGGATGGGCTCCTATGCACCGTGATGAGTGGGGGACCGGACCCACCATGCCATACCATGGGGGCATGATACCATGGGGAGGGTTCGGAACACGGAACACGGCAATGATTATGCAAAAAGGAACTATTGAGCCCGCCCCAGATTTTCCTGACCTCGGAAAATATACCCACTGTATCCCTCCTTCTTTAAAAGGGCCACTCCCATCAACCAGAAAGACCCAGATTTTAAACCTGTCACACACCTGAAGACAAAAGAAATAGTTACTTCTTCCGATTTTTCGACGGCATGCTTGCCTTTCAGGAACTTAAGCCGAAACACTAGAGGATAAAGAGGAACGACAAATGGTAATTCTTTACCCCCCAGGGCTGGATTAGCATGCATGTTGTGCTTTCATGCATGTCCGCAATTGCGGCATTTGTACATATTTTGCAAGGCGGTACATTTGCATATTACGACCCTAGATCACATACATGTAAGTACATGCACGCATACATAATACAGAAAAGCATGCGTACATACATGTTCAGAAATATAGACTCACAAGCATGCATGTCTACATGCATATGTACACACAGGAACGCATCCACTAATTACATTAATTACATTGCATTGCATTGCAATTGATAACTCATACAATTCATACATACACAAGTGCACCCATATATATAAAGACGTGCATGCCTGCTTTGCATGCCTGCCTGGCATACGCAAGTCTGACAGGCTGTGCTTATCATGAATTTACCCAGAGACCGCTTTGCATCCAAACCCCGGTGTCGTATGGTGATGTAGCTTTCAGGGTTTTTTGTCAATCCTCTCTGTAGCTTAGAACGGCTTACCATAGACCCGAAGTTACAGACGATCAAATCCTGCATGTAGTCGTACTGTACCAAACAGAAAAAAAACAGACTACTCCGGAGTATGATGCTCGCCTACACACTTTGGATGACATACACTACTGTGGACCCACAGTATCACTGTGCAGTGGTACAGTCCCTTTTCATCCAAGGATTCTTGGTGAGGCCAACGTGGGGGATGTTCATCCGCCGGTGCTGATGCTGATTGCGCCTCATTTCTGTTGGGCTGCCTCCAAGTCAGCCTACCATGCAAATCAGTCGCTTCACAAAATTTTGGACATCCCCAACAAAGGCTTTCCGTGATGAAAAATGCTGGAATGCTGACAAATGCGCTACATGATGCTTGTATAGAAACTATTTGCGTGACTGGCTTTCGAACACCCAGTTTGTGTCATTCCGTTGGATTGAAAACTGGAACGGCTTGCATGTGATCCACCTTTCCGGAAAAAATGCCATGTGTTCATGAAATGACTTTTCTTCCAACGGACATGACTACAATATGATGGTTTCTCAAAATAGGAGTCCCCCCAAAGCATCTAGTGGTTAATCAATGTTAATCATTTGATAAACCCACATCTTTTGGGCTTCCCTATTTTAAGAAACACCCTAATATCGCCAGCATCTTCCAACCTTCGAATCTGTTCGACGCCACTAACTCCATGTGATCAACTTGAATGGTCATCCTGCCTTGAAACGCTCGGCAGCCTTCTTTGCTGCGGCCTTCAAACCAATATAAACCAATCATCTTCGGATAAACAACCAGTCATGCCAAAAGAAAAAAAAAAAAGGCTTGTGGTGATAGGAGATTTGATTGGCATATGACATGCCAGATGTGTTTATCAAAAAAATGCACAAGAAAAACAGACTCTCAAAAAAGGAAAATGGTCTGCAAAGAAATTTCCAGCCTTCGAATCTTCGGGCGTGGCCTCAGCCGGTGCCTTCTCAACCGCCTGTACACGAAAGCCAGGGTTGAGCGTTGGAAAGCAGCAGATAGCGTCAGTTATCATTTCCGAATGATGGTGGGGAGGGATGGGTCAAGGGACCGCAGGGCAAGATGCGTGTTGAACTCGACATGTGATGCGGGGTGGAAGTTTAGGGCAGCATAGATTAATCAGTTGAATTAGAACACTTTCACTGCAGGGTTCGTGTGCATGTCAGCGTAGAAACCGCGTGAAAACACACACCAGCACTGTGATAACTTGGCAGCAGCTATGGGGTGCAGATAGGCTTCAGCGATCCAGGATTCGGGGTTCCCCAGAAAATAAGGAGGCTTTTGATAGCTAAGTCAAGCCCGGGATGTTACCAGGAAGCACGGCTCGACAAATGTGCTCAACATGGAGCCCAATGGCCCCAACATCCGCACAACATCTGACAAGATCTGTGGGTCCACTTGCCCCCCAGATTAGCACAACAGGACCTCAGGACATACCTCCAACATGGTGCCAACAAGCATGGAGAAGCCCAACATGGGGTGAAGAATGGATCGGAGAAGCCCAACATGGAGCATCTCCACCCTTTGCAACTCGACGTTCCCAGCCTTCGAATCTTCAGCTGCTGCCTTGGTCGCCTCCGGCGACGCCTTGGCCGCCGGAGCCTTGGGTGCCGCCGGAGCGGGAGGCGCCGCCTTGGGAGGTGCGTCCTCTTGACCTTTGACGAGGTCCGCGAGAGACTGCGCAGCCCAAGCTACGGCCTTGGCTGAGCAGTGCCAGGTACAAAAAGACTCATGAAAAAAGGTGATCAAAGGAACAAAACATACAAAAATTGAGAACAAATGATGACAAATGATAACAAATGATAACAAATGATAACATACAAAATGGAGATACAGCAGTAGTATGTAATAGTTTTATGTAAATTTAGTACCAAATGGATGTATACGTGTATGAACAAATGCACATGTTTTGTAAAAGTCAATGGATGTAAATGCGCCACATTGAAATTACTTTGGTTTTTTGAGACCACAAATCTAGTTCAGAGCACCTTCACAACCAGTTTCCTTATGTGCACTTTGGCCGGTGAGATCAATCCAGATCCTGTCACGACCTAGAGCAGGCTCTTTTTCGGTTTTTAGTTCAAATTTTAGCTTTAACAAATCAAGTTGGTTGGATTTTGCCTTCAATATACTTTTACAGATGACAAATTGTCCTAAGCCATTTAGTGTAGTTTTCAACACACTATCTGCAAGCATTCTGTCCCAAGTCAACAGTGATTGGAATGCAAAACAGAAGTTGTGAAGATGGGTCTATGGCAGACTCTTCACAGCCCAAATCATTGGTTTGATAAAAATGACAGTAGTCACGATTAAACAATGCCTGTCTATTTTCACCACTCCATTTGCACTAGGTTCTATGTCATTAGCCCTGAGCATGACAGCCACTTGCAGCATCACTTTAAGTGGGTAATAAGCAACAAGGGGCAATGAGGATTAGACCAGAAGTATATGATCTACTGAGGGAATGATTGATGTACCTATTCAGCCCGAAATCATCTCGGTCACATCACCAATCTTGGGGGCCACAGATCGCCTGCGTAGCAGTAGCAATGTTTTGCGTGGTAACAAGCATCAAATGGCTGGGATCAAAAATAACAATTTGCTTCGGGTGATCCCCACCATGACATTGTCGCCCTTTGTTTTGAAAGCTATGCTGATATCTCTCTGGCAACCAATTCGGAAAAGCTATCCTTGCGTTCTGACATATGTTCTGGCGGCATACTGACATGTATTCTGAACTTGTTCTGACAGGTGTTTTGATCATTTCTATGATATACATACTGGCATACATTTCACATATATTTTGACATGTATTATGGCACTTAATATGGCATGAATTCTGATATTACTTTATCTATTCTTGCATTTTCTTAAGCATATGTTGTGACATGTCTGATATGTAATTGTTCAAACATTGGGTCTGGCATATGATTTGGTCCTTTCTGTGACATACTTCTTACTACTCAATCATGGACAGGTCTTGCACAGTATCAACCACGCTTATCGCACATCAACCACTGCCAAAATCTCATCTCTTCAACCAAACCAGACCTTCACAGCTTCACGGCTTCATCCCCTTCCATATCTGACTCCGCTGAATTCTTCGAGTTCTTCTCTACCATCCAACGGTCCAACGCCTGTCTTCTCCACCAATTGAGCCACACTTCCGTTCACTTGAAAAACATATCCCCGGCATCGATTGACAGAAAGGCAGCAGAGCCGAGGCGAAAGCAGACACACCACTCATCACAAAGGAGGCAGCCTCGGTTCAAGTCAACAAAAGAAGGGTACAGGAGACTAGCTGGCTTGCAGAGGAGAAATTCAGTCCTTGGTCACGGTTGTCCATGGGTAAACTTTGGGGTGTCCACCCTCGAATCATCTCAAATCTGTGGCTCCCATCTTAAAAACTGATGGGTTGTTGGGTTATCTCCAACATTTTTGGACAGCCATGACAGCCTGCAACTTGCTTCACCGATCCAAAGTTGCTCCCGAAGTTCTGTGATTCACGCGGTTTGCAAGGTTCCCGATGTTCCAATTGCAAATAAAGGGCCAAGGTGCAAAGAAAACCATGCAAAAGCAAAGTTCTGCAGCATGTCAGAAAAGAATTACATCGCTGCGGGTTTCGGGCAGGATCTGGCAGGGATTGCCACTGGCAAATCTAAGCATCAAAGACGATATGTGAGTGGGGTCTTGCGTGCCTGTCTCAAACGTTTGGGGCACGGCCTTCTTGTTTCAGTGACTCGGGATCGCTAAATGCTACACATACATAATTTCCCCACAAGGGATCTCTCAGGATAGGTTCTAAATCTACGTCACAGAGGTCAACAAAACACAAAATTTCCAAAAACCTGGCCCCAAACGACTAGGTGTCCCTCAACAGAATCGTTCCGAAGATAGATGCGCCTTTTTGAATGTCCTAAACTGTCAGGTCTTCCAAAAGGCAAGTTGCCAAAGATATCACGAGACTGTGCTCTTTATCTGGACCAAAGTCGAGTCATTCGATAGATTACTCCGGCAAGGGCCAGGGAACAATTGCGTTCAACAGCAGACGGTGAACACATGAGCACACAGCATAGCAATATAAAAGAAAGGATGATGTGAATGATGAGTGCAGCCCATGATGAAGGAACATCAGATTCAGAATTTGCGGAGCGCAATTTTGCCGTCACAAACGGATTGAAGTCGCTGTCATCATGTGACGAAGACTTTGACCAAGAGGTTTGAGCTGCAAAGTACAACAAAACATGCAATGGGTCAACTTCAGCTTTCACCCTGTCCTGTCGAGGGGCATGTGTTAGAATTATTTCGTAGAATCTAGAGATTTATCACATAGTGCCGGATACCCGCCAATGATTTTGCCGGCTACAACGCAACCACTGAGATGCCCACCCCTGACACAGCACCGACCACATTCTGTCCTGGCAGCTGCTTGACCAGCGGGAAACTGGTCTCTTACTTAGAATCTTTTTTGGTCACTGGGTCACAGAAGTAAGCAGGCGAAGAGTGGCCGGAAATGGATGCGAACAGAAGTTGAAGACTAAGGTTGTACCAACAAGTGGCAGGTCGCCAGGTGAATCGCATGAATGCTCTGCCTGTTTCAATGACTCCATCGACGGAACTCTTGACCTTTCCGGGGATGCTCACGACACTGTCAACCTCGCAGACAGATTCATCATAGAAACTGGATGAAACTGGAATAAAAATGCTAAGATTGGCAGCTTGGACAGCTGCGGCTTCACAGATTGTCGGCTTCAAAAGCTGAGATTTTGACGGACTCCTTGACCTTTCCAGGCACGCTGACCACGGAGTCCACCTCAGCGGCCGGGGAGCTGCGCCAGCTCCAGTGGCCAGTTTTGTCTGGGGGTCTGACAGACTCCTTCACTTTCTTTGGCACACTGGTTACACTGTCCACCTGAAACCATGAGAAAACATGACCATTGACATGGCATTGACATGGTATAGACATTGTCGACATGGTATAGACATGGCATTGACATGGCATTGACATGCTGACAGGATGAAGACAGGGACCCGACGGTTGAGGTTACGCCGCCCACCACGCTGTCCGCAGTCTCCTTGACTCGACCAGGGAAGCTCACCTCAGTATGTTGGAATGGTCCAGTCCCAAGGGGAGTCCTTGCCGTGTACGGCCTCTCTGGATATCCATGGATGTCCGTGGTAAGCAGCAGGATCTCATTGGTAAACTGTGAACGCTTTGTTCAACCCTGGGTGGTCATGGATAACAGAATTCCCCTGCAATCTACATCAGCACACGTAGCAGAAACAAGGGCTGCAAAGGGATGCACCTGATCAGGTGGAAAAAAAATCGCTTCACAGAGATATATGCTGGGAATTGCTCATAGGGATGATCGCTGATCACTGCTGGTTGTTGCTTGCCATTGCAGGTTGCTGGTTGCTGGTTCTTCCTTCTCGGGTGAGTAGCACAAGACTGTGAGTTGATGCATGAAAAATGTTCTTCTGCATTGATTTGTTTTGCGCCAAGAAATGAAGTTGGGGTCCACGCAATTGCCTCTGCGGTTCGAGTAACACCTGGCAGCAAAATTTATCAACTAAATGAGTGTTATGAATGTAGAAACAAGATTAAACAAGTGTGTAGTATGTATGTATATATACATATATATATATATGTATTCAATTGCTGATTTGATTTATTCATATATATGAATATATATATATAAATATATATATACATAGGATGTATATATATATATATCCATATCCGCCGACCCCGGTCCATGTAAGGGGGAGCGCGTCAGGGAATAAAAGGAATTTGTTTAACAACACAGGAAAGAGGCCAAAAGTTTTAGGTAAAAAACACCAAGAACAACACAGGAAGGAGGCCGAAGGCTCGCTTGCGCAGGTCGACAACCAATCAATCAAGTAAGCAACAGGCAAGGAGTAAGCAAGCAACAAGCAAGCAAGCAAGCAAGCAAGCAAGCAAGCAAGGAACTAAGCAACAAGCAAGCAAGTATGCCAGGAAGCAAGTGCGTTAGGAGGCCAAAATGCGTGTCCAAAACGGAGG
>VSDK01016095.1:638437-651208 GCA_009767595.1 Symbiodinium kawagutii
GACAACGACAACGACAACGACAACGACAACGACAACGACAACGACAACGACAACGACAACGACAACGACAACGACAACGACAACGACAACGACAACGACAACGACAACGACAACGACAACGACAACGACAACGACAACGACAACGACAACGACAACGACAACGACAACGACAACGACAACGACAACGACAACGACAACGACAACGACAACGGTAGCAGCAACAGGTTACGGTTGCACGGTCCATTGTACACAGCGGCAATTTTTTCCCTGCGGGTGTTTGTGGACGCCAAGGCAAGGGCCTAATACTAGTTGTGTTCCGGGGTCGGCGGCAGGGGCGGCAGCCCTTAAATATATATATACATGCAATTGTATATTTTGCGTATATTCACTCATTGTTTTGACCTTGAATGGTCCTCTTAAGCTTGGCATCCGACCCAAAAGGCGGCACAGCCCCCGCCTGTCACCGTGTTATCCACCGTTTTGGCTGTTCGCTCTGGCAAGGTCACCACCTGGCGAGAAGTGGCAGCCGCGAAACGCCTCCCGGCTTTTCAGGGCAGTTGAAGACCCAGAACTTTTTTGAACAAATGGCTGTGGGTCAATATTAACCAACCAATATTAGGGGATAATAACCAACAAACTATAGGGAAAACATTGATTTTGGACAATTCAAATTTGTTTAGACAAAGCTTCACATACTGGTTATTGAACCCTCAACGGTTGATTAACCTCAATTCTAGCACCAAAAGCATTGATTTTGGACATTCAAATGGACCATTTATGGATCCTATCTCTGGATTCCATGGTGTCCTCAAACGCCGAGGGCCAGACATTTTCCACTGCGTTGCTCACGCCGGTGACAAAGTTTTCCACCTCACAAAATATTTACAAACAATGCTTAAAAAAAACATAAAGGAAAACATTTCAGCACTCAGATCACAGGCCTCGCTTCCCTGCCTTCTTTGCAGTTGTTTCAGGCAAGTTCACCACAAACTCCGCAGTCTCCTAGGGCCGCAAGGAACCGGAACCGCAGGGACCTAACCTCAGCGAATGCTGCGGCACCTGCACTCGGCCAGGAAACTTTGCGATGGCTTCACCCGTGTTGACCTTGGCTCCGACTCCACAGAGTGTCCCCGGGAGACTGTGCACTGAGTTGTGAACGTGGTCCGTTGTTGTGGTCTGTGGTTATGATGGTCTATGATTATGATTTGGTTCCTGTATGATTTCTGATCAAGTGGTAATGATACGTAATGATAGTCTCCACTGATAGTCATTCACTGCTGTGATAAGCCACCAACTGTCGAAGTTTAGCCACCAACTGTCGAAGTTTAGCATTTACCACTGATGTCAAAAACTTTCATCTTGCAGTCGGTGTTGGGTTGGGGCACAGGTGCAAAAACAGGATGTGGTGTTCGGCATTGACACCATACTAACGCCCAGGCCTGCAAATTCAGGTTATACAGTTATACAATGTGTGTTGAATGACCAGTGATTAACCATTAATCAACCATAAGTACCACAACTATTCCTGAATCAAGGTCTTACATGGCTGTGGGTCAAAACCCTGTACCCCTGGTTCCCCTATCATTAACCATTGTTTTCCCTATGATTTGGTTGGTCATTATAAGCCATGAAATTGATGGTTAACTGCTTGACCCATAGCTACTGTTTCTTTCGAAGATCACCGGACCCACAAAGCGCTAAAGCTGTTCATGTTGCAGGACACCGGACCACAGCTTCGGATGCACGAGTAGCACCTGGGCAGTTCAGCCGGTCATTTTGTGAACCTGGTTGAAAACTGCAGGAAAATGATGGCCGCGTGCCAAAAATTGGCTTGTGCTCGCTGTACATCTAACCATATCTAAGAGATCATCTAGCTGTTTTTGCATGTGAGACCTTGGAACAAGAGCGTGGTGGGAATGCATTGAGAATTTCCAATCACATGTTTGTGTCTCCGGGTTTCCATTGTTTCGCAGCGGAACCAAAAGCCTCTTGACTGATGGGAGATTCTATAGATCCTTGATTTATGGCTGGATTATGCTGGAACTTATCATAGCCACTTGTGAGAATCCCCCATCTAAAACCAACCTTTGTGAGGGATTACAAGTGGATTCACAGACGACCCTGCATCCTGACAGCAGGAATTGCGCCTTTGCTTAAGCGGTCCGGGAGCTCGATGATCCCGGTCACAGTCTTCTCCACGCCTGCGCTGTGAAGAGGCGCGGTCGCTGCTCAGATTTCAGAGCAACACACTGATCTCAATTCTCGGCTTTTCGTTGGAGTTCTGACGAAGAATTGGAAATGGCTCGCTTACAAGCCGCCAACATGAATACAAGGGTCCTTGGGGTATGACTTAGTGTGACTCAAAATCGACGAAACTGGCATACCAAAGTAGCTTCATCTGCAGCTTTCAGAGCCACCAAGGAAGCAATTGCCACTGAGAAGCCTTCAGCAGTCTGCTGGAAGCGCTTGCTGATGTTCCCAGGGATGTTTGCCACCTGCACTGGCGAGCAATCCAAAGCGAGTCGAGACCTGTTGTCGTGCCCTGGGGCATTAGTCTCTCGACTCCATAAGTCATCACCCACTTTCTTCCGATTCCTCGATTGACTTAGTGATTTCAATGCAACTTGGTTTATAACAAGTATCTATATATGGATACCTATATACACACATACATATGTGTATAAATATGTATATAGATATAGTTAAAAATCAATCAATGAATCAATGAATCAATGAATCAATGAATCAATGAATCAATGAATCAATCAACCAACCAACCAACCATCCATCCATCCATCCATGCATCCATCCATTCATCCATCAATCAATCAATCAACCGGCCAGCCAATCAATCAATCAACCAATCAATCAATTGATCCATCCATCCATCTGTCCATCCATCCATCCATCCGTCCATCCATCCATCCATCAATCAATCAACCGGCCAATCAATCAATCAATCAATCAATCAATCCATCCATCTATCAATCAATCAATCAATCAATCAATCAATTGATCCATCCATCCATCCATCCATCCATCCGTCCATCAATCAATCAATCAATCGACCCGGCCCCCACTGTGCCTTGATCCTAAACAACAAAGTAAGAATACCCATATATACATGTTTCTATATGCCAGCATTGAAAGTACACCGTGCTTTTACAGGAATGGAAAGGATGTCTTTGCTCAGTCAAGTACAGGTGCATAGTCTCAACATGTCCCAACCAAGCAACAGCTGCTGTTTTTAATGGCTGCTCTTTCTTCTCAGTGCACCTTCTCGATCACGTTGGGTTCATCCTTCTTTTCAACCTTTGGCGCCTCACCAGCAAACAAACCCAGCAGCTTTGCATGGCAGCATTCCTGGTGTGAACACCTGCAGGAAACAAAGGTTTCAGATGGTTTCAGCGACAAGTATGGGGACGGGGCCACCAAATCTTTGCAAAATATGTCTTGAATCCTGACCGCGAAGAAAACAGTGACTTTCTTTTTTCAAACAAGTACCAGTACCTTCCAGCGGCCGTATGACATCAACAAAAGGCACCTTGCTTCAGACTAACCCATCAAACCCCCTTGCGTTGCGGGTCGTTACGGAGGCTGTGCCTTCAAGTTTGCCAACTTGTTCGCCTAAGTCAGAATCATCAAATCGACGGAGTTATTCAAGCTATGTGTTAGTCATGGAACCATTCAATCAGTTGGTGTAAGTGATCCCATAATTGGACAGGCCTACTATAATCGACCATCAAGTAACCAGCTGTTTTTATTTCTTAACTCAAACAGCTGTCCCAACTAAGGCAAAATCTGAGTGCAGAACTGCTCCTGTGGCGGCTGATGATACCTGCCAGCATTAGTCGTGCATGTTGTCCCTGGGGCAAAAGCCGTCTGAGGCCAAAGGCAAGTTCGCTTGCAAATTACAAGTGCCCACTGAAAGAACCACAAGGTCTCAGAAAGCAAGACAGAAAGGAGAAAATAAGCATTCTTTGTTTGATCTGCAGACACACATATACAGATCATAGACATGTGACATTGCAGAACGAAAAACGGAAATTGTCATTTCCTCTGACTTGGGGCCAGCTTCGCCTCCTTGAAGGGTCGTTGAAACTTCTCACCCAACTCTGAAGGTGCGGCCTGTCAGAATTGACCAATGATTCCACGATCAAGGAAGAAGTCTATGATTTCATGTGACTTCATGTACTTCTATATGTGAAACACAGCCTGATAGCCTGCCTTCAGGTTGGCCAAGTTGTCTTTCAAGAGCGAAGCTTGCTTCCCAATGCTTTGTGCTTTGGCACCGATGCTTTGTGCCTTGGAGCGAAGACATGATGCGAAAGGAGAGACTCTGCCGCTGCCCTCAGCATGGCACCGTTTCGCTGGCAGCCTGAGCAGCCTTCCCTGGTGCCTGACAGCTTTGACGGTGTACAACTCACTGGGCAGCGCATGGAACACCAGAGTCACCGCCCAAAGCCCAAACTCAGCATTTTTTCGCCGAAGATTCGCCCAAGCTATGCGTATCAGGGCAGACAAAACGGAGAATGATTCAATGATTCAGACGTCTGTATGGAACGGGAGGTTTGGTGGAGAAGATTCCAAAACTGGCAAGAAACGAATTAGGTAAAAACGAATTCTGTAAAAGAAAGCATCGGCTCATATGTAGCCGCTAACTGCGCACATTCACGGTACCGGGTCCACGATGTGGCATGGGCCAAATGCACGAGCCCGAACTCAATGCAATCATCGTAAGGCAGCCAACTCACAATAAAATAGACCTTTGGACCCCTGGGGGCCCTGTGGTCAGCTTGCAAACAGGTTCTTCCAAACAACAAATTACTGGCCCTGGACTCTCGTGCAGAAATTCTGCTTGCTTTCTTGGCATATTTCTGGAAGAACATGAAGCAAGTGGTTTTGGAGAAAATTCAGGCTGGGGCTCGAAAAGAAAAACCCCGAGTATCACTGCCACGATCAAGAAGCTCCCATCAAGCAGGGCTTCAAGTAAAAGCAAAGACTTCGAATCTGGAAAGTAAATGACTCTGTATCCCATACATGCACTGCAAAACGCCCCTCCAACCATGGATTGAAACCAGCCATTTCGAGTCATTTTGATTTCCAGGCCATTTCCAACGAAGAAGAAAAAACGAGCCGCATCACTACCAGTTCGTCTCCGGCCCCCTCACTTTGAGGGAAGCTGTGGAAGCTCATACCTTGGAATGAATCAAAGGTCGCCCAAAGGTCGCCCTTGGTGTCACACTACTCAGTCACTACTCGTCTGCCGCCAGGGAGCATGGAGTCGATCCGGCCGATGATCAGCAAACGACAGTATCGATCTTGGGCCAGCTCTTGAAGGGCAGCATGAAGAGCGTCTGGCTCCTTCAAAGCGAGAATGTGTTGACTGTGTTAACCACATCCAAAGATGAAAAGAAATGGATAAAACATCTGGTGAAACTCCATAAGGATCCATAATAAGATTCCACTAGTTGGAAATGACGTGTGTGTGTGTGCACTGCCAAAAACCACTCACTCTCCTGCACTGTCTCAAATGCTTTCTGCACTGCCGCTTTGCTCATCTCACGTATCTGCTTTTTGGGGCGCTTGCCGGAAGGAGGAGTATGGGTCAAGTGGCAGTAGCTGCATTTGGAACGAGTACATCCAGCGCTGCTTGCGAAGAACACGCAAGGCTTGCAAGTACCATCACCATGTTGTTGAGCCTTTGCCACTTGGTGATCTTCTTCGTTTTTAGCCTTTGCCACTTGGTCACTTTCTTCGTTCCTAGTCTTTGCCACTAGGTAACCTTCTTCGTGCTTCTTGGGCAAAGATATGGCAATCTCCGGCCAGCTGTCTCCACAGCTCCACGATCTTCTTCGAGTCGGCTGAACAACATCCTGTGAACAGACTGCCAAATGTTTGCATGAGAAGCAAGATTTCGAATGACTTATTTGACGCTGGCTTGGAGGATAGGAACAAAAACTATGGTGTCAATGAAAAACTGTGTCAAACATTGTCAGACATTCATGCCCGATACCCTTGATCATCTTAGCCATGCTCGAATCATCACCGTCGCGCTTCGGCACCCTGTTGAAAATATTGAACAAAAAACTCATCAAATTGATGCAAATGCCTGGAGCCTAGAAAGTGAATCCATTCAGGAAGAGTGGCATGCAACTGTGTCCGCTACCGAAAAAGCTCACGAAACTTGTGCGAATTCGTGGACCCTGCGAGTCCCCTCCTCGGGAAGGTAAAACTCCAGGAAGGTGTTCTTCTGCGCTACGTAGTACGCCATGGTTGATGATCCCTCTGCAGCAAGTCGAGGCTTACAGGTCTGAGGGAAAAACTTGAGCTAAACGCCCAGGTGCGAAGGACTCATTCCTAGCGACAAGAATTGCACAATCAGACTGTGTTGGACCATGCTGGTTTGACAAGCTCAAGTACACGATCAAAGCTGGGTTCTTCAGTGGCTTGGCCGATAGGCCCAATAGGCTTAGCTCCAGCTATCAAGTCACAGCTGCTACCGCTTGTTTTGCATCCATTCAGTCCGAACAGCCGTTCACCTGAAACTCTTGGAGACTCTTCAGGAGGAGACTCACTGATATGGCCCTTTTGCCAGGATCGACTGGTATGCATGGCATACTTGTAGCGATCACAATGAGCTTCAATTTGAGCTCCGAGGAATATGCGCCAGGGCAAGTCTTTCACAAGGTCAGCTTCAATTTTTGGGTCTGCCCTGGTCAAAATTGCTGTCGCCCAGAAAACTAAAATGACATCAAAATCCTAACGGTCAGTACGCGACCCCCATGACTATCCACCGTTGCTTTGGAGACTAAACACATCTGCAATGGCATTGAAAGCAGTGGCCATAGACCTGCAAAAAACACTTACCCGAGCACTTTGACGACCACTTCAGCAACGCATTGCGTTACCCAACCCTGGTCAAGCATCTACGCAAATCAGAAACATCTTGCATGCCAGCCTGAATGTCAGCCTCAACGCCAGCCTAAATGTCCAATAGGGCCATCTAGCTTCCTTGAGGAGAATCCAATGCATACCGGTTAATGGGGGTATGCATCAATTTCTTTCTTACACACTTGACTTCCAGGTGGCTTCTGTCAAATTTCAATCAAAGAACTAAATTTTGCGAGTCAGATTGAGTTTTCCTTCCATCTCGGTCTTGGAACACAGTCCTCAGGTGCAAGCCAATGTAGGACACTATCCTTCCATAATGCGTCAATCGAAGCATCAGCATCAGATAAACATGGCAAAATTGCTGCTTCTTTCGCAAGCCAGAATTGTTAGTTTCCAGATTAACCCAGCATACAGCCCAAAAACAGTAGCAACTTCACATCTTCCAAATTAAGGATACAATCGGGCGAGACAGTGAGGAAGCTGACACTAGAGTCATGTTGCGTGGAGAGTCCTTCCAAACAAGCACACCCTAGCAAGAATCAAACTATGAATCGCTTCAAGATGCTCCAGGTATCTTCTGATTTCTCTTCTGCGGAGTCCTGTGTTGTCAGAAGCTGTGGCAGCTCATACCTCAAGACAGAATGAATCGAATCTGTATTTTTAGATACGTAAAGAAAAACAAATGTTGCCCGTGGTGTCACAATAGGTCACTACTCAGCCACTACTCAGTCACTACTCGTCTGCCGCCAGGGAGCATGGAGTCGATCCGGCCGATGATCAGCAAACGACAGTATCGATCTTGGGCCAGCTCTTGAAGGGCAGCATGAAGAGCGTGACTGTGTTAACCACATCCAAAGATGGAAAGAAACGGCTGAAACAGGTCACCCAATCACTTGCGCACGTCATGTCAGCAAAAGGCAGTCACAAGCGACGAGTAAACGGCAGTCACAAGCAACGAGCAAACGGCAGTCACAAGCGAAGGGCAGTCACAAGCAACAAGTAAACGGCAATCACAATAAAATGGAAAGTAATGGCTCAAACACCAAACAGGTCAACCAATCACTTGTGACTTCCTTTCACGGATCACTTTCGACTTCCCATCACCCCTACATTTTTGTCGATCACTTGCGACTTCCCATGCATCACCAGTGCAGTGACTCGTGCGGAAAGGGCTGGGGTGGTTACTGGGCTTCTACTCCTTTGACACCTGGACACAGACCTTTAGGATTTGGGGGGGGCATTGCTTGCAATCTATCTCCTTCTACTACCTTGACACCTGAACACAGACCTTTAGGGACTGTGGGGGGGGACGTCATTACTTGCAAACTATGTACTATACTGGGCTTCTACTACCTTGACACCTGAACACAGACATTTAGGGTCTTGGGGGGGAGGGTCATTGCTTGCAAACTATTCACTGGGCGGCTTCTACTACCTTGACACCTGGCCACAAACCTTTTGGGTTGGGGTCTTGGGGGGTGGGGTCATTGCTTGCAAACTATCCACTGGGCTTCTACTACTTTGACATTTAGCCACAAACCTTTAGGGTCTTAGGGGGGTTCTTGCTTGCAAGCTATCTACTGGGCTTCTACTACCCCACAGACCTTTAGGGTTTTGGGGGGGTGGAGGCATTGCTGGCAATCGTCGTTGCACGGCCTACAAATGTCCACTGGACTTCTACTACCTTGACGCCTGCCACAAACCTTTAGGGTCTTGCGGGGGGTAAGGTGGGTCATTGCAAACAATCCACTGGGTTTCTACTACCTTGACACCTGGACACAGGCCTTTAGGGTCTTGGGGGGGTGGGGGCATTGCTGACAACTACACTATCCACTGGGTTTCTACTAACTTGACCCCTGGCCAAACACTTTAACGGTGTTGGGGGAACGTGCATTGCACACAAACGTTGTTGGCTCACACTTTTCGGATCTGAGCAACAAGCTGCTGCTTCAAAATTGCCACCGACCTTCTCGGCGGCAACCTTCCTAGCAGGTCTCTTCATGTTGAGCCTAACAACACTCAACTTCGAAGACTCATACTGGAAATGACACGGATAGGTCAGATTAGTTCAGCGTTTCTGCCTGAGTGATGATTGTTACAAACCGGTAGATTTGCTACGCACGCACAGCACGACTGCCAGAAATGCTGTCTATCAGCAAATACACGCCCCAGTATGCACAATCCAGGCAGATAAGTAACAGCCCGGTGCACCCAACAGACCGGAAAAATCAGAACCCCCCTGCCACGCAGAACCCTGACGACACGTGCGCGGAGAACAAGTGGTCTGTTCGCAATCGCACGTGCCACGTGGATCGCACATGACACAGCAAACTCGCATGTCATGTCAGCAAAAGGCAGTCACAAGCGACGAGTAAATGGCAGTCACAAGCGACGAGCGAAGGGCAGTCACAAGCGAACGCCTGACCCCTGAAACATCTAGTGAAACTCCATTTGAATCCATAAGTTGGAAATGATGTGTGTTTGTGTGTCTCTCTACTAAAACTGTCTTCGTGGACTGCCAAAGCCGCTCACTCTCCTGCACTGTCTCAAATGCTTTCTGCACTGCCGCTTTGTTCATCTCACGTATCTGCTTTTTGGGGCGTTTGCCGGAAGGCGGAGTATGGGTCAAGTGGCAGTAGCTGCATTTGGAACGAGTACATCCAACGCTGCTTGCAAAAAACAAGCAAGGCTTGCAAGTACCGTCATCATGTTGTCTAGCTTTTGCCACTCGGTGATCTTCTTCGTTTTTAGCCTTTGCCGCTTGGTCACCTTCTTCGGTTTCAGCCTTTGTCACTTGGTAATCTTCTTCGTTTGTAGCCTTTGCCACTAGGTCACTGTCTTCGTGCTTCGTTCGATTGCCTTTGATGAGCCCTGGCTTCTTGGGCAAAGAGGCAATCTCCGGCCAGCTGTCTCCACAGCTCCGCGATCTTCTTCGAGTCGGCTGAACAACATCCTGTGAACAGACCCAAATGTTGACAAGAAAAGCAGGATTTCGAATGACTTATTTGACGCTTGCTCCATCGTGTCAATGAAAAACTGCGTCAAACATTGTCAGACATTCATGCCCAATGCCCTTGATCACCTTAACCATGCTCGAATCATCACCCCCGCGCATGGGCACTCTGATGAAAATATTGAACGTAAGCAAACGATGTGTTTTCATGTCCTGAACTCTACAGTGTCTTGTCATGAAAACATCCATGTCTATTCGCTCTACATGGATGTTGTTTCGCTCTTTTCATCCATGTCTATTCCGTGCTTTCGCACAAGCACCCGCCTCAGCAAAACAAACCTCCAAGAAGGTGTTTTTCTCCACTATGCGGAACGAAGATGATGTTGCCATGGCAAATGTCAGCTTGAGCGTGTCGAGGCGACTGCAGAGTCTACAGCGGGTAGATCTTTATGAAATCTCACCGTTGAAAGCGACATGTGTGGAGGTCCGCTACTTGGGTTTGGGAACAAAGTCATGGCTCGGAAACTTGAAACAATGCCTTCCGCCTTTCAATGGGATCCAATCCAATTGGGTCATTGGAAAGTGAAAGTGGCATGAAGATGTATGAAGTGGTATTCAACGCGATCAATTGTTTTCAAGTTCAAGATCTCTCTGGTCGATGGAATCTCCACAAACTGAGACCCAGCCTCAACGACCTCCTGCGCCAGCTGAGTCCTCAGAAAACATGCCAGCAAGAACAGCCAATCCTCAACTGCCAAGTATGAAACCAACAAATCTGAGCGCCCTGGACTGGGTGTTGCACCGTGTTGCACTGTCTGAAAAATGCTTGTCACCAGGGGCGGATCAAGCAGTGATAAGCATTGATAAGGAATGATGAGCGATGATAAAATCCCCTAATCCATTCCTGAACCATATACAGTACTACAGTATGATTTTATATGTTATTGCAATCATAATATGATTAACCTGTTATCCCCTAATCCAGTTTTTGTTGGTTAGTTAACCATAATGAACTCTAAGCATATATGGTGAAACCATAGCCAACCATATGGCTAACCATCCATTATATGGTTAGTTAACAACCATTGCCAACCATAGCTAAACCATAGCTCAACCATAGCTAAACCATAGCTAAACCATAGCTAAACCATAGCTAAACCATAGCTAAACCATAGCTACACCATAGCTAAACCATAGCTACACCATAGCTAAACCATAGCTAACCATGATAAAATACCCTAACCATAATGAACCATAGCTAAGCATATCATCACTGGTGAATGATGAGGATTGCCCGTGCCGCAGCCTCTGAGATCCCCAACGTGCGCTCCACCGTTTCTCGAGCCTGTTTACCAAGGCGTCTTGCCATATCCACGGGGCCTGGGAGCCGCATGGGCCATGGTGGTAAATTTAGATGGCTGACGGATGATTAATCTGGTTTTATGCTCGATTAATACCAGTGAGAATATATCGTATTGTATATCTATTGACCCCCTCCGACCCCTCCGATGATGGATGATGACAATTCCGGAGGAAATCGGCAGTTTGATCTACAACCACGGAAAGGCTTCATTCACAAGTGTCAAAGGCTCATATGTCAGCATGCCAACAAAGCGCATGCTGGCACATGGTGTTCATGGAAGGTACGTGGCTTGCAGCAGCTGGACGATGCTCTTCAGACTGACTAACCTCTTGTAGCATCTATGTTGAGATGAACATCGCAACGTAGCGAGCGCAACAACTCACCATGGGATGGATGAAACATGATGAAACGTGATGAAAACCCTTCAAATATCAGCTGAGGAATCGAAAACACATATGAATTGTAACTATAAACAGAAAACGAAACACAAAAATGGCACTAGACAAAAACACTTCTTACATCGGTATGAGTATGTACTCGGAATACCGATGAGTATAAGTAAATTGAGATTAGTATACAACTACAACTACAACTGCCCACCGTACTTGGAACTTCGACCTCCATTTGCCCCGGGCTTCCTCCCTGTTTCTTCCCAGGATTTTTACAACTTGAGTCTGCTCTTGTCATAGCTTCTGCTCTTTTGTGCCGCTGTCACAGTTGTCTGTTGCTGGTTCGAGCGGTCGCTTTTGCCATATGCAAACTGGAACTGTTTCCTATCATCGCTATGATTGTTGTCACTGGGTGTTGTTGCTGCTGTTGTTGAGCTGGAAGGTCCTCCAAGCAGCCCAGAGCCAACAGCAACAGCAGCTGGTTGGTAGCGGTGGCAGTAGCAGCAATGGTGATAGTGGCGGTAGTAGCAGCAGTAGCTATGAGTACATGACAGTTGCAGCACTAGCTGTTGCTATGGCAGTGCTAGCAATTGTCCAGAAATGTCCCGCATGCAACCAGCTTGCATTCACAATTTGCCGCGGCTATTATCTCAGCGTCCTTTCCTTTCTCTTCATTCTTTCTTTACTTTCTATACTTCCTTCCTTCCCTCCTTCCTTCCTTACTTCCTTCCCGCGCTCCTTCCTTCCATCCTTGCTTCCTGTTCGTTCCCTGCTTCTTTTTTCCTTTCCTTCCTTCTTTCCTCCCTCCCTTCGTTTCCTTCGATCCTTTCTCCCTGTTCCTTCTTGTTCCTTCCTGCCGTCCAGATCTTTCTTTTGTTTTTTCTTTGTGTTTTTGTTGTTTGATGCGTATCTTGTTTTGGCCGCCTTTCCCGTAATTAACGGGGTCCCTCTATCAAGTGCTGCAGGATTTATTCGACCAACAGTAGTATAGGCACAACACCAGCAATGGAACCTTTGCGCACAAAAATTCACAGCAACAACAATTTGGTACATTAATTTTTCATGCTCCGAGAGCCAGAGCGAAGCCAAAAACACTTCTCTGGAAACCTACAGCACCCATTCCAAGCAGCAGCAGCAGCAGCAGCAGGAGCAGCAGCAGCCGCAGCAGGAAC
>VSDK01016095.1:651218-688887 GCA_009767595.1 Symbiodinium kawagutii
CTTCTTCCAAAGCGTAATTGATCTCTCCTGAATAGCTTCACTAGGCTTACCACATCCACGGGGTGTAATCCCGAAACAAACGCATACAGCAGTATGAATCCTTTCAGTCTGTGGGACCAACCAAGCAACAGATGTGAAAGGAGCCACACCACCCTCCACTGGGCTGCCTTCACCGCCTTCAGCACGTCGTCTCAGGCGTTTCAAGCCATGCCTCCAGAGGCTCACCAAAGTGCAAGCCTTGTGAAATGCGATTTTGGACTCGGCAAGTCTCAGAGCCAAGGACTGTCCAACGATTTTGGGCACCTGAAAAGACTGGTTTTTGAAGCCTGGGGTGCTTGCAACATTTGGGTGGTTGATGGTGGTTGGTACTCTGGCCTTGAGGAAAATATCATTACAGAGCCACCAATCAGCAATGCACCTCACAGACAAGCCAAGCGCTGTCCCACTGTTGCAACTGAGTCTGCGAATTGCTAGCGTCAACTTAGAGCCACATAAGGAAGCTGAATCCAAAGATGAAAACTGTCCAAAAGCTCCAAGGAATCAAAAAAAACAGTGGATGGAAAAGAATCCTGAAAAAATGATTTGCTGGTTGCATTTCCAACGTGTTGCCACGTCTTGCCTCCTGGAAGTGTAACCAGGTCGTTGTTTCCTGCACTCGGCAATGACCTGGCGAGCGGTGCACTCGAGACCGGAAAGCTGATGGCTATCGTCGAAGCGAACACATGTTGGCTATGCACATACCCTACTGATATCCGTTGATCAATTTATACTTTTATATACATATGTGTATATATGTGTATATATATATATATACGTATTTACCATCTAAGGTGTTCTATCAACTAAATTTAGACAGAAACTCGGCACTACGTCAAGCCTGGAAAACAATCGGACACTTGCCCCCGCAACATCGCAAAAACGAACTTGTCATTTTGGAATTTGCATATGAGTAGGCTGCACAATCGTTGTCTAAGATTCCTGAGCTCAGATCCCTCTATGAGAACCACAAAGGACCGGCCCACCCGATATAAACCATCATCAATCATCGTAGTCATTAACCATGATGAACAATGATCATATGAACCGTGACTGTCGATATTCTAAGATCTTCTGAGCATCCCAAAAAACTTGGGGTGCTGACAGCTTGGGGTGACAGAACCATCTCAACTACAGTCATCAATCATTCTGGGCGTCGATCAGGTTCTAAACAAACATGTTCTGTACTCTCCTAAACCCTGGTTTTTAACCAAATATACTGGTAGATCACTATCTCTACATGATAATGCTATGGCTATACACCAACCAATGGTGATGTTCATGGTTGAGTGTACCACACAGACGGACTGTGATCCGGAAGAGCGGGGAGCAGTATAGAGACAGTAGTGGGCAAGCCACAGTCGAAAGGAATTCATGGATACACCTTTTTTTCTGCCCTTGGCTTTATTGGTACCCCACGATGTTTTATACCGCCGCTCAACTAACGGGTGACCAACTTTGGGGACATACAGCTAATTAAGGTACATGGACAGGACGATTGAGGACGGATAATGATGGTTAATGATGGCTCATGGTGATTAATGATGTTGTTGGAGTGGAGTCCATCTTCGAAGAATGCGGGTCCCTTTGCTGTTGCCTGATCTCAGCCGACGGTGGGCCTTGGTCCAAGAAATGAAAGCCAGGAGTTGCTGGATGGTTCTGGGTCAGGAGCCTTCATGAACCATCATGAACCAACAACTTGATGGTAGGCATCAGAAAGGAATCGACCAGTCCCTGTTGTCATGCTTGCGGATGATTAGTTGCGACCGCTTGCGATCAGAACAGGCAGGTCCAACCCAACAAGAGCAAGAAGGAAACATGATAGCTTCTGGAAAAATGAAAAGGACTGTCATGCAAACAAAATCCTGCCCATGTTGACCTTGACAACTGCAACCAACAAATGTCCAAAAGTGGCTGGGACTGTCCCTTCCCTGATGTGAACTTCTCGATTAATACATCCTTCCCCTCTGCACTTCTTTCATGCTGAACAGCCGTCAACCCGTGAATTGATTGTCAAGGTGCTGCGTGCCGCCAATTGAGAAGTGCCGCGTGACGCCAACCAAACCTCAAGCTGAAATGCTGATGTTCCCCAAAATCTGGGATTTCCAAGGTTGCAACAGGATCGTCCAGAATACCCTCCCAATTTCGATAGTTTCCCAGGCTTACCTACGAAAAACCATCACGTTTGAGTACATGAATCCCAGATTGAAAATCACACGCCCATCAATGGCAAATCCTCAGGATGGGATAGCAAGCACATCCCCTCGCCGGTTGGGTCCGGTGATGTCCGGTGATCCCCTTGCTGGTGCAGCGCCACCATCTGCTGTTCGAGAAGCAGGTGCACATCCCAAAGCTCCACCAGCTGCCTGAGAACCAGCACTCCCAACAGCAGCTGTCACCTCCACTTTGGAATTCACAAAGTGGAAGTTCTGATCTCTTGAACTCACTTGAATGATCATCTGGTTTCCACCAGGGAGTTCCGGTTTTTATATGCATGCTGCATGCATCTTCAATTGTTGTGGCATGTTGCGGCAACCAACTGTGGCCAGCTTGCAAATCTTCTCATTGCGCTTTACTGTTCTGACAATTGGTGGATTTTGACACACAAAGGGTGATTGACCACCACCTGCAATTTCCCTTCCTTGTGCTCCTGATCTGCCGGGCATGCTTGTGTAGCAGAGAACTTTCTCACGTCTCTCAACATATCGTGATATTTCTTAGGAGTAGATATCAATGGTATGTTTGGCTTGCAAGCTGCAGGCTCTATCAGAAACTGTGCCGCTCACAGTCCCCAATACAACGTGTCTTCACCTGATGAAGACAATAGATCCAACAAAAAGTACTGTAGTCTCCAAATGGGAACAGTGGCTACAGCCATTGAGTCATCCACAAGACCCTATCCCATCCCATTATATTAAGAAATATGTCGATCAGTAATTCCAGGCATGGCGCTAATAGTTCTCCACACGTAACCCGCAAAGAATCTCCACTAACCAACAGAATCTCCGCATTGTTTGATACTTTCGAAGCCTAAAATCTGCAGTCCCTGGGCAATCCGGCCACCACGGCGGCCAGGGGGCGGCTGGCATGCGACCTGGCAAACAAGCATCCCAAAAAGTGAAGATGTAAATGAGGTTTTAAAAAAAAACTCCTCCTCTTGGTGATGCGAAATCGCGTTATCGTTTGTTCTTCCTTTTATCGTTTTCCCACGCGCGGGCTCAAAGCCTTTGATTGCGCGTTCTCAAGCATTAAGCCTGAGCTGGAATTCCCATTGACGGATGCCACAAGTCTAATAGCCAAGTACGGTTCATTTTGTAGACAAGCTATCGGCCGAAGAATAGGTTGTGTCAGGCGTGGGAGTGAGAGTGACTAGGATGTTGACGAAATAAACGGTGCTCTAATTTCCTTGCTCACCTTCTTTGGCCAGTTCTGACATGATGAACCCCTTGGCTTTACGATTCCGCTTCTACAGGGCTTCGGGTGTGGGAGGCTGACAGACAGCGAGACCTGAGAGAAAAGTGGAGGACAGGGTCTGTTCTTTGGAGAGATTTTGGTTACGATTCTTATCTCTGTGGTTCTCGTCTTGTTATCGGTGAGGGGTACACGGATTCGATGATAAAACACACCAAAATCATGTACCCAAACCAAAGGCCATGATACACCATATCATAATAATAATTCTTATCGTGTTCTTCCTATTGTCGTTTTTCCAAGTATAACTTCAATCGGGACTCTTTGGCGCACACGCCTCAATCAAGATGAATGTTGGGGTCTTTAACACTACCCCAAGTGAGTGTTTCGCTACTAAACCTGTGCTCAAAATATCTAAAAATGATCTGTTTCCAGTCTGGGGGGGTTAGCCTAAACCATGGACTCCAGTCGCATCTTGGTCGCACCTCGCTGATCTGGACTTGGTCATCGGGCCGGGAAGAGAGTGCTTCAAATGTTAAGATAGCCAGTTGCAGCCAGTTGCTTCTGTTGACCACTGGCAGAGCCTGTAAATGTCATGTAACTATGTCAAACATGTGGCTGGAACCAGTTGTTGCTAGGCTGTAGAGCTTCAGAACTGCGGAGTCATGAATCCATGGCCAGCTGAAAGCAAGCAAATCTTCATTCTCCCAGTGACTCATTGCGGACAACTCAAGGTCCTTTTACTGCTCTCACTCTTAGCGGAGTTGTGGATCTAGGAGCAGTGTCGGCTTTTGGAATTCTTCAAGCTTCCATGAGTGCAATGTTTTGCTAGGGTGAGCTGTGCCTGTGTGTGTGTGCGTGTGCGTGCGTGCTCGTCCATGGGTGAAAAGGTCAGATAAGGTAGGTGGGTACTGTCACTATCCTCTTCATGTTGATGAAGCACAGTTACAAAGCTCACTCACTCACTCACTCACTCACTCACTATCTATCTATCTTTCTTTCTACCTATCTACATATCTATATATCTATAGATCTATATATCTATCTATCTATCCACCTATCTATCTATCTATCTATCTTTCTATCTATCCATCTATCGATCTATCTATCTATCTATTTATCTATCTATACATCTATACATCTATACATCTATCTATCTTCTATCTATACATCTATACACTTACCTACCTATCCATCTATCTACCTATCTACCTACTTACCTGTCTACAGACCGACCGACCGACCAACCTATCTACAGTATCTATCTATGTTTCTATCTATCTACCTACCTACTTACCTACCTATCTATCTATTTTCTATCTATCTATTTTCTATCTATCTATCTATCTATCTATCTATCTATCTGTCTATCTATCTATCTATCTATCGATCTAATTATCTATCTATCTATCGATCGATTGATGGATCGATCTAATTATATATCTTTCTATCTATCTATCTATCTATCTTTCTATCTATTTATCCATATCTATAGATCTACTGTACCTCTATGTTTGAAACTTTTGTCATCTGCTGTTGTGAATGCCCCCCACTTGACCTCCAAGAATTCCCATCTTAAAATTGCCGCTGGACACCCGAGGTGTAGCAGCACTGGGACTACCGAGTCGAAGCTAGTTGGTGCTCCAGAGCGCTGCCAGGGTTGGCTTAATGTGCACTGGAGTGGCTTCAGAAGCCATAATGAAAGGCTTCAAACTCGAGTTACGGTTCACAGCAAGATTTATTTGACTTGAAATTTGAGGCAGTTGAAAGTTCAAGGGGCGTTTTCGCATGGTGTCTTTGTACATAGCTGGGCCGCTCAAAAATCATCTCCGCGGGAGACAATCTGCAAAGCACCAGGCGGCTAGTTTGTCCAGCCCAAGACTTGTAGACTGCCACTGTTGGCTGCAAGGTGATACGTGAAGGGTTTTGAATGTGCATGTTGCAACATGTTCATAAATGCACTTCAATGCGAGAAAATCGATCTTTGGAGGAAAGTGCACTTGTTTTAATGGCAAGAATTCCAGGAATCGCTAGACACCATCCAAATCACTGCGACGATGGACCTTTGTACACTTTGGGAAAAACCTACATGGCTTAGCACAATTTCCACATAGTCATTGCCATCAGAAAGTTTGGCACCTTCAACCTCTATCTTGATCTGCTGTACTTTTCATGCTGCTGGGAATGACTGGGGAGTCTGGTTTGGCGTCAGCTCCCCTCGCATCGCACCTCCTTGCAAGTTGGCCGAAGAAGAATTGTGTGCTCCATCTGTGTCACGTACCTGCACAGGATGCATCATACCAAATCATACCCTCAAACTAAGGGCGAAGAACATGTTTTCTGTTTGAATCTTCAAGCAAAACGTCGGGATACCATAGAAATCTATGGAAATCTCCGCCCAAACTGCGGGGCACGAGCCCTTCGCATCGCACAGAGGCGGATATGGCTGTACGATGTCATTGTCAACCAGGTTTTTGAGAGCCTCGTGGACCAAAGACATTCAGATTCGGCAGCTAAGAGGTCTACAAAGTCACGCGTCCAAGCACTGCTACTACATAATTCTCAACATATCTTGACCAGGTCATGTTACCAATGCTATTTCAAAGTGAAACATCCTTGGGTTCTGACCATCAAATGGCGAGTCTGACCGAGATCATCCAGCCATCGCCGACAAAACCTTGCTGAAAAAGATGGAAGGTTCGATGTAAACTGGAGCTCAGTTTTGCCGTCCAAATCCATACAAGCTCCAAGCCAAAGCAGGGGCAAAATGGGTGTTTCTCCAAAATAGGGGACCCCAAAAATGGCTGGTTTATGGCCATAACTGATTACTATTGGATGATGACTTGGGGTACCCCCATTTTGAGAACAGGCTACCAGTGCCCTGGTAAAGCCAAATGGTGTTGACTATTGGATGATTTAGGGGTGCCCCCAAATGGGCAAAGCCAACAGGCTACCAGTGCCCTGATCTCTGGGGAGCTCCCACGCCAGCGTGCCAAAGTTCTGCTCGATGGCGTGGAGCAGCGCCTGCACCCCGATGACTTGGATCGCACAGCAACGACCACAAGGGACGACCCCAAGGGCAAAAGCTAGGCAGTTTGGGAAGTTGGCCAGTTTGGCCAGTTTGGGAAGTTTGGGCAGTGTGTGCTGTTTTGATCATCTTGGGCTTTCAAAATGCGAAATTAAGTCATTTCTGCTGCTTGGTTTGTTTGTGATTCTTCGCTCGAAATATTCTAGAAGCTTGTAGAATTTCAATCACAGAGTTTCCGAGTTGACTGCTTACAGCTGCGTATCCACGAAGTTGTAAGTAGAATTTGTCCCTGCATTCATTTGCACCCCTCCTGCCTTTGAACTCTTTACCCGAAGAGGTACATGTGGTGCGTCATAGATCCTGAGATCTCAAGGTTAATCTGATGTATAATCCCGGCAACCAGGGTGAGAACAACTGTCTGGGAGTGAGCCTCATCTTGTCACCACTGGCCATATTATAGCCCTACAAACTATGGGCAAAGGAACCTGTTTGCAGGACACACAAGTTATGTTCAATTTAGGAACAAGAGTGCTTTGCCAAGGTACTTCATGTAGTGTGAGCACTCCAAGTCCTCCACAACATAAGCTTTGCCTCAAATGAACAGTTTCATCTGCAGCAATACGGTCAGTCGCTATCATGGGCTTCCGTTGTCTCCGGACAGGCGGAAATACAAATGCGTTGAGAGCGGGTGCAAGTAGCGCAAGGAAAGGTGCAAAAATGTGTGCATGGGAGCGGAGACTTTTAGAAGGAATGCATGCAATTCCGCTTAATGGCCACTATCAAGATCAGCTTCTCGTATGTACAAGCGCCACTATACAAAAGTCTCTAAAGGACCCGGGCCGTTGGATGCAAAAGTCTCCTCAGTGGATGCAGCTAGGACAAAAATAGAGTGACGCCGCAAAACCACGAAGAAGAACAGGACAGGTCCCTGTGTGAAGTTGAAATTCATCAAAAGTTCACAGTGAAGGTGTAGAAATGTGTAGAAAAAACTCCAATTTTCAATGCCACTCGCTGACTCCAAGTTGCGATAGCATAAAACTCGCCCTCTTCCATGATGGTCGCTTCCTGATTCTTGGTGATGGGCACCTCAGCAAACCCCATGGAACCCCAAAACACTGGATCTCTAACAAACCTTCGAAGGAATCAAGACTTGGGAAAATACCGTGGTGCTGGACCACACGCCCAAAGCTTAGCAGCTTATAGCAGCTTAGCATCAACGCAACGTCCACGACATGCCCACCCTCAAGGAATCCCAAGCCCATCCCCTCCGGAGACAGTGCTGGCATGGCACCGACTTGCCACCGTGGATCTGGTAGGGCCCAATGGAATGGCCATTGAGGTTTCGCACAGGTTTGATGGGGAAGGTCTGAAGCGGACAGGCCACAAGTTTGACTAAGTTTGACTCAATGTGAGGAGAACTCAGCCGGTTTCTGAGGGTGGTAAATGATTGCCTTCTAGCCACAAACACTTTCAGGTTGCTACTCTTTCTGTTTTTGCCATGTATTTCACTTTTCAAAGATCCCAAACAATTCAGCTGAACTAGAATGCACTGAAGAGATGGAGCGAAACCTGGGCACGGTGTCCCTGCTTTTTTCGGAAGAGCCCCTTTGATCACAACAAACACAGAAGACCACAGAAGAAAGAGGCCTTGAAACTCTCACACCACAAACAAGTTCTTTCCCCGCAGCCTTGCCATTGAGTTCAATCTCATAGGACCTCACACAGAGATCAAAGTGTGTTCAGGCACTGTTAGGGCCCGTGCCATCCATTCATGTTCTGCTGCAAGAATCCATTTGTCACGTTGCAAAATTCAGGACACTGTTGTAGTAAAACAGGAACAAACCGTGCACCAAATGTTGTTTGATCGTTGTTTTTTATGTTCCTTATCCCTCGTTTCCTGGGGCATCAGCTCAATGGTTTCCTGGATCGCTGCACCAATTTCGGAAAAGCGAGCGTCGATGCCAGCTTCCTGTCAACGCTGGAATACCAAGCGTGTAAAAAGCATCACAAAATCCATGAGAATGTGTTGCCAAGATGATTTTTGCATACACCCTCGAATGGCTGACAGATCCCACATGTTCAATCAGTTTTACCACGCTTCCTACTATTTGGCTAGTATGATTCAGACCAGGGGTCTTGAATGACAAAGTGCTGTATCACCCTACTGAAACAGGAGAGAAGAATGTCCATTCCGCCTTCAACAAACACGAGTAAAAACTCCGAACCGAAAGAAGGTTATCAGCAAGCTCATTGAATCTTGCCACATCGTCAAAACCCAACAACTGCAAGCCATCTTTCATGGAGATGGGTGCGCCTTGACACCAGTATTGGTGCCTGCTTGCGTGGCTTCAATGATGGGATCATACCTCCGGTGGAGCAGAGTGAAATGGTAGAGGAAGCACACACGTCTCAGTACTATCTTGTGGACTCAATTATCAGAAACCAGGTTTGGGTTCAGGATTGCTTGCTGGTAGCTAGCAAGTTCAAAAAGCCTTGTCGAAGTGCAAGTCAAGTAAGGCTTGGTTTGTGCAACAGTACTACCTAATTAGGGCAGAATACTTCGTTTTCTGTGTCAGATTGGTGCTGACAACAAGACTCAAACAGGCCATGCTGCCTCTCATTGAACGCTATGGTGAAAGCGCAATCGACGATGCGGCCACCTGCCACATGAGAAACTCACTGCCTTTTACAAGGCCGGTGCTGTTAAGGCACTGGTCTTGCAAGTGTGAATACCTCGCCTACTTGGACACCGAAGTCCAGCTTGCAAACATCGTCAAACTGTAGGACCTTAGGAACACTGCAAGTATCCGACTGACTTGGGCCCCTTCTAACTTTGCACAAATGTTGGAAGACGACATCTTAGATTGCATCTGCCAGGGTGTGATACAACTAGTCAAATTTGACTTTCAACAAGTGGTGACAAAATAAGTATAGCTACAACTAAAACTACATAAATATAGAATAATTACAAAATCTGTTGGAAGTTCTCTGAATTGAACAGGTCTGGCTGCGACTCCAGCGACATCAGCTGAGGCCAGTCACAGTTTCGTCCCCATAGTTGGGTGTGTAGTGGGCTGCCACCTGAAGGAAGAGATGAAGAAACTTGCTGCCGTACCAACTGACTCGCAGTTTCACTTACAGCATCCCAGTTTCTTGTAGAGATTGTGCATTTACAAAAGCAAAATTACTTATTTAATCTTGTTTCAATCCAGCAGAACATGGAGATGCATCCAGGTAAAAATAATTTGAGGCACCCGACCCAGTTCAGTGAGCAGCCTGAGGCCAAACACGTTTGACGGCAATCTGCCAGTGCCATGCTCGGTCTGACTGGTATAACAGCAAGTTCTTCAAATCTTCGTGTGAAGTGATTTGGATAAGGCTGCGGTTCACTGTGTCTCTTGCATTGCACATACTATGCGTTTGAACAAATGCTGTAGTACATGCCACAATCGAAGAAAACACGGTGCTTTCAATGCTTCCACAAAAGCCAGTAGGCGTTACTCACAAGCCAGGCACTGTCCGGCACTTTTGTGTGAAAGTGAAGATAGTGAAGCAAGGACATCAATGACATTGCCCCCGACATCCTGATCTTAAGGTTTAACCCATCTTGTTTGAGCCTAGTGATGATATTTGAACAATTGAGAGCTTACCCGAGCAAAACGATGATACCTTTGAAGCCTTGGATTTGAAGGTCATTGATTTTCCAGGACAGTCATCAGTTATCACACCGAGGAAATGTTCCCTGACACTTCAGCAGCGCATGACCGAAGAAATCCTCACACCCAGTCGTGACCCACCGGACCCCCACGTGACCCAGCCGTGTCTCAGCCGTTCGGCGCCCACCGACTCCGCCTGTGGGGAAGCCCCAACCAGCTTCCAGGCCGTTCGCCTGGCGTGAACTGATGATCTAAGGACTAGTGGATCGCTAGAAGAACTACTGACTCTAGCTAGTAGTAATAACTAATGCTGAAGTGGTGGATTAGAACTACTAGCTAGATTTGCTGGACAACTACTGGAGAACTACTGGTAAACTACTGCTTAACTACTGGATATTGTTTAATTTGATGACTTGTTGACATTTGTGGGAAACTCTGATGGTGAACGATGTCAGCACTCGAAGACTGCGAAGCGGCCGGGAGGACCACGACCAGCTCGTGCGTTTTTCGCTCGAGTCTCTGACAGATCTCGGTCATTTTCATGCCAGGCTTGACGTAGGACTGGACATACCTCAACAAACAGTGAAATGAACAGAAAACTGTTAACATGGTAACATTAGATAGTTCATTTCATTACATAACAGAGGTAACCTGTTAACAGAGATAAACAGTTAGAAAGTTCAAGAATGTTCATCTCTGCTAAGCTACTCTGATCGAAAAAACAAAATAAGTTCATCTCTTGCACTGCAATGCCCCCTGCTTGTCATTCAACCCCGCCAGAGCCCACCGCCCAAGACCAGTTCTCCCTCTCTGTCTGCACAGAGCGGACCCAAACACCATTCAATCCCTTCCCCCAATCTCCCCAAAACCTTGGTGTAGACCTTGTAGTTGTGTAAGGTTTGGGTATGCCTTTGGGATCCTTTTTTCAATTGGTTGAAAGGTGTTTATCTCAAGCTGATTGCCTTCCCAACTTCCACGCCTTCTAACTTGGCGATGCACTTCACCCGCCTGAAGCGGAGACAAATGGATCGATCACAAATCGAACAAGTCAAGTGTTTGAAGGACGCAACCCTCCGCACCACTTCCGTAATCCCTCTGCCTTTCGTTTTGTGTTCTCTGACATATACTTGCAAACTATGACTATTAGTATTGCTATGACTATGAATTACATGCAAATCAGTAATACGGTAGATGATATCGCAGATAATTACATCGCCTGTCATATGCTTCAGCCACCCTCGAATCTCAGGCGGGTGCCTTGCGGATCTTCTCGTAGTCATAGGATGCCAATCGCTCCAACTGAGACACACCCAAGACGCAGACATCAGAGAAATCGAAGCACCGAAAAATGTCTATAGCGTTGCTTCTTGGGACAAAGACTCACAGATTCAGTTCAAACAGCACGTGCTCAATATATACATGTGTTCAAACAGACCTCTCGCTTCTCAGCAGAGGTTGTCCTGAAGGCATTTTTGCCGACATACCTTTGCCGCAAGAAATCAGATCGTGATTCCAAAAATGCTTGTGCACCTTCCTTGGATAGTTACTTCTACAGCTTCAGTCACACGGACGCACCAAATCCTATTTTCCACTGCTGTCCGCTTCACATTGCTTCGTGCAGGCAGTGCTGTCTAAAATATTTGGTAGCAACCGTTTCAAAATGGCTGTTTGAACAGGGAATGAACTTGAGGACACACCCATTCGGTATCATGTGTGCAGCACTCCAACCAAGGCCAGAACTCAACGCATTCCCCAAGCGGGAATTGGTTGTCAGGGAACTGATCACTGACCTCGTCAAGCAGCACAAGCAGCTCACTCGTCTTCACACTCGTCTTCACACTCGTCTTCACACACGTCTTTACACATGTCTTCATACACCTCTTTACATACGTCTTCCGTGGGGTGGATTGGTTGACAAGGGCTATCCGAAAAAGAGAAAAAAAAAACATGGGCCCAATGGGACCAAGTGCACCAGTTTCTGCTACAGCAGTTGTTGCTTCGCAGCACACTTATGTTTTAATGTTTATCATACTGATGAGATCAACAAACCTGTCCTAATGATCAGCCCAGCATGTAAACGTTGTATGACCATTTGATCGTTCACCAAGGCTTGAAACCACTAGCATCACTAGCATTATAAATTGTAGCCAATGATAATTAGCAAGCCTTACGTTGCATTCACTTGCTGATTCCGCAATAGTCTGTGCCCATCATACTATGACCAGCTTTTGTAACCAGCCGTTGTCATTGCCATCGCGTGTTTCGTAACAACAAATAACAAACCTCTTTACCATGTTCATACCAACAAAAGGAACAACCACTTGGCTCCAATGGAATATGGCAGGTGTGTGTCCATGCTATGTTTTGTTGACATAATTAAATAGTTCCCAGGCCATAAATCCAATCTCAGAACATGCCATATCGTTGTGGACGCGATTCAGCTAAGTGGCTGGGATATCAAAAGCAGGGCTCTGCCGCCACTGTGGCTGGGCCGCCCAGTTCTTCACGCGGCGCAAATGGCTGTTGTCCTGATGCCACAGTGACCAATCGGGGTTGTGTCGAACCCAGGGGAAACCAGGACCAGGTTTGTTGAGAAGGTGTCAGAATTTTGATTTAAAGGATTGCTGAAACGAGAGTCAGCTGAGCCAAGCTCAACCATCTCGTGACAAGATGTTCAATCATCTTCAGTCGCTTCTTGGATGCTCACATTGAAAACAGAATGAACCATAGAATGCAATTATCCTTCTTCTGAGAAAGTAGACTGCCCAGTCACGAAACACAATTCTTGGGAGTATGGTTAACCACTACATATGCTGCCTGCTCATGGTAATACACCCAACATCTGTGATTTATTTCTAGTTTGACGGCATGAGTCATTGATGACCTCTCTTCTCGTCCCGGGTCCTGCTCAGGCATGTTAAAACTTTTTTGGCCGCCGCCGCCCTGCAGCCGGGCATGGCAGTTAAGCACCACAATACATGGTTGGTTCATACAAACATATATAGTCTATAAATGGAAGTAGCTCACCAAACAAGAACCATCAATCATTGTCAATTCAAAGTAGCTTCACACTCGCTTGGAAATGCGAACAAGCCAAAGAATTGACTTCCCGCAGAAAGTTCGGTCTTCGCGCCACTTTTTTGTTCAGGCCCACAGAGCATTTATCGGGCCCTTGCGTTCTTTGGGATAACCTGAAGGCTGGAAGCAAATGACAAATCAACTTGTCATCCAACATGTGAGCGTATCTTATCCGCATTTCCTCCGCCCTCTGCACATAAAATCGCAGGCTTTTCGATGACACCCGTCCCAGGAAAAGTATTGCAGGATTCGTTAGCTGTTTCTTAGTTTTGTGTTTGCAGCACCTTGAAACAATTTTGGGTTCGAAGCTGACTGCCAACTACAAACTTAGAAGAACTTGTCTTACCAATCAGGGGATGATATCCAGGCCTTGGTTTGTCTCAATGATTGTGAATGGTAATAAATAATGTGATGGTTCTGGGGTAGTGATTGAATGTGGTGTTTGCTTGAAGACCAAAAGAGTTCCTTTGCCAAGCAGCCCTTCTGAGCTTCGCTCTGAGTTTTGGATGGCCGAGACCTTGTGTAACGCATGTGATTTTTCTGCGGCTTGGAGGATAACTAACGAGATGCTGAATAAAAATGCTTGATCGATCAGACATGATGATGGTATATCATTATGGTATGTGATGATGGTTAGTGGTTTTAAAGAAGTTGGACCATCATTGCAAAGGCCGTAGCACGCACTATGTGACTAGTCCCTTCTAAAATAACTACTATACATTGTTCTACCATTGCTCTATCATTGCTCTACCAGTGCTCAACCATGCTCTTTCTGGTATGTTGAAACAAACTCTGGGTTCAGCCTTTTCAAACATGTGAGAGAAGGCGAGAACACATCTGAGACGCACACTTCTCTCCCATTGCACGGAGAGCACCAGCTAGCAAGCGCCCACCACCAGGGTTTGCCCGAGACTCCTGCACATACTCCTTCGACCCTAGAATCCCTTGGCAAAACAAATGAAGTAGATGTTGGCTTCAGAAAATCAGCAAGAACCCCCAGTGACAAAGCACGCATTCTCTGTCATGAATGTAAAGAGTTGAAAGTCCCTTTTTTGAATAATTCTTTCAAGAAAGCACTTCAAAAGATAATATGTAAATTTTAGTTTAGTTTTAATGCTAATATGTAAATGTTGAAAAATCTTAATGCTTTCGAAATGATTCCAATGCTTTCAGTGGTTGACATTGGACAACCAGTGACGCCCCTTTCCAGGTCACTCCTTTGGCCTCGAGTCTTGGCGCCTAGCACAACACGGCTGTAGAGACAAACACGGCTGTAGAGACAATCACGACAGGCTGTAGATCACCGCTCTGAATCTCACTTATCCGACTTATCCGACTTATCCTGACTAGGTATTCCCAGGTATTCCCAGGTATTCCCATAACCAAGAATCTCCCATTGACGACGCATCACGATATTCACATCATTTCTCACACATGTTTCTAGAGAAATTAAAGTGTCTGTGTGTGTGTGTGTGCCTGCTATGTTCTTCTTAGGTTTTCATGCACGAAGCCGGCCAAGGTGCCCGTCAATGCCCTGTCGCTTTGCTGGGGGCGCAGGGTGCATAGCTGCAGCTGCCGATTCCTGGCATTTCTAAGGCAGAAAAACGTGTACAATGATTCCTAGTCGCCAACAATAGGTGTACCACAAAGTAGAAAGCCCAACCCTCACCATCGAAAAAAGCATGTCAGGATGTGAATCTCGCTGCACATTGAATCGAACTGCTGTAAATAATGTTTTACATTGTACTTGCAAGCTGCATTTTGCGGGTTTGTACCGCCATTTTCAGTCTGTGGGTTGAAATGTATTGAAGGTATTTGAAGCTCTGGTATAGAGTACGTAGTGAATTGTGAGCACCACAGCTGTGTACTCTTCCAAAATCAGGAAAAATCCCCTGGCGAAACACCTTCAGTTGCTCTGTGTGTGTGTGTGCCTGAAAATAGACTCAGAAACTCTCGGCATAGCCCCACCCGTGCCACCCGTCCCCATCAAGTGCCCACCCTACCTGCCTTTGGCTTCCCTTGTGATTCGGACTCAGAGGACTCGGTCTCCAGCGTTGGCATCGGTGGCGCAGCAGGTGGCTTCCGAGTCTCCGACTTCACCCGGATCTGTCGCAGCTGCTCTTTGGTCAGCTTCACATCTCCATCCAGCGCACCTTCGAAACGGAGAAGCCACGGAAGTCCCAAAGGAGTTTGAAGCAAAGCACGTGCAACTCTCTGACAGTTGAGAGAACATGGAGAGAACATGGGTTCAAGATGATTCAAGATGATTCAAGTCACTCTCTTGTTGTTTCTTGTCTACTGAACTGCTCAACCTCTGCGAACACAACTTTGTCCTGGCCTGCAATCAACCGTCTGGCCACAACGTCGGTGGTAGCTCCCTTGTTGGGTCTTCGTTCTGCCAGGATCAGTTGAGCTTCTTCACTGAAGGCAGGCCTGTCAAGAGGCGTCAAGATTTGTGTCCCAGGTATCAACAAATATCACATCATTCACTGTTTCAAACTTTGAAACCTGTGAATATTGTGAATTCCTGTTTTACTGTAAAACTTTGGTCCAACACTGCAAGAGCGCTCTCCGGTGTTTCAGCGCCTCAAATTCACCGAAAGACCAGGAGGTGGCGCATTGACCATGCTCCGTGCCACTCGGTGACTGGTAAAGGCCAACACCGCGAAGCGCTTCCTCTCCCCGAACTCTGCATGGAAGTCAGCACTACTGATGCCGTATTCCTCAGTTGCGCTGTGCACATCTGTGCACCACTGTATTCACAATGTGATCAATGGATTGTGCACACTGGTAATTTCCTATGTGACAACACAAGCCTACAGCTGCTTTGGTCCATAGCACTCATGATTGCAGTGTCCACTGGTATCACCAGCACGCTGGCCCCAGAGCGCAAATAGTCGAAAGCAGTCATGGCAGCAGCATCTGCTAGCACCCTGGCTCCCAAGTGCGCATAGGCAAATCCTCCCCTACTTGACGGAAGAACCCGAATAGCTCCACTATCTGAGGATAATTCGCAAAAAAACAACAACCACAAACAGGTTGAGCCGTCAAAAAATCTAATGCACTCAATGTCCGCTCCGTGAGCAAGTGTCTTGAATGAGCCAAGACTTCAGCTCTTTCTCCACCACCTCTTCTTCAGAACGCAGCTCCACCAGGTTCTCATCTGGCACATCAAGCTGCTTTAGTTCCCGCTCCTGAAAGCAAGATTCACAAGTGATTCACAACTGATTCTCGCTTCCTTCACTTTTGGCCTTGCGACTTGTCAAACGAAGGTGCTGTGAACTCGCGGTCCTCCACAAATGGCGCCGCCGCGAAGACTGCTGCAGCTGCGCTGGCGGCACCGCCATCATCGGCCACGTCGCCACGATTCGCGTCCTCCAGGGGCCAAAAGCCACCGTGGGGGAAGCTCAGGTCGCGAAAGCGGCACGTAGCCTGGGAGCATTGAATTGTGGACTCCGACTCCACGCTTCAACCGTTTGCATTTGTCAAGTTCTATAGAGTAGGCTGTATATATATATATATATATATGTATTCTTATATATGTGTATATGTATATATATATAATATATATATATACTTCTTTCTTCCTTTTGCGAATGATGAATGCTTGACCTATGGTTGATCTGAATCATGTTCGAAGCGGGCCCTCGCCAGGCCTGCCAGTCCTCCCGACCACAAATCGCCGGAAAAAGCGGAACATCTGCCAACCAAGGAGGCAACCTGAAGGCCACCCCGAGATTGCGTCCATTCAGACAATAGCCTTGGGACAAGCCAAAGAAAATTCCCATTGCAGCGCTCACAAATTCCAGTGTGCTTTTGTGAGGATACAACCATGTATTATCATGCATTGTTTGATTTAAAAGTGATGAAATTCAAGTCGAACAGCTAGGACTTAAAAGAAAGCACTTGAAGGAACTTGGAGCCAAGGAAGCCACTACTTCCTTAAAAGAAGGAAGCCAAGGAAGCCAAAGAAATGCCATGAAGCCATGCAACTGATGCTGGATCGACGTGGGTCTTGGCGATCCAAGAGGCAGGTGACCACTGCACCCGTCTGTGCCTCAAAGACCTCACCGTATTTCCTTGCAGAGGCAGCGTGCTCAGCATCTCTCAATGAAACAAAGAGGTAAGATATAGTAAAATAGTAGTAAAATGAGGCAAGGTGAGCTAAGATGAGGTAAGTTGGAGGGCTATCAATCTCCCAAATGTTCAAGTGTGCACATCCCTTTGCCAAGTTGGAAGTCTTCCTAAGTCTTCCTTTCCAAGCTCGTTCCAAGCTGCTCAAACTTGCCACAGTTGGACTTCATGCCAGTGCCACCGTATCCAAAGGAGCGCTCATCAGTGCCGAGAGCCCTGCGTCCCTCCAGCGCGGCCCATCCTACCCGCATCAGGCACTCGTTCTTCAGCTCGACCTCGTACTGATAGGCACCTCCGGTGTCGGCAGTTGGATCATCCGTTGGATCTGTGCAAAGCCCAGCCGCTAAGACAATCATACTGCCAGTTGAGGGTTGATCGCAACATGGAATACCATCTCACCAAATACAATCCATGTTGAGTCCAATGAGTCCAATGTTGAGGTCAGAAGAGTTGAAGCTGTTGACACTTCCAACATCTTCCAACTGATAGCACTTTTGCTGAAAAATCTGGCCTTTCAGCACGCCGGGCCGTCCTCTGACACCAAGCCAAGCATCATCTGCATTGCAGCAGGCAGCGCATCTGGACGAGTCAATCTCCACCCCCTGACCAACTCTGACCAACTTGAGATGAGGCAAATACAGGGGGATGTAGACAAACATCGAAAAACAAGTTGGAAAAGCCTCAAAGCTTCGAAAAATCTCCTGTTCTTCAACAAGCAAAGCAGTCAGGCTGCAAATGTCCCAAGTCTGGACCTGAACCCAAGCTTAAAGTCACTACAGGACAACAGTGATTCTGGTTCCACTCATGGCCCCACCTCGTCAGCATCTGCTTGCTCCAAATAGGCAAACAGTCCCATTGCAGTGCAGCAGGAGAATGGCAACCATGACAGTTCTCTCTTTGTCTGATTCAGGCTTTCGCAGTGTGACAGGTTCTTCTCAAACAGCAAAGATACATGGAGCCACCACTTGAGACTTCAGGATCACGGAGGGGATAGATAAGCACTCTTGTGGATGGAGTCCTGAACTTGGGTCATTCTCAACATGAGTATCGTTCGATCGGGCTCAGTTTTTGCACTTGCATTCGCTTGGTACAACAGCTAGAAAGCGAAAGCGGAAAGATTGCAACCTAGTAGGCGGTCGAGTGTGGGTTTCTGAGTTGACGCTCGGCCTGTTTGTTGAAGTCATCCTTGAGACAAAGAACGGCAAGAGGGGGGAATGCAAAACGGCATCTGACAAAATTACCATTCTGATTGTGTCAATGTTCTAAGTTTCTCTATGCTTCTCTGACAGAGAAATAGGGATCCAAAAATTCACATTGTACACAGATTGAATTATCACATCTATTTTCGTCAGTGCAGGCTCCAAATTTTGTTTTGCGGAAATGCGAGCCTTCTTTTTCTTCTTTTTCTTTTTTTTGGCTGTGCCTGCAGCCTCATTTTCATCCTCCTTCAAGCAAACTTCGCAGGTTCAGTCACGGGATTGCTCCCAAGAATCGATCGTCAAAAAACTGCACCTAGATTACCACTGCTATTGGTTGGCTTACTCCACGTGTTACTTCTACGCTAGAGATTTTCTCATCTGCGCACACAGGCATAAGCACATGGGCTGATGACCTTCGTTTTGACTGAAGCATCACACCGACACATCGGATGGGCGGGTGGGGTGGGGTGGGTGGGTGGGGCTCATGACGTTCCTGCTGCCTGCAACATCTCACAAACACATGGGTTGGGTGGGGCTGGTGACATTCGTGTCGAGTGCAACATGACACGGACACATGGGATGGATGGGGTGGGGTGGGTGGGGCTGATGATGTTCGTGTTGACTACAACATGACACAGACCAATGGGATGGGTGGCAGTAGTGTTTTCTCTGAGTCTTTCATTGTTGGTGACAGCAAAAGCAATGTGGTAGACTCTACTTTGCGTGCACAGATGAGAATTTTTCCACTTGTACAGATGATTCGCGTGCACAAATGAGAAAATTCTCGCGTGCACAGATGAGAAAAATCTCGCGTGCACAGAAGAGGCCTCTTCCTACTTCTACAACAGACCTGAACTCAACATCGACTAAGCAACGCTGCTGGGAAGTGCTGAAAGCCCATCCAGCCCGGAGCTGGCCCTGGATGGCTTGGCCGGAAGTAATGCCCAGATCATATGAAGGATGTTGTAATATGTTGTAGCCCTGATTGGATTCTATTTTGTTGAGTGTAGTGATTGATTGCTTCATATCACACTATGTATATAATGATTGATTGATTGATTGATTGATTGATTGATTGATTGATTGATTGATTGATTGATTGATTGATTGATTGATTGACTGATCGATTGATTGATTGATTGATTGATGGATTGATGGATTCATTGATGGATTCATTGATGGATTGATTGATGGGTTGATTGATCGATCGATTGATTGATTGGTTGACTAATTAGTTGATTGATTGATTGATTAATTAATTAATTGGTTGATTGATTGATGGTGGATTGATCGGTTGATTGATTGATTGACGGACTGACTGGCTGGCTGACTGATTGATTTCTGTAATTAATTAGTTGATTGATTGTTTAATTAATTAGTTGGTTGATGAATTGATTGATTGATTGAGTGATTGAGTGATTGATTGATTGGTTGGTTGGTTGGTTGATTGCTTGCTTGCTTGATTGATTGATGGGTTGGTTGCCTGATTGGTTGGTTGGTTGGTTGATTGATTGATTGATTGTATATAGTTTGATTATACGGATTGATTCAATATGATTGTTAGGAATCATCATCTATATCGCAATTGTAGCGTCTTCAATATGCTCAATCAGACTAACAGGAGATTCCGTGTAGCGGGAGCAGGAAAAATCAAATCATAGATATTGCAAGAATGATAGTCCATATTCAAACATCTTAATTGATCGAATTGATAACCCAATGTATTGGTTGTATTCAATCATCAAAGCTCTATATTGGCTCGAATATGCTGTGCCTCCAAGTGAGTGGTTTCCCATGCTGTGGCTGCGACCGCCTCACCATCCTCTTCCTCATTCTGAACATCGGCCTGCCAACAGCAGAGGATTCATTTGTCGGTTGATAAACAACTACTGTATGGCAACTCAATGACAAAAACTTCAACAATGACATAGTCTAGTACAAGACTCCAGGTAAATGCCAGCTGCGCCATCATGGGGGTGTCAATGAAGGGTAGTACCCCCAAAACATGATCATTTACAATGCGGAAACACCAATGGGGGTTTATGGCGGTACATCATTTGTGAACAAACCCATGTTGTGATTCCTACCCATGATCCTAGCTATACATAAATGTATGCAATATAATGTATGCATACAGAGAGGTAGTACCATACTGGCATACATACATATATACATTCATACATTCATACATTCATACATTCACACTACACATTCATACACTCATTCATACATGCATACTTGCATACGTTCAATAGTAGAACCCCCATTCACAATAGATTCTATTGATCACCCAGGTTTCAACATCTTGTCTTCACTGCTTTGACTCGGACCAGGATTTGCAACAGGCAAATAGTTTTGTGCTTCTCCAAATATCTTGAGCAGAGCAGGAATTAAGCTCTCATTTACAATCCGAGACACGGAATAAGTCAAGCAAATCGCTTGCGCGCACACCCACACACATGCGCACTTGATTTTCCTCTTGTGCGACTCATCAGCTCGTGCTGAGTTCATTGCGAGGAGTCTAGTGATGACTGCGCAAACTAGTATTTACATGGATCACAGTCAGGTGAATATGGCGATTCTTAGGTGCTGTTGTGAAATCACAACATGTTTGCGCAGTTGGCAGTGGCAATGGACATATCTCACATCACTCCGTCGGGACAGTCTTCTTTTTTCCTGAAGAGTCGGCCAAGGAAAATCCGGTGCCTGCCATACCTCATTGCACTCAGAAAGACACCTTGAGCTCCAGACGTAGCACCAAGCCTTGCAAAATCTTCAAGTTGTCCATGATTTGCGTAAGCCGAGCATCCTCAAACTCTCAAATATACAGGCTTTCAAATGAAGTCATGGAGACTTCAGAGAGGCATTTGGGTCTTAGAACATTCCAAGATTCAAGAGAATGGTGTCTATGCTTATGATCTGACCCAGGATTCTGATCCATGCCACGGGATGTTTCATTTTCACCGGCATCTGTTTGTGTTGTTTCTGGGTGTAGAAGCACCTTTTTTGTCTTCTACCAATGATCACTGAGCCCATGTCGCGGTTGAGCTCGCTCAAACGATCCAGGACTTCTTCACTGACAGCCTGAGGAAGTAGCTCTGGCACTGGGATTGGTCATGTTTCTGAGTCTGAAAGGAGCTCCAAGAACAAGTGGAAGCTGAACTTTGTGACCAGAACTAGAACTACTGAAGAAAATCGTGTCCCTCGCCTTAGCAAACTTCTCATGTCGCACACGGCGCCTGGCTGCAGTTCGTACCTTAGCGCTCTATCCAGATCAAGCAAAAAATCCAAAAAATCTTAACTTGGGATGTGAGATTAGTTTCTACAATAGCAACTATTTAAGTTGGATAACTTCCAAGATCCGTTCTGTTTTCCAGCTGGTCGTCTTTTGAAGCGCCATCCAGATGACTTCTTTCATAAAGGGCTTTGATCAATAGCCGCAAAGCCAAACGGATGTCTTGACTTATTCCGTCAACCATAGCTCTTGCAAAAATGCATTTTGTATGTTCTGCAAGAGCAAGGTCTGTGGGAAAAAAGTAACAAGAATGTAGCTCGCTCACACATCCCTTTCATCCCCTTTCAGGATTGTAGACTCATTGTAGACTCTGTAGACCACTTACTCTTCGACCATTGAACTGCAACTTTGAGGAAGCACCCTTCCAGCAAACGCTGCGACTCATTGCACGAGGCCAACGCTAGTACAACCAGCTGGTGAGTGGAGAAGGCTTTGATCTCCCTGGCTGGGCCACAGTTGAAATGTGCCAACGAAGCTGTGCCAACGAAAATGAGAAGTGATTGAGATGTAACTAATGTAACTAATGTAACTTACTAATGTAACTAATGTAACTCAATGTAACTCGAGCAACTCGCTATTGTTTCCACATCAAAAATACAAGATCTGTCTCTATTCAAACTATAATGCGTCCAGGCGCCTTGCGAGGTGGTTCCATAGCACCAGCATTAACCTGTGATGTGAAAGGCCTTGACTTCACTAAGTTTCATCCTTAACATACTTCATTAAATTTCATTAACCTGTATGATCCTTTCTTTTGACGCCAAACCAAAAGAGTGACAAGCAATCGTCTCCAGCGCCGCTGAAACGGAGGAGTTTGACTCTGTGATAGTTCTAAGCTATCTCAATATTGTGAATGCTTTTCAGCGGTCAGTGGCAACTATCTTCATGGCAAGCGAACGTCGGTTCAGAAAGAAAACTACAGTACATCAACGGTCATTGGGTCTGGGAAACAAATCCTACATGTACTCGGGCACAAACATGGACCCAAAATTGGACACATGATGTGCACGGCCTTCGCTTGTTGAAATCCAGTTCGTTCACAGCGACCACCTGCATGCTATTGTCCATCTTGGAGCGCGACATTCAAAAATAGGCAAATTCGTCAATCATAATCATCATCATCATCATCATCATCAACATCATCATCAACAACAACAACAGAAGCAGAGACAAACAAAAAAGAAAAGATTCCGCAAATTCATCAAATGTCTCAATTCAAGTGAATTGCGTGTTTCATGTGTCCAGAAGCCTGGGGTATCCTGGGGTACTTTTCACGGATCTGAGACACCAGAGACGATGGCTCTGAGGCATCAGCAAGCTTTGTCAGTTGCACCGGATCAAAGTCTTCCACACGATCAATGACCTGTGCTCAGTCGACAGCAATGCAAACAAAGGTCCCAGTCAACACATCTCTGAACACAAACGTAGTCCTTGCCCGGGAGGATTATACTATGCTGTTTGCTGTGAATCTATCATTTGCATCATAACGGAATGTTTCGCTCAGAAACTGGGAGCCTTAGTTCCATCAACACAGCTACATATAAGTAGCAATTCAATGTATGGCAAATCAGCTCAAGTTTAGTCCCCTTTTCCGTTACAAACCAACTTTGGTCCAAGTCTTTCGGGCTACCGTGGGCTACCCTGGGGTACCCGACATAGTCGCCAATTGACTCCATCAGTCCACCTGCAGGTGAGTAGCCCAGCTTCCCGAGGGAATAGACCTGGGCTTGCCACTGAGACACTTTGCCTTCGAGTTGTCAGTAACATGTGACAAGAATGCAGTTTAGATCCAAAATCAGTGGGAAAAGCTGGGGAAAGCTGAGGAAAGCTCACTAGATCCGCCTGGATTGGGCTCATTTTTCGTGGCCCATTTTCTGAGACATGCGCTATGCTGACGACCTCCTGCGAGGCGGCACCGAGCCCCCCAGGCCCATGGCAAGCTCCAAAGCTCGGTGCATTTAACTATCGTCTTTTGTCAGGTTTAAAGGTCAAATAAGCAGCAGTTGTTGAAGTTGTTTGTCAAGTCTAAAGCCACATAAGCTAAAGTGCTGACAGTTGTTGAAAGCCCTTGTACTCCTGCCCTTCTTGCACTGATTAGTCAGCAGAGGTTTCTATAGTTCATTCAAATATGTTCAAATAAAACTGCAAGCAACATCTGAATCAACAGAACAACCGACTACTGTAGCTTCAACCATCACTGTGCTTGAATTCCCAACACATTCGGCTAGATGCTCCTCTATATGGAACTCATTGACTCTGGGAGACCTCGGTTGCAAAACAGAAACGCATGTTGCAAGTTTTTGCCTCTCAGGGATCTTCTATGAATGACGGTCAGCGCAAAGGATCGAGAGAACTTTCTGAAACGAGTGCAATCCCGAAGAGAAACAGATTCTGACACCCCAAAGCTTCGCTCCCATCCACAGAATCCAAACTCACTCAGCCCTGAGAGAGTGTCAAGTGCCAGGCATCTGGCGACCGACCGCATCTAGCACACGGTATTCCCCTTTGAGACCTCTGCAAAGTGCACGTGCACGTCGCGCAGTCAAGCTCATGTCTACTGCATCTAGTAGATAGCCCGTAGATGGCTCCAAGTCAGCGTGAATGTGACGTATCTTGGTGGATTTTGCATCGGTTCAACCTTGAAACTGCAAACATATTCACAAGTGCTTCATTTGACTTTCTGCTACACATTCAAAGCAGAACAGGCCTAGCAGTCCAATGCCGAACACCATGTTGGCAATGCCTTGACAAGAAAACAAGGTAGGATGGCGTGAAAGAGTAGAAAGACTATGAGCAGTTCCGCCATCAACCCCAAAGAGGTTCAACAGCATACAAAGACGCTCTGAAGGTTGTGTCCCAGTACTTTAAAGCTCCATGGTATGCATTTGAAATCTGTTTTGTCGAAGCCTTGCTTTGGGAAGCAAATAGAAGCCTTGCTATGCCTTGCTTATCTTGCTGACTCTCACCACTGCTCAACTCACTGGGCAACATTGCCAAGCACAAAGCTATTCGGCTTCGCTCCACAGATTTTGGGTTCTGGGCTCTGGTTGTCAAACTCTTTCATGCGCGTCCTTACAGAAAGAGTCTCAGTGATTTTCCCATGACTTCCACAACAGTCTCTCGAAACAGCCTTTCCGATTAAGAACTGTCATTATTGAAGCTACTGCAGCTGCATCTTGATGCCAAATCCTGTCCCTTTCCGTCCTGGCATTGATGCAAAATGGCTTCAGCAGCTTTGATTTGAAGCGCATCAGGCCCCAAGCCTCACACTAAACATGACTCCACTCATCAGAGCTCAAGACCGGTGAAATAACGTATGGGCTCAGGCGCGAAGCTGAAGAAATCTGAACTTCAAGTCTTGAAGAAGTCTTGAATAATCCTCGAATAAGTCTTGAATAAATCTTAAATAGATCTTGAACATATAGGTCTTGAATAGGTCCTGAAGTACTGCTTCCAGCTTCTGGCACTCTGATTTCTACCAGGTGGCATACATCAGGCTGGAGATCCCTCGACCGTCAAAGGCCTGGTCAAGATCCAAAAAGCCAGAAACAAGCGCTGTTCCGACACTCATTTGAACACCAAGTGATGTCAGAATACTCGTGCGCTGCAACAATTCCACACTGGCACAAAGTCGCATGCTGGTTGTTGATGGTCATAGTTGGTAACCCCTATGACCCCACGATCATCCCACCATGACCCCACTCCACTTCTCCAACTCCTCAAGTCTTCTTACTTCGTCTTCTTACTTCTGTCAGGTCCACAGGTGCAGGGTCCACACCTCTGGCCCCAGAGCCATGACAGCTCGGCTTAGGCGGCGCTGCATTTCTTGGATCTCAGAGGTCGAAGTGGTGAACGACCAGATAAACAGAAGTCACCGTGGTAGCGATGCAGACGCAGCCAGGCTGGCGCAATGACCACAGTTGAGAATGACCAGCCATCAGGATGACCATGAGAATGACGAAATATCCAGCCATCAGGAGAGTTCAGGAGAGTCAGGTGAGGTGAAATATGCAAAGAGAGGCTGACGACAGCCTCATCTCATCGCATCTGTTGAGTGTCAATGAGCTCTGCATGAACACCATTGAACACCTCTTTCATCTCATTCTTTGCGTCAAGCTATGTACAACAGAAATCTAGACTCCGCTACGGCTATTGGCGCCGGATTGGCTGGCCAAATAACCCTCCTTCGAGACACCCCTCATTCAACTCCTTCGGTTGGTCATTTTTCGCTCATTGGCTTGGTTCGCTTCACTGCTACGCTCAGAACAACATTGTACGATTCTGTGTACATCCTGAGGCTTCAAGCGATTCTTAGGCGATTCTTGCAACGGATCTTCCAAAAATATCATTGATCAATTCAGCAATTCAAGCAGGCTCAAGCAGGGTGAAGACGATATTCTGCTTAGAAGCATGCAAACATGCCAACCAATCTAGACAAAGTGTCTTCGCACCGCGTGGGATGTGATAGTCGCAATCTATCCGCTTCCTTGGATGTCCACTGGAGAAGTGTTTCAAGGCAGGTTCTATCTCGGCTGCTCAGCTAATGCACTATGCCCAAAAAGGCGCGACAAAGCGGAAGTGGAACTTGAGAAGCTCATAACTATCAAGAGCTATAGACCATCATTATTAGGTAAGGTGAAACATGGGTAAACTCAAAACTTACAGTTCTTCAGCTTGAGAAGCTCTACTGCCAGCGTTTCCAGCAGTAAAACTCCCCTGTCTCAGGTTTTCTCTTCGCATCCGAGAGGCTGTGAGAGGAATTCGAAGCCTTTGTTCTGCCAGATAGACACCTCACTGGTTGAGCACTCGACTCAGCAAATAGAGACAACACTTCAGCAGCTAAACATGCACATGTAGTTTAAACTATACATATGCTCAAGATTCAGAATGACAACTAGCAGTGCTCCACCATCAAACCATCATGAGCAGTCGGCCGACTCTCACCGAGTATGATAGTCTGGTAAACCTAATGACCGCCCCACACTATTTGATGTTTGGTGAACTACTGCAAACCACAGCTTGTAAGAAGCATTTCATGCGAGACATCCTGGAAGGGTGTAAGCTCACAAGAGCATTTCCTCCAAGACTGTTGCAAATGTACGAGCTGGAGATTGAAGGTGTCGCGTCCGAACATTCAACGGAAATTACACTTCTGTGTTTTTGGGACTTAAACCATAGTTTGTTCTTAACCATTATCATATTGGCTGCTGGTCAAGCGCCCGTGTAACCCAGCTGTTCACATCAAATAGCCATGACGGCCCAAACAATCCAACTGTTGGGAAGGGTTCACTGAACCTACCTACCCCTTCTGGGCAGATCATTTTGCCAAAAATCATAGCTATGATAAACCTGATCGGCCGAAGTACCCAATCATACCCAGAAATCCAATCAACATCCCATTGGGTACACCACGACGCCATTCTGAGGCCAGGTCAATCTCTTCCCACGCAAGCTTCAGCCTGGCCTGCCACAGTTGCCAACGACCGGCCATAGCTATGGTCTTTGCTGTCTCAGGTTGCCGGGGTTATATGTAACTAATAGTCACTGCATTAAAGCGATATCTATTGCATTAAATATGTATAACTTATGATGGTAAATGATACGAAACTTGTGGTACTTGATGGTGAATGGGATTCATGACCTTCATACTTGCGCTCATGGTATAGAAATGGTGAAGAATGTTCCCCCAAAAGGAATGATTCCCCCGTAATCCACGGCCAGATCCACTGGAATCTGATTCCAAGCCATTCCGCCCTTGCCTCCTTCCGCCAGTTCAACGGCCCAAGGTTCACCCAAACACCGCCCTCCTCCAGCAAACCATCCATTACCTCGTTCCAAATATCCATATGTGCATACATGCTGCATAAATGAAGATTTAAAAAATGCATGTAAGCTGCAGATTTCATTGGTCACGGCGAATCAGGTTTCGATCGATCAACAGTTTTTGCCATCCGTGCTGTGCAAGCAGTGCAGTTGAGATGCTCTGAAGAGTTGTTCCACGTCCTTCGGAGTATCAATGAAGAAGCAGGTGACCAGAGCCTCAACAAAGAGCAAGCTTCAGGGGAGCTTCAGTCGTCCTGGTCTTCACTTATATGGCTGGGTGTTATGGTTGACAACGATGGCAAATCGCTGTCACTGTTCAGGTACATGCTGTGTCTTTGGAGGAAGGGCAAGCAACCATGAAAGGGGCAGATGTGACTCCTCATCCTGGACAATGCAAAAAAACATGGTCATTTCATTGCCGCTTCACTCCCTCAATCCCGACTCTTTTCAGCCCTCAGTGAGAGATCAAACAAAAATCCAATCAACTATGACTCTTTCTTGGGTGAGTCACCTGTGAGGTATCTGAAAAAGTCACAACCACGAAATCCAACAAAAAATCATTAAGAAAATCATCCAGCCAGGTGTCAAGATTTCCCCAGCCGCTTGTCGCCAAGACGCATCAAAGCGACGGAATCCAGGCCCACCCACCTGCGATGAGAGATCAAAGATCTGTGGTTCTCAAACCTGCACTTCACCACAGATCAGCCATGACTAGTCATTCAAAACATCATTGTGTCTTCGACAAATTAACCTGATTGCGTCAACTATTGTTATCAACATGAGACCCCATTTTGAACCACAAGGTGGCCACATGTGGCCACTATCAACCATAATTAACTACCACGAAGCATCATTCCTAGCCACCATTCAATCTCAACTGTGATTGGCCAGGAAATCATCATCGATCATCAATAGTCACTCTCTAACTTTTTTGACCACTGTCAAACATGATCAGCGATGATTTACCATCACAACAGCTCGTTCCAACTAAGAACAGGGACAACCAAGATGCACAGAAGTAGAAACCGCACATCCTGTGTTCTGGATCCCATTGGTCCTATCCCTGCCTGTGGCTTCAGAATCTTTAGTCTCGATGACAAAGCCACACGCTGGCACCCATTGACATATTTATTTTGCATATGAAGTTGCTTCCTGGAACCTATCTGCAACTTTCTCTGCCTGTAAGTGGGCAAAAAGGTGGAACTGGATTTACAACCTTCCAACTCAGCACAAGAATTCGGAGTATTACCTGTCCCGGCGCCTCATAGGTCTTGACAAAGTCACCAGGGACAATCTGCAATGGTGGCCTGGCAGTCAACCCAGACGCTTCCTAGCAGCAAAAAGAAGCGATGGCAGCAAAAGGTCTGGCAATACAGATTGTATACTCATTGGAGAAACAAGTGTGACTGATCCCAGCAGCACATGACTGACATGCATCTACATGCAGCACGGTATACCACATGTAACTTTGTGAAGCTACAACAATGCTCAGCGAGCGAGAGATAGATAGATAGATAGATAGATAGATAGATAGATAGATAGATAGATAGATAGATAAATAGATAGATAGATAGATAGACAGATAGATAGATAGATAGCTAGATAGTTAAATAGATAAATAAATGGATACATCAATATGGATTGAAAAACAAAATAGTTGGCTCAGTGGGCAGCACGAAATGGGCCCTTGGCACTGCTTCGGGCACCTAGTCTTGTCCACGGTCACCAGGCTCTCCGGAGCAACGCTTGGCACAGTGATCTGAGTATACTGCTCCCCGTGACCTGTAGAAGTCGCTCGGAATGTGCCCCCTTCACCAGTGACACCAAAAGAACGGCAGCAGTAATCTCTTTAGATACTATTAAAACTTATCAAACTGGTTTCATAGGTTTCTTTTTGTGTAGACTAATCTCTCAACAATAGCCAAATAAGAAAGAGATATTCTTTCGCAACGCCTGCTTCTTGTAGCCATGAAGAAATTCAAAGCAAAACTATAAACTAAGAGTCCAATACAGTATGTTCCAATCCTGCGCAGCCTTACTGCATTCAAAGACACCATAGTTCTCGGAGAAAACATGCGCAAGGGGAAACATCATGGACCCAGATCGCGGCGCCTTAGAGTTTCTCGGTAACCATCTTTCGTCAAACGGAGAACCGCAAAGAAGCGCAATTTCTGTGGCTTCCATTGGCTTTCCAAGAGGCTCGATTCAGGAGGTAGTCAGCGAAGGTTAGAAACAAGCGGGAAGCATCCTGGGTTGTTGGCTTTGTTGGCCGTGAATTGCTTGTGGACCAACACTGGCACCGCGCGGCCGAGTCGCATTGGCCTCCACCTGAAAGCCCTCAGCTGCTAACATCATTGCCAGCCGGCCGAGACCTGCGCACACAAAACATGACATTCTCCATGGGCTTAGTAGCCATGATCCAGGATTGTCCATGTAACACACATGTAGCTTTCTGGAAAAAAAACTAGTAACTACATCGATAGTCTATATATAAGATCATGTAACTACGTTCCCGTGACCAGAAAACGCAACACCTGCTCCGGGCAGCAAAACGGTCCCTCCATTTGGAAGCACCTCCTCCAAGGGTTAACCGACAAATCATGAAAAAAACACAAACCATTCAATACTTCAGAAATTTCACTGTGAATCTTGAGGTCAAACAATGAAAACTGAGAAGCAAAAAGCGTGTGTGAATGAAAGCTCCGTGCCAGCAAGCAAAACGTTTCTCTCAGCTTCTCTCCTTCAACCCTTGCAGAACTGGCTTGTACTGCATTGAAACGACATGCTCACAGAGTTCACTCCAATCCTCAGAGGCGACTGATGCAGTTCCACAGGGTGCTGTCAGAAGATTGTCCAAACCAATCCAATGGGTTGGCAACTCCATCAACACTGCGCTGTTGAAGGAAGGCTTCGATTGCTTCATGAACTAACCACGCTATTGAATAGTGCTGTTGTGCAACTGAGGCAATGGCAGGAGTCAGGACAGGATCTCTTGGTTCAACTGTGAACAATCGGTATTCCTGATTTTACAACATAAATTATTGTGTTGTGCCTAAAAAAGACCAATGTAATTCGAGTGAAAGGATGTCGTTTGTATTTGAAAAGAAGAACCTCCTGTAGTTCTGCTTTCGTTACAGCACTTTCACATTCGCAGTTGCGCTGTTTTAAACGAAGCTTGCATTGCCTTGGCGCTTTGCATTGTCTGATGCAACCAGAGGACAAAAGGACTCCTTGCCTTTAAACGAAAAATGTTGGGAACAAAGAGGACACAATTTTGGACAGAGTGCTGTTTGTAAGACTCTTGGGATCAAGTAGAAAGGAAACAATGCTGTGTTTTACGCCCCAAAAAAATGTGTGGGGTCTGATGTTGAGGAAACAATTTCGGAAATTCTTGCGTGCCTGCCACTTTGCTCCAACCCGGAAGCAACCAGGTTTGATAAATCTACTCTGGAAATATGGGGAGCAGGTACTTTGTCAGGAACACCATGCTGAGACATATGTACTGCCTGCAAATGCCTTGAGGGAAGGAGCAGGGGATATGACACAGGTCCTGCCTTGCAAGAATAGTTGGACCCAAGTAAGTATGCAGGACACAGCTTTGATAAGTGTTTGCCTGCAAAAGAATGACACAGTTTTGTATAGTCCTTCGGCGGTGACGAAATTGAGTGCATGCGAAAGGATTTCGGCAATAAGTTCGAAGAAATAATTTTGCAATTCACCGCCTGCAACAACACGATCAAGGGACAAATGTGCTGTTTCATTGCTTGCATTCATTTGGACCCAGGTATGAATCAAGCAGTTTCGGCTTTGACCCCACTGCTGCTTGCTTTGTGGGTAGGGCGACAGAAACCAGGTCAAAGACCAGATCTGCACTACGATTTTCCTGCCGTCGGCTGGGACCAGAGCCAACTATTTGTCTTGTGACGGTCGGGTCGGTTGTTGTTGCATTGTGGTTGTGGTCTGAGTTGTCTCATTCATCGGGGTACCTATGTGTGATCGACGCCGGTGCTGGCGGAATGCGTGAAGCGGAACATTTGAGCTTCAGGACCGCCATCTCCAATGCTGCTGCGATCGCCATAGCCCCGTTTCAACAGTCCACGTTGGGCAGAATGTATGAACAAAAATGCTCTTGGGCGGCTTGCTGTAGCTGGAATGCTTGCCTTTGGCACGGAAGTCCCTTCTCCGCTGTGCAGTTGGAGTGTTTGGCAGCTTGGCATTGGCGAGTCACTGTTAAACAATTCCGTTTGTATCTGTTGCGGTGATATTCGGAAACATGAACCAACGTGGAAGGAAGTCTTGCAAACAGAAAAAGGTTTGTTGTACGCACTGCGGTGGCGTGTCCAGAATATGTGCTTTTGCGAAAAACCGTTTCAAAGGGCAAACACTGGACCCTCCCAAGCAATCAACTAATGAAGCACAAAACGTTCTTCTGTGGATGGAAGGGCGGTATTCAAGCCAAAGTCTCTGCGTCACTTCATCATATAGTAACGATGAAGTGAGCGCATCTAAAACCATTGCTTGAAGGATGTATTGAAATCCAAAGATCTTCAAAGCAAAGTACTGTGACGAAAAACCGGGCTCAGACCATGGCCCGCATTAAATGAAGGAAGACTGAAGCGAGCGAGCCTTGGCAAAGAAAAGTGAAGGTCGAAATGAAATAAAGCTTCAACTTTACGACTATCGTGACTTTGGATGCATTTCGTTTGAACCTCGGTCACATGGACGGAAATGGATCAACCGGACCTGACAATCGCAAGCCACAAGAGAAGCTGTATCCTACCTCACTCAGAGGTTGATCTTCCTATATAATGCTCAAACAAAGCAGAGTTATTCTCCGATTCTCCACAACAACTTCTGTAAGGCGCATGTAATCCTTTCTGCCAACTTGCTGACTATCCCCAGCCTGTTGGAACTTTGAGCCCCGGACCGTAAGAACTTCCCGGCAAGGTTGAGATACCGTCACCCAAGCTCCGAAACTGCAGGGCAAAAAAATGACCCAAGGAAGTCTTAAAGGAAGTCCTAGAGGAAGACTGAAGAATCGCAAGGAAAGAGTACATCGGTTCTCACATACAGCAAGTCAGGTCAACACCACAAGCCTCAGCGATTGGCCTCGCAGGAGATATGGCTGGCGTCAGCCCCACGGCTCATTCCTATGATATCTGGCAGGTCCTGGCGCGACAAAGCACCAGCCATTGCGCATTCGCATCCATCCTCATCTGGACGGTCACACATTTCCTTTTTACATGTGCTCAAACGCTGCCTTAAATGTAAGCCACTGTGGGCTCAATTGCTGAAAGCTTGTCTTCCGCAAAGCCCATACCAAGTGGCACCGTCTCAGGAAGCCCAAATTGCACCCGGTATTCACCTGGATGAAGCTGAAAATAACCATCGCTGCCAACTCGTGCGAAGTCCAAGATGGAGGGATACAGCCACACGGTTTCAGTGGCTCCTGCTTTTATATGTACTCGCTGAAAGCCAAACAGAATCTTCAACGGAGTCCCTGACTTACCAGCACCTGGTGGGATCAAAAAGCCCAACACGGTGTCGTCTGCATCTCGGTCCCCGGTATTCGTTACGTTCACGGCGTACCGTGACTGTTCTCTCCACTGACCGCTTGATTCAGTTGATTCCAGTTGTTCGGCTCGTGGAAACATGTGAGGCTCAGATGTCAAGAGCTTTCGAAGAGGTTCCAGCGACAAAGACCCGGGAACCGCAGCTAAGGAGTAGCTGAAAGTGGTGTAAGAAAGGCCAAAGCCAAAAGGAACCACAGCTTTGCCAGTGTAGAAGCGGTAGGTCCTGCGTCAGGATCTCAAAACACGGAACCAAAGGGTCACAAGTCCAAATGCTGAAATGCAGAACCATGGCATCCAAAGTCACGCAAAAGAGTGCGCAGAAGCCGTGTGCAGCCACTAGTTGGACGTACTTTGCCGCAGAAAAGCTACACTAATACTTCAGACGTGGGACAACAGCTTTCCCAAATAGTGATCAAAATGGATTGGAAGAGTGTGGTACGCGCTGCTAAAGCAACGATCCTAAACCCTGAGTGGATCAAAACGTGCCGGGAGGGTGGCGAGGGGGCCGTGCTCGTGTCGAAGCTGGCCCCAAAGTCCCATTGTCACCTTTGCTAAGGCTAAGGCGGCTCTGGATTCATGGTTCATGATTTACTTTGGAATTGCTGTCACATAGGTTCATGTTCACACATTGTTCCACATACGTTGTCAAAATTTATGGGGAGGACGCATATGAGCATGTGTCTGTTTGTGTTTTGCATGCGAAAGTGCATCAGGCTCAAACAAATAACTTCCACTCGGTCCTGCCCGGATTGATGCCTTTTGGGCATTCGCTAACCTCGTGATTTGTGCAATCTGGGCGAGCAAACGTAGATGGACCGGGGCGCATGTTGAAGTCAAAGATAGATATCTGATCTTGGTACGAAGACCTCAGTGCCATGGCTGCAAAAAGCAGTGCTTTGGTTTAGTTTATGTAAGCTTGTCCAGCCAAAATACCGCAAAATTGGAAGGAAAATCCAACTTTACCAATCTGAAAAGTGAAACCTGAAATTCCAGATGCGCACATGTTTTACAGATACCAAAGAAAATCCCAACTGCGTATTGGTTGCTGTTCGAGCGGCTCGTACACAGTTTGGATGGTACGCCCTGCAGGCGAACTTTCACCATATAGAATGGGGGTAGCACCCATCACTGCTACACTTGGCTGACCCAAATGCAGCACAGCGCCAACCTTGCCAAGCATAAGGGGCAAGCGAAAAAGTTCAGTTGGTAGCTGGCAGAAGCAAAGCTCTGGGCTGCTGATCAGTAGATGGTCAACCTTGTGAAGCTACGCTTTCCGACAAGCTATTCCGGTACATTTCTTTGGCTACAGAAAAATGGACTTTGTCAATTGAGAAGAACATCCTGCGATTGCAGTTTGATGGCCTGATTGGATTTGGACTTACACCTTAACACCTCTTACTTATCTATCAATCATGTGAACGTTTATGTTCAAGACTTGTTTAAGCGCTCAAACGTATGTATCAAAGGTCCCATCCTCTCCAAGCCTTCGGATTCGCCAAAATCTCAGAAATGTCCAAGGGTACTGCAGTCAGGGTGACAAGCACCACTGGCTTTTTGGCAGCTGCTGCAACCTGGACATCGCCACGACTTGAATTCATAGGGGAGTTGGATCCAAGAGGCCTGGAACCCATCAGAAGGAAGCACACTGCTTAAGCTTGTCTCAAGTTATGTGACTGGCACACCATGAATAAGGACTGATTTCATACCATAGTATGAAGAAAGACGATTTTTTCTAACATGTTCATCTGCCATAGCTACTTAGGATTGCCAAGGGATTTCTGAGCAGGCAAGAAGCTCGCTGGATCAAGACCGATTGCGCAGTGGTGAATGATATGTTCTTGGCATCATGCCCTTCGGCTGCCCATGAGAGGTCGGTACCCACAGCGAGAATCCTCAGTTGACAGGTCACTGGGCCTTGATTCTAACCATGATGATGTTGTCTACATGGAAAACTATCTATTTGCTTTAACACTATTGATGGTTATGAAACGGGCAATCGTACTAAACCACTATACTTACTGATGGCAAGTTAAGGATTACCAATAATGATGACTTTCCTATAGCCAGTATTACCAAAAACTGACTATTTCGATTGCATTCTTGCGACCCCAAAGCCTTGAGAATAAGCAAAAAGAGTATGCCATTCCGTTGTGATCATCCTCTGTCCCACAAACCGAAAGCTCATCAGACCTGCTGATGCTTGTCGCACCTACTCAACTAATTCTTCAGAATGCAGAATATATGGTGTGATATAACACAAGACATCAAACCATGTCTACAGTACATCTATTTTGCGCATGTAAGTCTACATTCAAAACATCTCAATACGCATTGCTCTTAGATACAAGCTCCCAGCCATGCCGGTCTTCAGTTACATTGCGTTACAGAGACAACAAGCAGACAATGCTTCTGAATTCATCGACGAGTTGCACGGTGTCGACCTTCTTCGCCATCTCCACCGCAGCATCAATGCCACTCTGGTCTTCCGACAACACAGATGGCACACCAGCAATACTTTGAGTCTTCACTCGTCCTCCGTTGCTGACTGCGTCCACCAGGGTGAAGAAACGACCACAGGGATGTTTTGGGCCTTGGCTGCTGGTAACACAACATAGGTTTGTTCACCCAGATCTTGAGGAATTGCAGGATCGTGGTGAAATTAATCATGTCAACCAGTGAACGGAAAGAACTGCGAGCTAAGATTCCGTAGTATCCAGCATCACTCTTGGAGAGGTTGGCATTTGGACCGATGATAGCCTGAGTGGCTGCTTAGCAGTATTGCTGTGGGCTGCAGATTGGACTTTTTGGGAAGTGGACTTGTGAAAAAATATTGAAATTAATAAGGAATAAGCCGAATAGGCAAAAAGAATGGAAAATCAAGTGAAATAATCTGACAAGTAAAACCTTCCAAGGAATAATTGTCAGTCAGGCAACAACGGTGCCCACCTGATCTTCCTGCAATGGCAGAGTTTGCTTGATGTTTTTAAGCAAGGTAGCACTTTGCTGAACTGCTTCGTACGAAAGCTTAATGGCGTATTCACTACAAATGGTACTGGCAGGAATGTCGTCCAGGGGACCCTTTGGGTCAAAATGGGAGAGGCGCATCCGCACTCGGAAAAGCATTTTGAGCCTCTTGTCAATATCTTGCTCTGTAATCAAGCCCTTGTCCAACGCGGACTGCGCATACTTCGGCACAAAGGATGTGCAATCGATATCAGTACCAGCGTTTAAAACTGCTTTTACTGCCTCTTCCGGAGTCGAGGTGTAGTGATGGCTGTTGTACACATCAGCATCAGCATCACAATCACTTGTGATGTAGCCATCAAAACCCCAGTTGTCCCGTGCAATCGTTTGCAGCAACCAGTCATTTGCGCACGATGGCACTCCATTCACAGCATTGTAGCTGCACATCAGAGAGCTCACCCTGCCCTTCTCAACACAAGCTTGGAAGGGTCGCATGTATGAATCGACGAGGTCTTCCATTGAAACGGTGGAATCCTATGCAGACCAAAAACTGCATAGGATAAAAGCAAATACCAAAACAACATGTCCAGGTCTGTGGGCCAAAGTACGAAAAAGCAGCTGAGGTCTGAGGCTTGTAGATAGATAGATAGATAGATAGATAGATAGATAGATCGATCGATAGATAGATAGACAGACAGACAGACAGATAGATGGATGGATGGATTGATGGATCGATGGATGGATGGATGGATGGATGGATGGATGGATGGACGGACGGACGGACGGATGGATGGACGGACGGATGGATGGATGGATGGACGGACGGATGGATGGATAGATAGGGAGAGATAGAGAGAGAGAGAGAGTAGTCGTTGCCCCAATCACAGTTCTTGTATATTCTTGTGGTGTTGTGGGTAGATGTCCAAGCCCTTTCATCTGTGAGCAGGTTGGCCTTGCTGCCGCTTCTTGATTGCTTCTGGAAAAAGCCAAAGCATGCAGCCGAAAAAGTTGTCAAACAGCAAACAAGATTCGACGTGATTTCGATCTTGATGCTCTCCATCTGCTTGGGTGGTGGAATCCATCTCATTCGCAACATAATGCTTGCAACACGCCGAGGCCTTTCAGGGTTGGCGTTTGGCAGCCGTTTCTGATCTGTTCTGCAAACTGGGCAAGAACTTTCACAACTGCACTTACTTTTTATGTGTATATATATATATATATTTATATATATTTTTCATTAAGTAACCATATATGTCTGTACATGTAGGCTTGTCCCAACCCTTGGAACTACACTTCAACTTCCAACTACCTTTCCAGTAGACCTGCTACGTCATGCTGCTGCGTGTACTTGCATCATGAAGTGGGTGCTACGTCACCTACGGCTGGGGGTGGGGTGGGGTGGGGGGTGCGGGGGCATGTTAACGTTCGTGTGTACTTGCATCATGAAATGGATGCTACGTCACCTACGGCTC
>VSDK01016095.1:697461-716444 GCA_009767595.1 Symbiodinium kawagutii
AATCTGCTAAGCCAAAGGCACGTAGCTTGCACTCGGTGGTCAGAGTCCGACGCAACGCTTGCAAGCGCTGGAGGCAATCTCGTTGCGACCAGCCAGTGGCGTTTGGAAACAGCCGCTTCAAAGCTTTGATGGCACCAGGACCGCAAATGGGCAACCTGGGGCACGTGGATGGAGCAAAGTCATGGATATAGACATGGTCACTTAGGATCGCAGCAATTGAAAGGGAAAACTATTGATCTGTGTGTTTGCGTTACATTCCGAGGAATTCAGCTTAGAGACTAGTCTTTTGCCAAGAAACAGATTTGGGTCAAAGCCGCATGCTGTGCCCAAACATTGCGCATACAAACTCAAGGCATGGAAACCGAGGAAATGGCCCACACCAGGGACTGAACGAACCAGCTCGAGGCATTTGACACTGGAGTCCTAGGTTGCAGGCATGGAAGGCAAAGACGAAACTAATGCAAGGATTCACCAGGCACTCCATTTTCACAGCTGCGTCTGCAAGTTTATGTGACGCTGCGGCTGTTTCCATTGAAATTTCAGCCCAGCAAACATCAGTACAGACTGCAGCGGAGGTCGGCAGGGGATGGTGGCGGTAAAGCTTGAGCGTGAAAGGTGGCCAAAGATCATCCTTACTTGACAAGGATTCACCCAGGCACTCCATTTTCACAGCTGCGTCTGCAAGTTTATGTGACGCTGCGGCTGTTTCCATTGAAATTTCGGCCCATTTCACCCAAACCTCCCTCACTATGGAAGCAGCTGGCAAAGCCTGTACTGAGCAAAAGGAACCACGAACTTGTCGGGATTTTGGATTTTTGAAATTGAATTACGGCGCCCAGCAACGAGGGAAAAGTTGCAAGGCCCTGCAAAACTGCTTTCTTGGCATCTGGGTGGATCTGGTTGAGATACGTCATGGATGTCACTTCCTGCAAATAACATTCCATTATCTTGTTGCTCACCCAACGGCCTCTTCGTCTCACCAATTCGGCCGATTCTGTCTGGGTGATGAGCCACGTGGCTCCTCCTGGTCGAAAGCTGGCCAGCGTCAGCGGCTCTGGACAGCTTGAGCCTGATGTGGGCAGGCCCAACCTAGCCAATACCTTAGACAGCCGCATTCGCAGCGTAGGACCAGAAAGGTGCCACAGCGGTTCACGAGGCAACAGATTTCCCAGTCCAAGTTGAATGACCTCAATGAGGTCAGGTTGTTCAAGCTTACCTGACTGACGGCGAGCTGCTCGATACCTGGTCTTGGGCTCTTGGATCCTCAATAGGACGTACTGGATACTCTTCCCCACGTCCGAAGGCAGGATCAGGTCGCCTCTGTAAGCTTGAAAAATCTCGCCTATCCTCAAAAGGGCTCCCCATGCCAGTGCAAAAATGGCCGCTTCTCTTGGCCATCCCCAGCATAGTGCAGTGCTGATCACCGCTATCAGCACTTGAAAAGGCATCGCCACATGATGAGTTGTGGGCTCATGCGCACCCCACATGAAAGCCAAGTCCCATGCTTCCTGAATGGAACGTCTTACAGCTGGCCGCTTGGTGGTTACCGAGTTGAGGGTCTCACTGTAGTGGTAGTATGGTTTACCTTCAGCAAAAAGCCATCTCCCATTTTCAACCAGCCATTTGTTCAAGACGTCAACTTCCGAAGTGGGCCCAAAAATTATATCCTGAGCAACAACTCCTCTGTCAGCCAGCCATTTCAGGAACTGCTCATACAGCCAGTCTCGTGTGAAAGCTGTGGTTGAAGTTACCTTCCGTCCTGAAAGCAGCTGGATTCCATGGCGAGCACTCTTGCGCGCGGCATCGGCTTTGGCAGACCCCCCAACCCCAGCAGTTGCTACCATCCACCAAAGGTCAAGGGCAAGGAGGAGAGCAAAAGTCCAGGAAAGAAAGGGACCCTCACCAGGGAAACCAAGAGTGGAATCAAAATCCATCAACCACTCCCGATTCGCCAGAGGGATGGGCGAGGAACGACGAGTTGAGTCAGTGGATGTCATGACAGCCAGCACTGATGGAGCAGCAAGCAGAACAAGACGGATCCAGTTCGAAGTCCATCGAGAAAATCCACGCAGTGAAGCCAGGAAGCGCAAGACCGCCACGGAGGCACCATCAACCAAAGAGCTCGGGACAGGAGGGGGGATATCAGAACCTCTCGAAGGATGGTCACCTGGATTCAACCTTGTGGGGGTGAACCTTCCAGCAGGGTAAAGTCCAAACCCAACACACAGAGCCGCTGCCTTCTTGAGCAATGGTCGCATTGAAGAGGCTGAAGATCTTCCACGGGCCATAGCACTCCTGGACACATGACTGTCGCCAAGATAGGTGAACTTGCAATCTCCACCTTCCTGAGCAACATGCCTGAAAAGCTTCAGTGTAGCCGAGGTCTCAAGGAGGTTGATATGGGACGGTGAGCTCCATGTCCAAGAATCCATCGACTCCCAAGGCAAGCTCACACTGAGGTCATTCGACAACACATCCTCCAAACCTGAAACCTCGATGTCTGCACGCTCCAAGAACCGTTGCTTTGCCAGAAGGTGATCCCTGATGAACTCGGCCAAGAACCATGCAAGGGCATCGGTGTAGACGGCTGAGGGGGCAGTATACTTACCAGCAATAGGTATATGTCCATGGTCTCTCAAGCAAGGTCGATACAAGGCCTCAACGGTGCAGTTAGCTGCAAGGAACGCAAACTCTTTCCGGTGTGGGCTCCCAAAATTGCAACTTGCTAGCCAGCTCTCCCTTGCACCCATAGCAACCAATCGCCGCCACTCCTGCAACCACCTCATCTTGCTCCTACGGGGCTGCTCCAGCAATCCAAGGATCATCATTCGCAAAGCTACCAGGATTATAGCCAGGGCCGCAAATGCAAGTCGGTTGCCAATCCATGTCTTCTCATCCGAAGGATCAAAACCACGAGGTTCTCTGTAGGACCGGACGCAGGGGTGAGCAGCGCAGGAGAAGGAAGTGCAAGGCGGCGAAACAAACACGGATTGCAGCCTGGAACTCTCCATCATGAAAATGACCCATTGCACCACACGAACATCCTTCAGGTCATACTGTCTGCTCCTGCTCAGATCGATCACCGGGCCACAGACAATACCCATCTTGACCAAAGCCGCTGTGATCTTGCCTGCTCCACCGAAGACCTCCAAGAACTGAAAACGCAGCCCCAGTGGCCTCGGAATCCTGCTCTCCTCCAAAGGCTGCAACTCAGAAGGGGGCCCCACATAGTCTTCATCAGTATGCTCATGGATGACTGCAGCGGCTGCCGACATCAAAGGGACATTCATTCCCTTCATATCTGCTGACCTCCAAAGGGCAGCAGCTACATCTTGAGAAATGCGAACTCGAGCAATTCCACCCATGGTCGACGAGGCATCTGTCGCATAGAGATCCTGAGAGAATGGAACCGCAATGTTCGAACAAAGGACCGGCGCCAAGCAGCTTAGGACCTGAAGCTCATCAGCAGCGGCTCTACTCAAACTCCATGTGCGGGGGTTCAGCGTGTCTAGCTCTTTGGAGGGCATCACGCCAAAGACCTCGTTCATCAGCGCTAGGCAAGGTCTTCTAAACCCCATCAAAGAAACCCAAGCACCAACCAATGACGCATGGAGAGCATCTGAGGTGTAGTTCAGTTCCGCCGACGCCATAGAGACAAGTGCCAGCCCCAGCCTCTTCTCAAAAGGTGCTCCAACCACGACCGTGCCTCTGCGCACAGAGGCCTCATCCGAGATGACCTCTGCTCCAACGACCCGAAACCTGTCTGCCGCCTTGATGTCCTTGTCATCGGATCCAAGGAGGCCTTCATGATTGTAGGCCGCCTTCGCACGCTGGAACTCCTCAAATGACTGCGAATCCAAAGGATCAGATCCCAGAGCTTCACACGACAGCACAAAGAAGTCATCAATGCATAGCCCTGAGACACAACGATCATCTTGCAGCGGAATACCATTTCGCAATCGAGAAGCATCCTTGAGCAACCCCCATTCTTCAAGCAGTTGTCCATGAGCATCCGTTGCAACCTCAACTCCAAGATGGTCTCCTTGAAAGAGTGCTCCGAAGGAAACTGCCACCTGATCAGCAGCAACCAACAAGGATGGTCTTCCCTGCAGATAGTCCCCTTCAGCAAGCCGATTGAACCGCCTCTTCTTCTTCTTTACGAAGGTCTCCTCATAGACGGCAACAGCATCACATCCCTTCAATGAGTCCAAGCTGATGAAGGGGAAGAGACAATTCTTCACGGCTTTTTCATCACAGTGATCCAAAACTGATGATAGAAGTCTCGGCGATCAGCAACAGATCCCGCTACCTTCTCATGGAAACGGCGAGGGCAAACTTGAAGGAGGCATGGGCCTGTGGGCAACTGAGACGAAGGCCCCGGGATCCGACCTTCTCTGTGATTCTGGGAACGGCGATCACCAATCTGCCTGTCACAACTTGAGTTCTTGAAGTTGTTGAAGACCTTCGTACACCCAATCTCATCCTGTGGAGCCATATGCCTTGGAAACATCCTCAACAAACCCTGAGCATCCCATACCCGAGCTAATCCTGCGATGTCGGCCTTCGTGATCTTCGAGAAGTCAGGCATTGCATCCTCAGGAGGGGTTATGTCAAACTCATTCACAGCAGGCTCCACAAACGGCATGTAGAGAAGGTCAGACAAGAAGTCACGGCAATCCCATTCGCCTCGACCGGTTATCTTCAGCCTGTTGTAGTCCAGAGGTCTGTATGGAACCAACTCATCACGATTGTTGACCAAAGGGACTTTGACCTTGACCTCATGCTGAAGATACCCATGCACCAAAGAAGGGGCAAGACTTTGCATAGCCACTTCCAATTCATGTAGTCGAGCATCTAATTGAAAAGCTTTGCGACCACAACCCAGGCTTGAAAAGTTGCCTGTCGGGCCACCCGCAAGGACCAGAGCCTGCACTCTACGATAGACTCCAAGGTGTAGCGCAGAGGGGCTCCTCCTCAAACCATCCAGGCAGGACATTGGCGCTGAAAGGTACACATAGTTCAGGGCCACGATGATCAAATGCACCATCCGCTGAACCGCAAGCCCATATTTCTGCTGCTCTTCAAGTTCCAGAGCTTTCCTTTCACCCCCGGATGATTCATGCCTAACCCCCGACCAGATTTTTGCAGTCCCATTGGGCCGCACTGACGAAGTAGAGCCTGGCAAAGGGTAATGGCAAGAGTCATCTTCCGGGCTCACTCCTCCGTGGAAGCGGCCGCCGTCTGGTTGGCAGCTTTGGCCTTGGGATATTTCCCCTTCTTCTTTGGGGCCGGTTGGGATGGCTGCTGAGGATTCGGAGCTCCATCCTTCTTTGCAATGTCGTTCCTGCGGTTCTGGATGAAGTTGATCTCCTTCAGGTAAGCCAGCTGGATTGTGGCCCAGCGTTGCGGGCATAGTGGCGCGAAGGCCCTCAACCTGCCCGTCTGCACCCCCACCGGATTCCGGTAACTCCACATTTGCGGTGGAGGGTCCTCCAACAGGGTCAACAAGAATCCCAGGTCCCACTTGCCATCCTGAGCATACTGCTCTATCCCTACCACCAGCAAACCCAAATGCTCCCGAAGCCCATCCATGTCTCCACGCAAGGCAAGATCCACCACATAATAGGCCAAAGCATACTGAACAACGCCCATGTCTCGAACTCCTCCATATCCACCGAAGCGTTCCAGGTAGCGCACCATCGACAGGTCCGTGGCAGCCAAGTCCTCAATGGACCCCGGTGGAGGCACGGCAGGTCGCATCCTTCGATGCATGTTCTGCATTACTGTTAGGAAGAAGTTCCCGGATCGATTGGCCAGTTCCCGTTGAAGACTTTCTCTTCCTTGAGCGCCTCTCGAGGAAGTAGCTGTAGCAGTCCCTGTGTCTATGAGGGTATCTCCGGTCTGCAGATGTGCTACCAGAGCAGTCAGGGCTCTCCCTTGCATCAACATTGCATCGGCTAGTGGACTCCCTGATCCTTCCTGAGCCTGCTCTTCTTGCTCCTGTAGTGTCAACGCGGAATCCCACTGAGGCTGTCTTCTTGGAGGAGGAGGGGCTAGCTTCGGCGCAGTCTTCACTCTGGGAGGGGACCCTAGCATCCCTGCAAAGGCTTGGGGGGACATGGCCACAGGCATCTGCGAAGCTCGAGGTGCCGGAGTAGCTGCTGTCATCTGGACTTGCCTCTGCAATGCTTCTTGACTCTCGGAAAGGGACGCTAACTGGGCCGCCATCACTTGGAGCATCTTTGCCATTCCCTGGATTGCTTCTGCAGTCAGCTGAGCTGTGGACGGCTTCTTTGCTTTGGCCTTGGAAGGCGGTGCCCTCTTGGGAGCTCCGTCCTCTAGTTCTTCTGGCTCTTCGACCGCAGAGTAGTAGCCTATTCTTTGCTGCGTAGACACATTCACCCAATCCATCGCCATCTGCAAAAGATCCCCAGGCTCTGGATAGACCTCGGCATCGACAGTGAAGTGAATCAACATCTCGTGGGGCACCGTACTTTCCGAGGATAGGACAAGGCCTGGCAAAGCTGCATCTGCTAGATCTACCACCTGCACGTCGAGCTCTTCTCCAGTGGGCACTTGCTGTCCTTGCTGCCACCTGACCGAAGGCACCGTGAGAACCGTGTGAGGACCAACCAAGCCATCTTCTCCGTCTGCGCTCTGCTGCAAGACCTCCATTGGCAGAAAACCTACCGGGAGCGCCATCAAGAAGCCACCTTGCCTTCGGCAAACGAGGAAGCTCATGCAGCTGAGGGATTCGTCTAGCTCTGTAGCGTCCGGAGGCCATCTGAGCACATAGAACTGGGTCTCTCCATCGTGAAGCGAAGGGGGATTCAACTGTTCCATGATGACGATGCTGCGGGGAAGCTAACGTCTGCTGCTTGGCAATAAATCTTTGCTTCTGCAAGTGAAGGGAAGCCGTGGGACAAAGTGGAATCCTTGAGATCACCCACAAAGTACCTGTAGTCAGATCCCTTGCTGCAGAGAATTGGACACTCGCGACCCTCGAGGCGCAGGATGATGTAGTACTGGTTCGAGAGGTCAATCGGCTTTGATGGCCGAGGACGCTGTAGAAGCCCCTGAAGGCAGAACCTTGCCCAATATCCAGATTCCCAAGCCCTTGCAGCACGTTCAGGAGGGGACAAGCGACCTCCACGAAGAAGATTGCAAGAACGCACAAGTGCCTCAGGCACAGGCGGGATCCTCTCAGCCAAGTCGTTGTAGCTACCCGCAGATCCGGACGAGGAGCGACTGCCACTCGCCACAACCGTGAACCCCTCAGTCTCCACGGTACTGGCAGCTGCCCTGTCAAGGCGCAGCTGCTGGATGTCGCCCTGGAGTTGTTCCACCAGGGACTCCAGGACACAGACCCTTGCCTCAAGGTCCTCAACCCTGTTCACGCAAGTACCCCCTCAACCTGTTCAACCTGACCACAGAGGGAGAGGAAGAAGTAGGGGGGGGCCGCAGCAGGATAGGGGAGGCGAAGAACCAAAGCCAAGCAAGCCCAGCAGAGATGGTAAGTCCACAGAGGAGCCCGAAAATCCAAGCCAGGGCCAATGCAGCAAAGGAGGACCCACCGCAATGGTGGGGGCAAGCAAGCCCAAACCAATTGGTGGCGGTAGCAATCTGAAGGAATTCGAGGAGTTCAAAAGCCCGACCCAACAGAGCAACCATGAAAGCTTGAGCGTGAAAGGTGGCCAAAGATCATCCTTACTTGACAGCGATATTTCCTTGGCTGTTGTTGGGTCAACCACGGCTTGCGGCGTTTTACCGCTGAAGCTGGGTTGCTTGTGTCTTAATTCCTAATAAACAAAGAAATATATACATCCAAAATGCATCTATTACATGTACATATAACATCTTAATATCCGAAGATGCTGGGCGGTGATTGGTCATGAGGTTGGCATACCATCATCCCCTCCATCATTAAGGAACTGCACACTTACCTAGCAGTTAACCTCATACAAAGTGACTGGGGGGACATGTATCATGGCAATGACATTGAAGACGGAAGATTGAGTTATTTTCCAGGCCTTGTGAAAGGGTTATACTCATCAGGAAGTTCTGCAAACAGTAGATACAAAACCCATTGTAGTCAAATGGCAAGAGCAAAGCCCAAGCTTCGATGCAAATACTTCAGGAGATTCTGCAGCTGCTGAACTTTTGGAACGCCCTTCGCAGTGAGGCATATGTATGGCATATCTCTCCAGCAAAGATTGTCGGGCACCTTTGTATTGGGCTGGAGGTGCCAGCAGGAATTGGCTCCACACCTCTGCGCGAAGGATCATCTGAATTCACGACAATCAGGTAGAAGGATTCAAATCAAAGGGGGTACATGCATGTCTGGGTGAAGTGAAGTAGCCTAGGCATGAAAAAAATTTGAAAGTAAGAGGTATATGAGTAGTTTTGGTAGCCAAATAAAAACTCCAGCAGAAACCAGGTTGAAGGGCGACGGCAATTAACATAGCCAAGGACAAAAAGGCTGAACGTAACGAAGAAAACTTTTTTACCATGTCCGAGTTTTTACTTGGCTAGCAACTGACACTAGCCAGGTAAAAACTCCATTGGACAAATGGTAAAGTACATGGTTTCTGCTGTTCCCGCACCCACACCGTCAAGGGCAATGCAGCCAGGAGGTCTGAAAGGAGCTGCCTCATGGATCTAACATGTTCCAGCTGGGCAACGCACCAGTTCCAGACAGTGCTCGCTTCAGTACAAGGCATTGCCATTAAGACTTACACACCCCGGGACAAATGTACTAGCTGATTGTTGTCAGTCCTAAAAATGTCCCACCAGTTCCAGAATTGCATGTCCCTGAATGTCGCCAAATTGACATCTGTCTAATCAAGACTCACCACAGATCGCCAAGGCCAGCCGCGCCTAAACACAAAGACATAGGCTGCAATGACCTCAGCACAACTAGAGGCAGCATAGCCGCAAAGTAATGGTATTCCTGGTGTTCAAAAAGCCTTGATTCATGAGTGAGAGAACAGGAGAGACATCTAGCCCAGCATTACGTCGTAGAAGGACTGCGTAGCGTATGTCAAATCCATGTCAGCAAACAGAACAGTGAAAACCAACAGCCGAATGATTGACTGAAGCCACACATCTCAAGGAGACCTTTCATCAAAATCCACTCCTTTTGCGCTAGGCATCCACACCGTCAAGGGCAATGCAGCCAGGAGGTCTTAAAGGAGCTGCCCCATGGATCTAACATGTTCCAGCTGGGCAACGCAGAGTAAAAGCCAATGCCGAAACACAAAGAAGAAATTGTTTGTTTGTGTCTATGTGAAATTTGCAACTTTATTTTTTGTATTGTTTTTGTATTGTATGTTCATGTATCCATCTATCTATCTCTCTATCTATCCATTTATCTATCTCTCTATCTCTCTATCTATCAATTTATCTATCTATCTATCCATCTATCTATCTTTTTATCTATCTATCTATCTATCTATCTATGTACCTATCTATCTATCTGTCTATCTATTCTCTACCTATCAATCTATGTATCTATGTAGACCTTCCAGAGCCCACAGCAGTCAGGACGGTGTGCTTCCACGCGAAGGATGATAGCTGTTATAATGCAACCAACACTTTCCTTCATTGATCGACTCAAATAATCTGCATGCATGCCTCAATACATGACCCCCGAGCAAACGCCTGAGGGGAATCGACAAGCCTTCGACACCAAATTGCCGCATGGACTTTCATTCACTTGTAGTCGGATCATAGCTAGCTGCTTCACTTTTCATTCGTGAAGAAGTTTGTTTTCTCAGATTTGGCACAACTGCTTAGCACCAACCGATTGACACCTTCCAGGGCCCACAGCAATCAGTACGGTCTGCTTCAACCTAGCTAGATGATAGTTGTTCTAATGCAACCAACACTTCAAGTTATCTGCATGACTGCCTCAATACATGCCCTCCCGGCAAGGACCAGGGGGGAATCGATAGGCCTTCGACACCAAATTGCCGCACGGTACGTGACGCGGAAAAAGGGTCCGCGGGACCACCCAAATCTGCAGGCTACAGACCGTTTTTGGGGCTTCGTGGCAAGGCCTGCCCCCAGACCCCCTTATCTCTCACTTCGTTCGCAAACAGCAACGAGCCAGCTTCTAAGCTGGCTTTCGTAATATATCAAGCAAAACTTTTATCATCTCAGTGAACATCCTGATTTTTCCCGGGGGCACGCATCATCCTCTACAACCTTTTCATACTTGTTGAGAAGGTCTCTCAACTCTGTCCTGAAGGGTAGCGAAGGAACCTATACCTGTGGTTGTTCACGCTTGGCATTTTCTGGCTGTGATATACTGCTGGTGAATACTGGGAGATAAGGCTGGGGTTGACAGAGTCACTGCGCAACTACCCCAAACTGTTGTAAAATCTGAACATCAAGCAGTGATTGGAAAAGTGCATAATTCAGCAGCAGAGAATTTGTTTTGTTTCTTGATTTGCCAGGCATCTCAACGCAGAATTTGAAAATATGCGAACAATCTTCCCTGTATGAAACGCACTGAAAATCAAACGGGATTGCAGCTGAAGTTTTCTCCAGTCAGTGCTTTGTTTCACCTGCTGCAGGTCGTTTTCAAAGCAGTCGAAAATCTGATGGTCAAGCCGGCCCTCCTTGACAAGCGCCAGCCTTCTATGCCCATGGACTTTTGAAATCGCGGCCTCAATGATATCGCGGCCAAGAAATGACGGGGGGGCCAAACAAAATCAGGCAATTGGGAAACCAAAAGAACATCCATGCCCGGACTGGACACCAAAAGTTTGGAGGCAACCGAGAACAAGCCTCATGAATCATCCATCCTAAGGCAATCGCCCAAGAACAGAACCAGAGTAATTCCTCCCAAGAAGGCCCCCATTTTGGAGGCATAAGAATGGGAAACCCTTGCATGTAAACCCAAGTGATAAACGATAACGTTTTGCGGAGCTGATGAGATGCAAAGCCACTGACTGAACACCTGAAATCACCTGAACACTGAATACAGACAGCCAAGGCTTCCAGTTGGCTTCCAGTTGACTTCCAGTTGGCTTCCAGTTGGCTTCCAGTTGGCTTCCAAGTCCACGGCCAAACAAATGTGTATGCGCCACTTAGACACACTCCAACCTCACTTGTGACCGGTGCGTCGTGAGCAGTTTCACTGTCACTTTCTGCGCCCAAGGCCCTGACCCCGCCCAGAATCACTGAGCGTGCGGTGGCCCAACCTCTGGGACTCAAGGTCCATCCCATGCCGACGGCCCAAGGCTGAAACCGAGCTGAGAAATGGCGGCAAAGCGTACTGCAAGTGAGTCTGCTATCATGACCTGTTCCTCAGACTGAAACTTTATCACAGACTGCCTCTCTTTGCTTCTAAATCACAACATTCTCTATGGTTCTCACATGTTCTCAGCACAATCACCACACCACCGAATCCCAAGGGATCCCTTCTTGGGATCCCAAGGCATCCCAAGGCATCCTGTGGGCCCTCTGGGGTTTTCACCTGCACATCTTGTTCATCAACGGCTTCATTTTCACGAGAGCTGCCAGAGGAGCCGCGGGCACTGCGGCTGGCTTTAGCTTGACAGAACTTGGCCAGGCGATGCCAGGCGGTTGCCAGGTTGACAGCGTTCCTGGAAGCCAAGGTTCAACTAGGAAGGTCGGTCTAAGGTCAGTCCAAGGTCAATGATGTAAAGTTGTGGAATCTTGGGCAAATGCATTCCTCAAGTCAGTGAAAGAATCCTGCAACTTATATGTGAATCAATGAATCTATGAGCTTGAGGGGACATATTAGTTGAAAATCATCAAGATTTCAAAGTATTTCATTGAAATCGGACAGTTTCACTGAGCTACCAACCATTTTTCCAGGTCTCCCTGCAGCAGGTAGAGGAGTCCTTGTTTAGGACAGGGTAGCCAGCTTAGTACACTCACCTGAAATGTGCATGGAAAAAACATGAAAAACCTGTCGCCGGTGCCGGGATGTGTTTGGATTTGTCTTTGCGGCCAACGGAATCCAACGGAATCCAACGGAATCCAAGGGACTTGGAAGGCTTCTGACTCGAACGAGGTTGGACTGAACCAGCTTGGGGTCCTGCGCCTCCTGCCATTGCAGAGCCAATGGTGTGATGTCAAGGCAGTAAACAACCAAAGTCTTGTGGCTGTCCAGATTTGGGATCACAAGTGATGGTACCCCAAGAGTCAACAATAAGTATTGACATCGACTGTAGGAAAAAACACCACTCTGATGGTGAATCATTTGTGTACAATCCATATTCCTGTGGATACGATTTGAAGACAACCAAAGCTGCCGAGGCCAATGTCCACTTTGGCAGTTGGTGATTCTAACATGCAGCCATGCGCTAGGAATGTTGATCCAGTCCGTCTTTCGAACATGAAAAGGCAGTTCCACTTGTCCAGAACTCCTCTCTTTGTTGTCTTCTCAACATCCCCTGAGCACCGCCCACTTTGTTTGGTTGTTAGGGTAAAAAGTATGTAAACAGTATGTAATCAAATGTAATCAATATTTCCCGATTCTGAAAAAGCTGCACCAGTCACAACCCAAGGAAGACAGGAAGTACCACCCCCAGGTCCTTGTCGGGTAGCAGCTCCGTGCGCCACCAGTTCCCAGGGCTGTGATCAAAGCGCCGATTTCGTCTCAGCTCGCCTTGGGAGCACATCAGCGTACCTTCCTCACCTTGGCCTCTAGGAAGAACCAAGAACCGACTTTGATGGTTCCAACTATAGAGACAGCAGTATCCCTTCTTCAGTCGTTTCTTTGGATTGGAAGTCCACTGCGTTCCTTCTTGTTTGCTTCACTTGTTTGCTCTTCATCTTTTATCTTGAAAGACCATGTTTTTTTGCAGCCAGGCATCGCCAAGACTTCGGCGTAGGCAGTTCTGCTGGCTCTGAAAATTCAGAGGGTGCCTCACTTGTGGCCACTGGCTCCGCGGGCTCAGCTCGCAGAGTGATCCGCGCCTGAGCAAATGGCATGGCACAGCTTGGCACAGTGGCTTCGCTGCCTCCAGCTGTTTTCAAGTCTCTGAGCTGCCTGAGTCCATGGTCTCAGCGAGTGCACAACGAAGGAGAAGGGTTTGAAACCTACGGCATCGCTCAAGGCTGGAAGTTTTCATGCACTCTTACGCTCACCTTGGAAAGGCATGTACTGATGGTTTTGGACAAGTAAAAAACATGTCTTAGACGTTCTCCTCGCCTACAATGCTGCCAGCAAGCACCAAGGCACATAGCAAGCGGCGCATTGTTCAATGCCTAAACACTTTTATGAATCTGCATTCGGATCTCTTGCTTGAAAAGCTAGTTCCAAGCAGGTCATGGATCCTGGGGGCAAGGAATATTCAGATTATCCTTTGAAACGCGTGACTCTGAAGAGGTGTAAGAAAAGAGTCGATGAGCCTTTGTTTCATCTCATGCTGAAATTCCATTTTCTCCCACAATTCTCACACACTGGGGCTTCAAATTTATTGCCATGACTGATTGTCTGCATTTCCTTCATGTCGCAATCACCATCGTGATTTTGCAGCGGCAGCGGAGGGAAATGGAGGTGTCAGTGGAATGCATTTGCATCTGGCACCATCTCGGAACGAATGTCCAAACAACTTGTCGCAAATGGGCGTTAGCTTCGCTGTAAAATGTAGAACTAAAGCTACTGCAGCTACTTCTCATTTGTAGCAAGACTTCTACACCCGAGAATCTGTGGAAACCCCAGCACTTCCAAAGGATGAGCGGGCGTGGCACTGGAAAACACGATGGATACGAAGAGCTCCTATTGCAAAATGCCGATCTGACAAGGCCTTCCAGTCCGCCCCCCAGCAGCCTGGGGATAGCCATCAGCCGGCTTTTTCCTGCGAAGCGGAGTGCAGTAAGAGCTGACTGAACACGACCAGCAAAGCATACAGATCGTGTGCCTAATCTTTCTTGGCCGGGACCGCATAAGACCTGCCCCTTTTTAGTACTTCTGGACTATTGGAACCAACCTGGAATTATACATGTTTTACAAGGCAAAGAGTTCCGCTGAACCCTCTGGTGCATGCTCAAGATGTCTCAGCTCAGGTCTGACATATTGCTGTGTGCTTTCCAACGAACAGTTCATCCCAGTCAATTACAAGGGTCTGTCTCAGGAAAAGTGTAAAAATGTAACATGTGTTGCATTCTGCATCGCGAGAAACTTTTTGATGAGACTACGGAGTCTGAAGGTATATTGCCATAGCTGGTGCCATGGGCATCTTACGATCAAGAAGGCTCCAATCTGAGAAATGTGGGCAGATGACTCATATAGAAATGAAGTTTGCCTTCCTGGATCGCTAAACATGCCCTGACCAAGACATCTTCGCTTCTTCAAGCGCGACGTCAGAAAATTGCAGCTACTGTCACTCATCTTCACTACTAGTGAGCTTTTCGCACAAAGATCCTCCAGGGAATACCACTCCACCAACATCCCACAGATGTCGTCAGGAGCCTTCAATCACATTAGGAGCAACAGCAAGATTTCCAATCAAAGGAAAGGATAACATGAAAATCCAATTTCACAAATCACATGCAAATGTGTGCTCTGCATCCTGCAGGACCGTTCAACTAATATCATGCGCCTGCATATCAAGCCATCTTCCATAGGTGCTGCATGCAGAAATGTCAAACCTCTGTATATACCGTGGTTTTGTTGCTTCTCCTCTAGTTCTACTGGGCATTCTTTTCCCTTGAATCTGCTTGCCAGCTCGACCAGAATATGTAAATGGGTTCTAAATTGGTTCTCCCTCTGTCACTTATTCTCACTTGTCTCACTCTTCTGCATCTTCTCCTCACTCTTTCTTCGCTTCTCCTGCGACCTTCGGATTGTATTCGTATTTCTGGTACTCGAAGAGTATGATCCTGGAGTGAAAACTCAGCAAGGAAAACCGAGAAATAGCCCTTCTAAGGCAAAAATGGACTTAAGCCTTAATACATGTTGGTGTCCACAAACCTCCGTCAAGGCATGCTTCAGGCGAGCATTGCACTAGGAGGAAACAGCTTGCACGCGCAGCTTGCTGAAAAAGATTCTTTCATGACAATGATGGCAGCATATGGCAGCGATGCTCCTCTTCAGAAAAAGGGGAATGTACTGATAACCAACCATAGGGATCAGAATCGAAGTACTCTCCCGATATTTCGCATAGTCCTCCTTAGCAGAGCACGTCAGGCAGACCCGTGGCAGCTCAAAACTCGTTTCGTTTCAGCTTCAGCTTGTCTTTCCAAGTTTCGGGACATTGGTCGTAGTATCGCTTCAGGTTCTTCCCCTCAGCGTTGTAAATCCCCGTGGGCTTCAGGTGGAGCAAGATTAACATCGTGAAGATCGGAGAGATGGCGCACGACCACCAAAGAGGATCAAGATAACCTGCACCAGCGATATGCTGGTCACCAGCAGGGCTTAGGTTTGCTGCCACCGAAACCAAATCAAAATCAAAGGCTGTTTGAATCTGGAAGGAGAGAGTCCTTCAAACTGTGTCTGAGCAGGATTCAGCAATGCAATGTTACCAAATTCACAAAGCAAAGCCCAACGCTTCCTGAGACAATCTGCTCGTCTGGCCTGCTGCAGCTTCTGAGCTATTGTAGGCTAGTGCCCAGGCAAACCACCACTGGAAAATTTCTCCAAAGTAGTTTGGATGCCTAGGTTCCAGCCATATCGATGGCCGAAACAGCAATCCGCAAGACTTTCCAGTGAAACCTGAGCTTTGCCTGACTGAAAAAGCGTACTTGGCGTGGTACAAGTGGCTGCCTCTCTTAGAAATTATGGAGAAATTGTCAAAACAGATCATTGCTGCTTTTTAAGAAACCTCTCACTGCAAACAAAACGGACACTAATATGCAAAGGATGAAAAAATCACCTTGTTTCAATGCTTTAAATCCAGTATACCTTGTTGCTCTCTGTTGCTCTCTCTTGTTTTGACGACTCATGTTTCTATCCCGGAAGTGGTAAAGAACTCGGTCGTCTCATTCCCAGACACCGGGAAAATGCCCAGAGCCCTTCCTGGCAGAAGCCGCCAGGCCGGCCTGATGCCAGGCGATGAACACATTGTCGCTGCAGGGCTCACGACACAAACTACCAACAAGCAGATTGTCCTCGCGACAAACAACTGTAATGGAACCCGCATGGACCAAGGATGCCCGGCCTTTCTTCACCCACACTGCTTTCCTTGCGGAAACCGGCAAAATGTGCTGCCCTGCCTCTACAAAAAGTAAACCTGTCAGCCTATCAGCCACTGAGTTCTGGCAAGATTCTGGATATCTGCTAAGATCTCTGTTCCAACACAGATGGCGAAGCCCAGCATAAAGGCAGCATCGTAGAGGGTCAATGGCGATGTCACGTCGGATGAATTGATGAAAAGGACTGCGACACAGGAGCAAAATTGACAAATAGGTCATACAGACAGCGTGTAGGATCCTTCCCGTACTCCAGTTCCATATTGACTAGTTAGAAGGTCAGGGTAAAGCAAGTTTGCAGTATATGTTTGTTGAGACCAGCCTGGCATGGAAATGAGCATCACCCACATTCCCTGCACTATCCATGCTTTCATAAAGGAAAGGAACTTGCCCTTGATGTCATCCTCAGTCAACTGACGCCATCTCAATGCTTCAGTCAGAGAACGTTCCCCCCGCACCAAAGAAGTGGTGGTGCTGGGTGGGAATCGCAAGAGCAAATAGCTTGAGCTGGACAGGGGAACTATTTGATTTTCTGAATCCATAATTGTGTATCTGAGAGGATGGATCATGATGACGCATATCTTTGCAACACAGGCGCGTTTCTTTTACGACACATAGGTAATAAAGCGGATCCGAAAATTACTTCCGAACTAGCGTCCAAAAACAACCTGCAAATGAAGACCAGTGAACAGCTTGCTGAAAATGGAGCCCATGGGTGAAGCATGCTTTGCCATTTGCAGTCAATTTTGGCCCAACATGTGCCCAATAGTCTATCGGATGTGCCCAACATCGGCTTTATCGGCTCCATACAGTCTTTATCATTGAGTTTCTTGGCCAAGATGGTCCTAAGATGGGCCTAACATCGAGCCCAAGATGGGTTTAAGATGGGCAGAGGGGCATAACTTCGACTTCATGCGGCTTTGGCTCCCCGCCCATACCTGCTTTGTTTGTTCTGCAATTCTGAGTCGCTCAAAATGAGTCGTTTGATTTTCTTGCTCTTGTTGACTTCAGGAGCATAATACTTCCCCTCAACGATTCCCATCTCGTTCTCCTCAGCTTTGAATCCTCCATCCGTGCCTCACAACAAATAATACCATCCCCCACCCTTTGATACTACAATCGCACCCCTTACACCGCCTTTCACCATCAGCCTTTCTGACCTCCCCCCGGAGTTCCTTCCCAAACATTTTCCTTGCTTCGATACTACACTCCCACAAACCCACTTCAAACCTACTTCCCCATAACGCCAATTTCCCTTGTACTTCCCCTAATTTTTTTTCACAAGACAACCCTTCAACATCCACCTGCAGCTCCTTCACACTCTCCAAAACGTTGATTGAAAAAGAGGCATTAATCCTTTCCAGAATCATCGATAGGTATTGATCACAGTTTGCGGCATTGAAAAGGTAGTGATCAGTGGGGTATACCTTGATCCAGGACCTGATGAATTGACACATGTTTTTCCCAAGCGATGTGCAGCCCGCAGTTGGGCGACATGTCTGCAGCAGCAACCCTAGGGAGTGAGATTTACTCGGTTGGCTCTTGCAGTTGTGAATTGACACATGTCAAACAAATGCAGAAGTTGGCAGTGTCGAATTCTACAGAACATGTAAAGTGTTCACGTCAGAAAAATCCAAGCATGGCTCTAAAGTTCAGGAAAAACAACGGAAACTGTGGTCATTTAGCAGTTTATGCAATTCAGCTGTCTGACTCCTTTCTGCAAGGAACGAAGCGTGCGTCACCTTTGCGCTCATGAGCACGCCATGCCAAGAAGACCAGCAGCCAACCCCTGACGCAGCCACCACATCCGCAAAGGATGCTTGTTGAGTCTCTCACCCTTCGTGTCTCATTTTGAGAGCATCAAAGAGAAGGTCTTGAATCGCTACATCAGTTAGTAGAAGATTGAAGATAGTAAGCAACTGTCGGTAGGAGATAGAATCTATCAAATAGTAGTTAGTAGTGGAAGATAGTCAGAAACTGTAAGAGATAGTATGGTACAAGTCTAAGACATCGACATCTGAGACATCGCAACAGGAGGCATCATTGAAATGTGCGCGTCCTCGAGCATAGATACAGGAGTGTAGTGCAGATCTTCCGGGTATCCAATGTGCCGTAGCTGGCAGACCTTGGAGTTGTCGCACTCGGCTGGGGACAATATGATTCGAGAAGATTCAAAGAACTTGTCTCGGATGAAATAAAGTGGGCGTTCTGTTTAAGTTTGAAATTTCTTGATGCACAAGCTGAGGCACCAAAGGGCCAAAGCCACAAAGTTGACCCCTCCAAGGATATCATAAAACGTCTCAGTCTGGAGGGCAAAAGCAACTAGGAATCCTGGTGCATGCCAGCACCAACAGATCGTGATTCAATGTGCATGCTAGCGTTCGTGTGATCTCCCGATCCCTGCATTGTAAGCTGGTGGTCTGTCCTCCTCCCTGAATCAAGGCAGTGATTGCCACAGCAACAGCATAGACCAATTGCTGCGACATCGTGGAGATAGAGAAGGTTTCTGAACCAACAAGTCGCCTGTGGAACTTCACTCCTTCCTAACCAGGATAGGATTTGTGTGCTTTCTCAACGAAAAAAACAAAATGTTTCTACACAATCAAGGACTAGGAAAAGGTCATAGCAGCAGTGTTCACGTACGTGAAAGGAGAACCTGCTCAAGTCTGAAAGAATTGAGATGTCTTGCTTCCGAACCAAACGGCTGCAAGAGACAAGCTATCCAGTTGCGAAGGGTCCTACATCATATTCAGAGCTTCAGATGAGGGGAGAGGGAGAGAGACAAAAAGAGAGAGAGAGAGAGTGGGCATTCC
>VSDK01016095.1:716579-726579 GCA_009767595.1 Symbiodinium kawagutii
GAACCGCTGCAGGGCGGCGCACTTCTTCTTTGTCTTGTCAGGACTTCCTCCATTGTCCTCTCAGCGTTGAGTGGCAGTCTCAAGCCACATCAATGCAAGTCAACCATTTCTATCAACCAAGAATTGCTGCAACAATGGAATTGGCTTCGTGGCTGGCACAACTCCAACACTACAAATAGGCTAGGTATGACCACGTATGCCATATAGCCAGGCTGTCTTATTAAACCCATTTGTTACCAGATTTCAGCAGCTGGAACATCCGCCATTTCAGGCCTCCTCTTTGCCCTTCTCAGGCTCAGCATCAGCCTCACATCTGCTGACAAAGAAATGTCTCATTATTAATGCATATTGCAACACACACGCACACACGCACACACGCACACACGCGCACACACACACACACACATGTTTCACAATTCAGTGGCAAGAACAACAAAATGTTCGTCAGGTGAAACATGTCTTGACACTGTGAGCCCCACACACAGGCATGCAGGTGTGTCTGAAAAAATGGAACTGTCAACGGGTAAGTATGGGGTGTGTGCTTTTGCCCACGTCCAAAAAATGACAATGCGATGTTTCACTGCTAATGCTGGATTCCCTATTCAAGCGTCTATTATTAAGAATCTTGGGATAGTCCAGATAGAGGTCGCTCTATATTCCATATTCTATCACGTTTTCTGTTTGCAGTCACCCTCTATTCCAACCTCCGGAGTATAATGGTGTCTGGAATAAAGAGCCGCGTCTGTTGTGAATCGTGTCAAATGCATGCTTGGGATGAGGAATAAATCGTGGGATGAAAATTTGTCTGCGAGATGCTACCCCTACCTGCTTGGGGCTTCGAAGCAAGCTAGCAACCCTTACATGATGACAAGGTGATGGTCAAAATCAATTTCAACTTTGAGAGGCCAAGAGCGCTGTGCCAGGAACGTCACAGAATGGCTGGACAGAGTGGATTCGATGGCAAATCGAATGGCGAGTGGCCACGATTCATGGGGATCTACACAACGTCTGTCGCTTCAGCGAGGCGCAAAGACAAAATGCTGGCCCAGGGCTGCTTCAACCTTCGACCAACTTGAGAGCCAGGGGGGTGAACGAAAGCTGCGGGGGCGGAAAGGTATGATGAAAAAGGGTGGGCAGGAAGAAGCAGAACAAGTTGTGAAGTGGTAAGGGGGTCGCGAAGACATGCGGCGACACCTCATCAATGGGAAGTATATGTAAGAAAGATCCCAGGCAAGCGAATGTTTTTTTCCTCAGGAGTGCCCAAGGGGGGGCAAGGCTAAACCCGAAAAAGTACACAAGTTTGAATGGTTCTCAACCAAGGCCCTGGAGGGAATCGAGCCCTGGGTGTTCAACGCGCGGTGGGGGGGGATTGCGTGAGATTCACATTGTTGGCCCGCCGACCATCCCCCCGAACCCCCAAGAAATTGTTTATCGGTCATATAGAACAGAGTTGTCGGGAAAGATTCTTGAGGTTTAGGCTAGCCCTACACCCTGTGACCACTTATCGACATATGGTGCACGCGGGCATGTATACATGTTGACAATATCGCAACGTCACCTGTCTTTGTTTGCATGTGCGCGTGTATGTGTGTGTGTGTGTGCGTGTGGGTATGGTGGCAAATGCCGGTCTGTATTTGCTGCAGGTTTCAAAACACATGAATGTGTGTATACATGCAGGCCTGCTTGCTTGTGTGCGTCCACTCATGTCTTTTCGGTCGTTGAGGGGGGGTGCAAATAGGCAAGTAACATCTCTGGCGTTTTTCCAGCTAGGGGAGCGGACAGTTGCACTCCTGCGGTAGTGTTGAATTGATGACACATGCGACGATACACTATCATGTGTTTAAAACTCACTTTCGACGCCCTGGGACAATGAAGTCTTCAGCGTTGAGCTATCAGCGGCGGGGAAATATGGCGATGTCCAGAAGTGCTGCTACAATCTACCGCAAACGTGCACAGAATAAACGTTTTCATTGGGGAATTCCCCACTTTGCGCGTGCATTCCGAAGACGGCAAATAGTCGAACACAGTCGAGATAAGTGGGTTCGGTATATGACGAATCAGCTCGCAAAACACAGCAACATTTTGCACTCAAAGCACTTGCCTCTTCATCTCCTTCGTCGCCCTCTTCTCCTCGCCAGGAATGGATTCGGCGTCTCCCATTTTGTGCCCCTTTGAATGGATTGAAGCTGCTGAAACAAGGGAGGATGAGGCACTGCAAATAAAACTGTAGCAGCTAGGCACGTTTGAAGAAAGCTTTTCTTTTCGGACAATGAGCGTCTACACCTGCAAAGCTAATTTCCTTCAAAGTCCACCTGCACCTTAAGACGATTGGGGTAGAACAAGGAACCTAAGCACTGCTTCCTCTTCCTCGCCCAGTCACGTCGATTTTCTCTCTGTGAGTGTGCAGCAGTGTGCATGGTCTAACATTTGGCCAGGAAAAACAATGCCTGAACAACCTGCGGCTAAAATGGCGGCACATTGAGAGGAGACCTTGAAAAAGCACCCTCGACAACACTCTGAGATGGCACACTGCGATAGTACTGATGCTTGGAGAATTTCCAGAGAGTAACCCGCACTGAAGTTTCCGAGCGCTCGATCAAAGAGCGCATGTACCGTGAGCAAACCACAGGAGCTTACTAGCTTTCTTTTTGGTAAATCTATACCTTTGGAAAATCTTTATCTGGGAGATTCAATAGTTTATACCGACCAGGGATACAAAACAGATTGGAAAAGTATCTAACTTCTATCTTAAACCTCATAAAAGGCCAGTTCCAGACACAGACCTCTGACGATTTTTCTGTCCTAACATTCCCTCCAACTGCCAATGCTGGGGTTCTATTCCAACGTTCCCTTCAAAGAAACATCTCCGTCGCGACTAAACAAAAGGAACTTGGTGCACAATATAAAAACATGTTTGGCTCGACACTACACCCTACACGCACTTTGGTGCAGGCGGTGTTGGTGGCAAAGCAACACGACTAAGGATCGCCATAGCTGCCATCGTCTGAAAACACATAGGCAAGGTCAAAAAAGGGAGAACAGAATTGTCCAGAAATCACTGCTTCTGATTTCAAAAATCCAAGGCCTTGTTTAGACTTGTTTTTCTTCTTCCTTGGCACAGCAACTGGAGCAATATCTTGAATGAAGCTTCTGTACCACTTTTCAGACAACCCAGCAAGTGACCAAGCTGGGCACAGTCAACTAAAGTGTTTGCAAAGGAAAAGATCTGTTGTTTTCGTTTTTCCCTTGTTGCTGAGTGACTTTTTGGCCTTTTTCTTTGTGCCGGCCTGTTCCTGCACAAGCCCAAGGCTGTATTGTGACAATTGCAGATTCAGTCGGTCCTACAAATGGTTCTGACTTCAACCCGCGCGTAAACGATGCAGAATGAGAACGAAGGATCAGATGGGTGATAATGCTTTCTAGCACTGGTGGCTACCACTGCATCTGACATGTGAAGATATTTCTACTGCGCCTCGTTTCCATTTTCGTTTCCATTCACTTTTACCTCCTGAACTTCTTCCTCATCTTCCTCAGCTACAAGACTTCCACTGTTCACATTCTCCAAAAACATACATTTGCACGCTTCTAGAAAAAATGAAGCAAATCGTGCCAAAGAGACTTTTGTCAACCTAGCACCATGCAAGGGGCGTCACGTTGTGTACTGGGGCTGGATCCATCTTGCCACAACCCAGCCAACTTAGCCTTCCCAAAGAGTCATGCTGTGTGACTTGAGGCAAAGGATTCAGGAAGTCTTCCCGATCGCTCTTTCTGGGTCTTCCCACTCGATCCAGCATGGCTGGCATGGCCTGACAGGGCGAGCTTTGACTGGAAGAGAAGGGCTTCTCTAACACATGTGTTTCATTCAAAAAAATGTCACCGTTGTCTGTCAATTTCCCATGGTCGTGTTGTCTTTCAGTTTTGTCTCATCTCGCCAGCGATTTCTGCATTCTTGTGGTATCTAGGCTGGTCGCTGAAAGAATGGTATGTTCCACAGTATCTGCACTGCGCCGCTCTGGCCTGAAATCCACTTGATTCAGTGAATCTGGTGCACTCAATGGGCCAGACAGTTGCGCTCAGACAATCAATCAGTCGTCAAACTCAACAGTGCTGGCAAAAGTCCAAAATACGTTCCAAGCTTCTTCCTGAACCAGAGATAGATATATTTCAGAAGGCTTCACAATGACGCACTTCGATTCATGCTGTTTCACACAGCTAAGAGTTCAGTCTCTCTGACATCATCTGACCATTTAGCGCTCTTGCACGGCATTTTTTGTCCACCATTCTGCAACTAAGTGCTCATTAGCACACCATCAGAAGATCACCCACCATTTCCTTTGTAACTCTGCTATCTTCATCCGAAAATCCGTAGCTCTCATCAGTTGCAGCAATCTTACGACTTCTCATCAGGTTCGGTGCCAGCAGCTCTCGACACATTCTTTGGTAATCCTTTGACCCGGTAGCTTTGCCAAAGCGAACACGCTCTGCCCGGTTGCAGGTAGAAGCTCCGCTAAACCACCAACCCGGTAGATCAAAGACGAGACCATCCAAGGAGCGGCTGCTCTTCCCATGCCTTGCCATGCCTTGCCATGCCTTGCCATGCCTTGCCATGCCTTGCCATGCCTTGCCATGCCTTGCCATGCCTTGCCATGCCTTGCCATGCCTTGCCATGCCTTGCCATGCCTTGCCATGCCTTGCCATGCCTTGCCATGCCTTGCCATGCCTTGCCATGCCTTGCCATGCCTTGCCTTCAGTCAACCACTCGATAAACTCGAAAGAATAGGGTGAGGAGCCACAGACAGATGCACATGCTCAAGGACCTGATGTCGAGAGACAAAACCACTGACTTGAAGGATTCTTACTTGCTGCACAGCATGTAAATCAGAGTAGTGATCTTGCTCTTCCAAAGCCAGTAACTAGGCAAGGCAAGACAGTACAACAAACCAAAAAGATTGAAAAAATGTAGTCACCAAGAGTCTTGAAGCGCTGGAGCTTCACAACCAAGTGCCATGATCTTCTGATTGGCAGGAAATACGAGGGAATGTTGCCAAGCCAAACTCCAATGCACCTCACAGAGAAGCCACAGACTTTTCTTCACTGCTTCTATAAAACTTCTATAAAATACAATATTCAGCCCAATGGGAAGCGAAGGCAGGGGCCCCATGTCATCAAACTGCTGAGCATATCACAGCATCCCAAAACCAAAACGAAAGACAGCTATGCTTTGTGACAGCAAGTACCGGACGAAACAAAGACTTCGGTGCCGGGAAATGCAGCAACCAATCAACAACATGCGCAAAGTAAAGTCTACTTCGGCGAGGATCAAGGCTGAGATGACGAGAGCAAAAGTTGCAAAGGCCTCTTTCCATTCACCAGCAATTACACCATTTCTGTCACCTCAGAACTGACCCAAACACTAGTTGAGACTGCTGAATGTACAGAATCAAGAAGGTTTCCAAAGAAATCATCGCAAAACTTGCCAATGACAAGTTGAGTGAAGCAAATGCCATATATGCAATATACCTTCACAACAACATTGAAGCCATAGATTCATCGAATGTCTGCATATCACAGAGACCAAGGCCTTTCAGACACTTTCTTTGTTTGGCTTTCGAGCCCATCGTGTATTGCTCCGTCTCTAGCATGTTAAGCCAAAAGATTTGCCAAACCAATGGACGCATGTAGGTGAGGACAAAGGCAAAGAACACTGGATAGCCGACCTGGGACTCAAAATGCTGTGCGATTTGACTATGACAAGAGGTGTGCGGGGGGCATTTTCAATTCCCGGTTTCAACCGCCATAGGGTTTGCTGACTCTCAATTTCCATGCACCAAATTCATCAGATCAAAAATGTTTATCTTTAATCATGGACTCATGGATTTTTTCTGTGCTTGTCCGAGTAGCCGCATTGCCACTGGTGTCAAAAATGGTGACCAGAGACAACGGCACCCAAAGCCAGCTGCTCCAAAGAAGCCGCTGAAAGCCGGGAGGTCGAAACATCCTGCAAGCGAAATTCAAGAAGTGAGAGCCACGGCCATATGATTATACAAATATGAATGAGCAGCATTCATTATCATTAACCATAGTATTACATAACGTTTGTGAAGCAACATGAACCGTCATGAACTTGTACGCAATAGAGAGACTGCCCGCTGCCAGATGCCAGTGCCTCTTCATACGACCCAAGTTCAGGACCAAAACCTCCAGCCATGTCACCAAATCAGATAGATATTTTTCTTTTCATATTGTAAAAGATGCCCATCTTCTCTGCAAATCTTCAGGTCTACAATGGTCTACCGTGGTCTACCATGGTCTACCATGGTCTACCATGGTCTACCATTGAGTCTACTACAGGTCTCTACCATGTTCAGGCAAGTCACCACCACCATTGGCCAAGCCCACACTGCATTGCTGGAAGCTGGACCCCTTGGGCTACCGGAAATGCTTCGAAGGAAAGGGAAACATCAACCTTTGCCAGCTCTGTTCTGGAGAGAAGAACTCCTACATTGAGAGCCACCCTATGCTGGTGTTCAAACAAACCCTAGGAACCACCGGAACGTGTCCCAGGAAAGTTCTCATGATTTGCATCCAAGGTTCACTGCCCGGCAAATGGTCGGCTGCGGTGGTGGGCGAATACGCCTGCCAGTGTACAACTGCTTTCAGCATGGCAACAGACTTCTGCAGCGTTCAAGCTTCGACATGTTCCTGCATTCGCCGATGGACTGTGCATGCGGGGAGTTTGCATTCTGGCTCCATGGTCCATGAATGTTCATATTTCATCCGTCCCGTCGGATCTCTGACCCGATGCTCTGTCACAACGTCATTTTCGAATAATATACATATTTTGTTTTTTTGCATTATGGGGCCTGAGACTCTAGTTGGCCCGAGAACTAGCATGAGGACTTGCAACTTGTCTTAGTCACTTTTGGACCCGACATTGCTAGGCACCCTTGAAGCTGCTTGTCATCCATGTTCTCTTTCATCTCCATGTGACGTCCTGTGTCAATGTAGTGGTCCATGTAGTCATTGATGACTTCGACCAAACGACGTGGACCGTCTTCTTGTTCCATCACACGGGCCACTTCTCGTGCCCTTTCTCTAATTGAAGGAGTGTTGATGCATCGACGAATGGCATCTGCGAGATCTTGGGGCTGTAATTTTGACATCTGCTTCAAGCCGACACCAAAGCCACCTCGGTTGAGAGACCTCATGTGGTCAAGCTGATCCATGAAAATGGGACAAATCACTGTGGGTATCCCCGACCTTGATGATGCATTGAAGGTGCCAGCTCCTCCGTGGTGCACAACCACTTTGCACTGTGGGAAGAGCCGACCATGTGGCGCGGTCTTCAAAAATAAAACATTTTCAGCACAGAAGGCCTTCAACTCCTCACAGTCGGCCTCGCCTTCAATGTCCTGCTGAGACATTGCGGACCAGCTTGACACCACAATACCTCGCTCCCCTGCAATTCGCAGGGCCCTTAAGCTAAGCAGGCACATGAATTTGGAAGTTCCACAAACAATGGAGCCGAAACCAATGTAGACCGGAGCACTTCCAGCTCCCAGAAAGTCCTTCAACTGTTGCTCGTGTTCATCGCCGAAGGATCTACCTGTTTGTTCCAAGGAAGGCATCAAGGCACCGATTTGAACATTCATGCTATTGCACTCAGCTGGCAATTCCCCACACACTGCTGGACTTGTGGCAATGATGCTCAGAAACGTGCACTTGGCATCATGGTAATGGCTGTGCTCTGAGGTTGGTATTCGAAGTTTGGATGCCGGAACATCCATGATATTTTCCAAAATAGGCGAGTTTTCTCTGGCCATTGTTTGAAGTGTTGAGCGCAATATGAAGTGCCACGCTGGTCGGTTCAGGCAAGACGGGACGGTAGGAAAACCAAAGACTTTTAAGCTCCTGCTCGGCCTTCCATTTTGAAGGCTTAAGCAAACCACTGGTACGGGGACTTTCCTTGTGATCATCAAAACCAGGGCTAAAGTCATTGTACTCGATAGGACAAGATGCGGCTGCCAGTCCACCATCAATGAGTACAAGGATTCCATCATTTTTGCCTTTATTTCAGGTGAATTTATCCGTTTGTCTACTTTCTCGTACGCACTGAACAGTTTTCGCAAACTATTCGCAGCAATGGCCTGAGTGACCTCAGGATCAGTGCCAACCTGCTGTACATTTGGACGGAATTCAGTGAAAGGCACTTGAAATTCTTTCGCAAGAGCATGTCCATCGCTTGGCCCTGCAGCCATGACATCATAGCCGCCTTTGCTCAGTGCAGAGGCTGCCACCATGTAAGGCTGGATATCTCCTCGAGAACCTTCGAATGCAAGCAAGATTCGCCTCGCCATGACTGCGACTATACAAGACTATACAAAATGTTTGAGCGAAATGACTTGAGCCAAGTTGTATTTTCGCATAAATCTATGTCGGGATAAAATGGCAGCGTGTCAGAACAGTGAGGATCCAAGACGATGCAATGTGCAGAATACAAAACTGCAGTCTTGCTATGCCCTGATGCCGCCTAGGCCAAAGGTTCTGTGCTTGCTGCGACGATAGCAGCCAAGATCCCGTCACCGGCAATGCCAGGGCCATAGCTCTGGAGCGCAAACTTCCTGCAATGAAGTTTTTAAGATCTAAAGGGAACCTATGGACCTATGGTGGATGCGCACATCGGAGACTGGCGTTTCTGCACCCCTGCAGTCAGGCACAAGCAGACTAATATGCCTTCACGTGTCCCATGATGTTCCCGTGTTGATCCTTATATGTGGCAAGCATGCACATGTGAGAGCTAAAAGAACTTGAACCCACGGACTGAGGAGTCTACACGAAACAATCCTTTGCTTGACCAGTTGGACTTGGAGTATCAACTAGTGATAAATAGCTCTGCATTCTCCTCTACTAACTGTAGTATGCAAAGGAACAGAGACAACCAGAGTGACAGAGACTCACAGACACTCTCAGCACCCTACCATCTTCTTTTGCTCCGGAAAAGCATCCCTATGCAATCTGCCCCGGAGGCAGCTTGGCCCTTTGGCATCAAAATGTACAGATCGGATCTCAGATCTGTGACCTATCCCCGACTTGGGACCTACAGGAGCAATGCTGAAAGCACTTTGGCTAACCTCACTTACCATCGAAGAGTCCCTCCCAAAAGGCTGGTCCTAAGCCGCGACATGCAAAACAAATGCGACATACTTCCACTTGTGAAAACATCAAGCTTTGTGAAGCTCTTCTCAGTGAGGTTTGAGAGACTACCAAGAATACTGGACTCGTTATTATCCCAACTGTGTTTGAAGAATTTTGAGGTTAGAAACACAGTGCTGTTATCCGCTTATGAAGAATCAAAAATTCTGAATCTGCAGCTGCGTCTCTGATTTTCTCCAGGTTGAGGACCACCTGCAGCAGGTGTTTGTGACGAGTAGACACGATCCAAATGTTGCCCGCAACAATGGAGCGGAGGCGTTTAAAGTTTGAGTCTAGCATGAGCGATGGCCAGAGGTGGCTCTATTGGCGGGTAGGTTCAGAAGGGGAGGGGGTCGCTGCAGAACACTCCGCTTTTCCACGTTTTTGAAAATGGCTTCTGATCCAGCAAGTTGCTGAAGATGGGCCTCATCTTGGCCCAACATCGCTCAAGGCAGGCCCGATGTAGGGCCAACAGAAGGGCAACATAGACCCAACATGTTCTAGCATGACGCAATGCGGCTGAAAATAGGGCCAGTGTAGTGATAACATAGGCCAGAGATAAGCCAAACATTTGGTCAAGTCTATACAAAATATGCCAAAGTGGGCTCAGCATACCAACCGCCAACTTTGAATGTGCCCAACGGGGTTTGAAATGGCAATGGGCAAATGCAAAAACTAAGGAAAAACAAATACAATACACGTGTTTTGTCAATTCTGTGGGATGATTCCCTTTTCTTCTTGTCAAATAAAATGCTGAAGACAGGTCCCGCCTTAGCCCAACATAGCCCAAGATAGGCCCAAGATATGG
>VSDK01016095.1:731579-743917 GCA_009767595.1 Symbiodinium kawagutii
CAGGAAGCCTTGGCGTAGGTTTGGGGTCTTGAACCCACTCTCCTTGACAAGTTTGAAGCTAAAATGTTCAACAACCGATCACCGCAAAGTCATCCAGCATGGCTTAGCATGATTTGGTGGGAATGTTAAGGTTGTTTGACTAGGGTTCGGCCGCCCGAAACGAGTTTTGACAATCATGGCATGCACCAGTACGTTCTTTTCATTTGGATGTATCAATACATAAAATTATAAATAAATAAATAAATAAATAAATAAATAAATAAATTAATAAATAAATAAATAAACAAATAAATAAATAGATAAATAAATAAATTTAAAAAAATAAATAAACAAATAAACAAATACACAAAAAAAAAATATATATATATATGTATATACATATTTATTTATCTATTAATCCATTTACTTAAAAGTTAAATTTATTTGCATATTCAAATCCATATTCATATTCATATTCGTATTCATATCCATGTTCATATTCGTATTCATATTCATATTCATGTTCATTTTCATTTTCATTTTTAGAATCATATTCATATTGATATCTAAATCAATATTTCTACTTATAAGGTTATTTGTAATTACGTTTAATGTTTCAACTAAATTCATTCACATTTGTTTAATATACATTGCTTATTTGTGTGGCAATGAAATTAAAAGTGATCTTCAAATTCGTATTTTTAATCGAATGTGTATTGATATGCTTGATTTATATTCATAGATTGATCTTTATATATACTGGATACTTATGTATATTCAAATGAAAGTTTATATCTATATTGATATTGTTTTTTGCATTCGGAATTGACCGATATTTATATCTTATTTATAGTTACATTTTGATTTGCATTTCTATTGAACTTGATTCTGATTTCATGGGATATCTATGTTTAAAAATCATTTTCGAATTATTTTTACCATGTTCATCATATTCTTTTTGCAACCTATGTTTGCATCTATATCTTTTATATCTATATCATTTTTCTTTTTTTCAAATTTTTATCTGTGTATGTGTTTATTCATGTTTCTTTTGATATTTCTTTTTTTATGTATATTTATTTTCATGTTGGCATTCTTTTTTAAATATATTTGCACTTAAATTGTTATCTTTATATTTATTGAAATTGTGATTTAATTTCAACTTTACTTCTAAATTGATTTTTTTAAAATTTACATTTCTAGTCATGTTTATATTGTCATCTACATTCAAATCTCAATCGACATTGATATTTCTATTGTTTATTGGATTGAAATTTGAAATCAAAAATATTTCTGCACTGATATTGATTTTTCCCGAGAGCGCCTGCGAAGGGTTCTTCGTAAAAAAGCAGCCGTATATAAACATCTGCACATCAACATCTTCACATCATCACATCTGCAGATCTAGATCATCACATCATCACATCTGCAGATCTAGATCATCACATCATCACATCTGCAGATCTAGATCATCACATCATCACATCTGCAGATCTAGATCATCACATCATCACATCTGCAGATCTAGATCATCACATCATCACATCTGCAGATCTAGATCATCACATCATCACATCTGCAGATCTAGATCATCACATCATCACATCTGCAGATCTAGATCATCACATCATCACATCTGCAGATCTAGATCATCACATCATCACATCTGCAGATCTAGATCATCACATCATCACATCTGCAGATCTAGATCATCACATCATCACATCTGCAGATCTAGATCATCACATCATCACATCTGCAGATCTAGATCATCACATCATCACATCTGCAGATCTAGATCATCACATCATCACATCTGCAGATCTAGATCTTCACACTTTCACATCTGCAGATCTAGATCTTCACATCATCACATCTGCAGATCTAGATCATCACATCATCACATCTGCAGATCTAGATCTTCACACTTTCACATCTGCAGATCTAGATCTTCACACCCTCACATCTGCAGATCTAGATCTTCACACCTTCACATTTGCAGATCTCTCTCTCTCTCTCTCTCGCTCTTCTTTCTCTTCTCTCTAAGGCCGGGGCGGCGCCGCCGGACCGCCACGAAACGTGACATGTGCGCCGTTTCGTGCGTTTCGGACATCCAAAACCTAGGTAAAATTGCAATTTTGAGTTGTCGGCGGTGACCGTTTCGCGTTTTCTCGACATTGACGTCAAAAACTGACGTAAAATTGCGATTTTGAGTTTTCGGCGGCGACCGTTTCGCGTTTTCTCGACATTGAACGTCAAAAACTGAGGTAAAATTGCGATTTTGAGGTGTCCGTCGCAACCGTTTGGCATTTTCTCGACATTGAACGTCCAAAACTGAGGTAAAATTGCGATTTTGAATTGTCGGTCGCAACCGTTTCGCGTTTTCGCGACATTGAACGTCAAAAACTGACGTAAAATTGCGATTTTGAGGTGTCCGTCGCAACCGTTTGGCGTTTTCTCGACATTGAACGTCCAAAACTGCGGTAAAATTGCGATTTTGAATTGTCGGTCGCAACCGTTTCGCGTTTTCGCGACATTGAACGTCAAAAACTGACGAAAAAATGCGATTTTAAATTCTCAGTCGTGACCGTTTCGCGTTTTCTCGACATTGAACGTCAAAAACTGACGTAAAATTGCGATTTTAAATTCTCAGTCGTGACCGTTTCGCGTTTTCTCGACATTGAACGATCCCCGTCTGGTGTGCCTTTTAGGGCTCAGGCAAAGAATTTTATCTCGGCCCGCCTGGTAAAAACCACTGGTCTGACCCCAATTTTAAGCTAAATAAAAAATTGGCTCAAGGTTCAAAGGGGGCTATTTTTTAGGCTTAAGCCTAAATTTTAGCCACATCCTGGATCATTTGGAATCGCTGACCAGTAGATAAAATCCCAGACCCTCAGGTGCAAGATCAAAACAATTTCCAAAATGACCCGGCAAATAAAATCAGGAGTTCAAAGGTGCATACCCTAAAACATTTTTTAAACATGCTTCCTCAACTTCCCCAGAAAAGGCAGGATGAGAAGCTTCATTTTTTCTGAACCAATGCTTCTTGGAAACCTTCTGAACCAGTGCCCCACCATAAGAACGATTTTATCCTGGACGCTTTCCTGCCCCTTGGAAACCTTCTGAACCCGTGCCCCACCCATAGAAACTTGAGGCCTGTGGATTTTATCCCGGTCCCATTCCTGCAATCAAGCTGGTTCCTATCTGAAATATTCTCTCTGACACCTTTTTTTGATGACCAAATATGGACCAATGCCCCTGGGAAACCTTTGGAACCAGTGCCCCATCATAGGAACTCAAGACCTGCGAATTCTATCCTGGACGCTTTCCTGCATTCAAGTTGGAATCCTTCTGAACCAATGCTTCTTGGAAACCTTCTGAAACAGCGCCCCACCATAGGAACCTCAGACCTGTGCATTTTATCCCGGACGCTTTCCTGCAATCAAATCGGAATCCTTCTGAACCAGTGCCCCCAAAACGGTTCCTCTCTGCACTATTTTCTCTGACACCTTTTGATGACCAAATGATTTGAAGTGAAACAGTCCCTATTTGCAACACGTTCTCTTACACCTGTTGATGACCAAATGATTTTAAGTGAAATGGTCCCTGTTTTCAACATTTTCTCTTAAACCTTTTGATAACCAAATATGAGCCAATGCCCCTTGGAAACCTTCTGAACCAGTGGATTTTATCCCAGACGCTTTCCTGCAATCAAGCTGGAAACCTTCCGAACCAGTGCCCCACCATAGGAACCTCAGACCTGTGGATTTTATCCCGGGCGCTTTCCTGCAAACAAGCTGCAATCCTTCTAAACCAGTGCCCCCCAAAACAGTTCCTATCTGTAATATGTTCTTTGACACCTTTTGATGACCAAATATGATACCATGCCCCTTGGAAACCTTCTGAGCCTGTGCCCCACCCATAGAAACTCAAGGCCTGTGGATTTTATCCCGGGCGCTTTCCTGCAAACAAGCTGCAATCCTTCTAAACCAGTGCCCCCCAAAACAGTTCCTATCTGTAATATGTTCTTTGACACCTTTTGATGACCAAATATGGACCTATGCCCCTTGGAAACCTTCTGAACCAGTGCCCCATCATAGAAACTCAAACCCTGCGAATTCTATCCTGGACGCTTTCCTGCATTCAAGTTGGAATCCTTCTGAACCAATGCTTCTTGGAAACCTTCTGAACCAGTGCCCCACCATAGGAACCTCAGACCTGTGGATTTTATCCCGGACGTTTTCCCGCAGTCAAGTTGGACCTTCTGAACCAGTGCCCCCAAAGCGGTTCCTCTCTGCACTATTTTCTCTGACACCTTTTGATGACCAAATGATTTAAAACAAAACGGTCCCTATGTGCAACACGTTCTCTTACACCTTGAACCAGTACCCCACCACAGGAGCCTCAGACCTGTGGATTTTATCCCAGACGTTTTCCTGCAAACAAGCTGCGATCCTTCTAAACCAGTGCCCCCCAAAACAGTTCCTATCTGTAATATGTTCTTTGACACCTTTTGATGACCAAATATGGACCTATGCCCCTTGGAAACCTTCTGAACCAGTGCCCCATCATAGAAACTCAAACCCTGCGAATTCTATCCTGGACGCTTTCCTGCATTCAAGTTGGAATCCTTCTGAACCAATGCTTCTTGGAAACCTTCTGAACCAGTGCCCCACCATAGGAACCTCAGACCTGTGGATTTTATCCCGGACGTTTTCCCGCAGTCAAGTTGGACCTTCTGAACCAGTGCCCCCAAAGCGGTTCCTCTCTGCACTATTTTCTCTGACACCTTTTGATGACCAAATGATTTAAAACAAAACGGTCCCTATGTGCAACATTTTTTCTGACACCTTTGAATAACCAAATATGAGCGAATGCCCCTCGGAAACCTTCGGAACCAGTGCCCCACCACAGGAACCTCAGACCTGTGACTTTTATCCCGGACGCTTTCCTGCAATCAAGTTGGAACCCTTCTAAACCAGTGCCCCCAAAACGGGGGCCTCTCTGCACTATTTTCTCTGACACCTTTTGACGACCAAATGATTTTGAAGTAAAATGTTTTAAGAAACGGTCCCTATTTGCAACGTTTTCTCTGACACCTTTTGATGACCAAATAGTTTGAAGTGAAACGGTTTAAGAAAGGGTCCCTATTTGCAACATTTCATGTTACACTTTTTGATGATCAAATATAAGCCAGTGCTCCTTGCAAACCTTTGGAACCAGGCTTTGGCACTAGAGCGGAAAAGAAAACTTGCCCAAAATCGACGAATAACATCCCAATACCTTCCCCGCAAAAAAATCAAGCCAAAAACCTGGGCATTTGAGATTTTTTTTTATTCAAATTTTCTGGTCTGAGCCAAATGCCCCAAAAGAAACGGTTTTGGCGCGCCTGTTTTTTTTTTTAAGTCCCGACAAGAAATGGCGAGCGTTTCCGCCTTCCGTTTACATATAATTTGAGGGAATTTTGAGTATCCCCCCAGGACCCTTGTTTGTAACACATTATGTAAAACATGTTGGTTGGGGTAGTGAAAATGTGGTTGGTGTTTAACATGTTTGCCGTTGACATGTGTGCCCCGCAAACCTTAATACCCTAGGAATAGACCTGCAACATTTTCTCTGGCAACTTTTGACGACCAACTCATATTCATGCTCTTCAACCCAAGCCCTACAAACAGAAGACCAAATACATCACACACTATACACATTGAATTCTTCAACCTGCACTGCGAAATCTACGACTCGTGCAGTACAGGTGTCAGAATTTGCGTTTTAGCGGTGCATCATGTATTTCATATTCTCGTATTTCTGAACATCATCCGGAAAACCATCATCCATGTTTACGACCACTGGAAGCCCACAGGACTTCTAGATACAATCCTATGGCCTGACGTGCTGGAAAGCACATGGATTATGACATACCCAATGGATAAAATCAAATGTTTCTAGGTTGTTTCAGCAATAATTTTTTGCAAGTGCATCTTGGCTAAAATCCATGTTTCCAACGTTGATTAAAATTAGAATCTTTTTTCATGATGTGGTTTTGCAACTGGATAAAACCAATGCCGCAACCTCACGTACTCTCAAAGTGGCTGCTGGATAAAAGCTTGGGTCCAACCCCGAAAAAAGACAATCTGGCTATTTTTTCTATCTGAGGCCTCCCTTTTTTAGCCAGGGACCCCAGACAGGGATTTGAACGTCAAAAACTGACGTAAAATTGCGATTTTAAATTCTCAGTCGTGACCATTTCGCGTTTTCTCGACATCGAACGTCAAAAACTGAGGTAAAATTGCGATTTTGGACCTGCTTCTTGGTACGTTTTGTCTTGGTGCGTTTTGCTCTTGGTACGTTTTACTCTGGTACGTTTTACTGTGGTACGTTTTGCTCTGGTACGTTTTGCTGTGGTACGTTTGCTCTTGGTACGTTTTGCTGTGGTACGTTTGCTCTTGGTACGTTTTGCTGTGGTACGTTTGCTCTTGGTACGTTTTGCTGTGGTACGTTTGCTCTTGGTACGTTTTGCTGTGGTACGTTTGCTCTTGGTACGTTTTGCTGTGGTACGTTTGCTCTTGGTACGTTTTGCTGTGGTACGTTTTGCTCTTGGTACGTTTTGCTCTGGTACGTTTTGCTTTGGTACGTTGTGTCTTGGTTCTTGGTACGTTTTGCTGCGGTACGTTTTGTCTTGGTACGTTTTGTTGTGGTGCGATTTGCCTAGGTACGTTTTCCTCTGGTCCCTTTTACTGTGGTACGTTTTGCTCTGGTACGTTTTGCTGTGGTACGTTTTGCGGTGGTACGTTTTGCTGTTCTACGTTTTGCTCTTGGTACGTTTTGCTCTGGTCTGTTTGGCTTTGGTAGGTTTGATCTTGGTACGTTTTGCGGTCGTACCTTTTGCTCTTGGTACGTTTTGCTGCGGTACGTTTTGCTCTAGTGCGTTTGTGCCTGGTACGTTTTGCTGTGTGGTACCGTGTACGTTTTGCTCTTGGTACGTTTTGCTCTGGTCTGTTTGGCTTTGGTAGGTTTGATCTTGGTACGTTTTGCGGTCGTACCTTTTGCTCTTGGTACGTTTTGCTGCGGTACGTTTTGCTCTAGTGCGTTTGTGCCTGGTACGTTTTGCTGTGTGGTACCGTGTACGTTTTGCTCTTGGTACGTTTTGCTCTGGTCTGTTTGGCTTTGGTAGGTTTGATCTTGGTACGTTTTGCGGTCGTACCTTTTGCTCTTGGTACGTTTTGCTGCGGTACGTTTTGCTCTAGTGCGTTTGTGCCTGGTACGTTTTGCTGTGTGGTACCGTGTACGTTTTGCTCTTGGTACGTTTTGCTCTGGTCTGTTTGGCTTTGGTAGGTTTGATCTTGGTACGTTTTGCGGTGGTACGTTTTGCTCTTGGTACGTTTTGATCTGGTACGTTTTGCCTTGGTACGTTTTGCGGTGGTACGTTTTGCTCTTGGTACGTTTTGATCTGGTACGTTTTGCCTTGGTACGTTTTGCGGTGGTACGTTTTGCTTTGGTACGTTTTGCTGTGGTACGTTTTGCTTTGGTACGTTTTGCAGTGGTAAATTTTGCTGTGGCACGTTTTGCTCTGGCGCGTTTTGCCTTGGTACGTTTTTGCCTGGTACGTTTTGCGATCTGGGACCTGCGTCCAACAACCCGTCCACAACATTTTCTTCCTTTCAGCCCTGTCATATCGCCAGCATTCTCATCATATTCATCTTTTTCTTCAGCAGCAGCTACATCATCATCATCATCATCATCATCATCAGCAGCAGCAGCATCATCATCATCATCAACGACATCATGAACGACATCATCAACGACATCATCATCATCAGCATCATCATCATCATCATCATCAACATCATCATCATCATCATCATCATCATCATCATCATCATCATCCATTTCAAGGATCATGACGTTAGTCTTTTTGAATTAGTATATTGGAGGCTGCTATAACATTGCCTTTCTCGCTCTCGGGCCAACCGTCGTCTAGTTTTGGTCATATTGATACTGAAAATATTTTCTACTATACATAGCTATATGTGTTTGTAAAGAAACAACTTGCATCAAACAAATAACTTTATGATAAATAAATCAAAAATTTGCAGACTCTTAGAGGACGGGTGGCCCGAGAACGAATTTTTTTCTCACGGGAAATCACTAAACACAACAAAGCGGTGAAACAGCCAGGAATCTCAATACCAGCGGGTCGAAACAGGCATCATTGACATGTTAAAAAAAAACATGTGCTACGAGAAAAAAATTGTTGCCCGAGAGCGAAGAAATGCCATTCAACTGATGTTGATAACCATTGAAATGAATTGTCAATGAATTGAAAAGAAACTCAAGAAAATAAAAAAAGACATTAAAAAAAAAATTAAAGAAACAAGGGTGCCCAGAAAGTGCATTAGAGTGAAAAGATCCACAGAACAAAAGCAGATGAGATGTATATACAGACAGAGGCAAGCATGCACACAGACAAGGCAGACTGCAAGATGCACATACAAACAAAATGGAGACAGACAGATGCACATGGAAAGACACACAAAAGTGCATAGAAAGGTGTACTACAGCTGCAAAGGTGCACAGGAAGGTTCACACAGGCAAGGTGCAACACTGTAAGATGCATTCTGACAAGAACACACACAAAACTGTTGACAGAGCCTGCACAGAAATATGTACACAGATGACGCTGACAAAAAAATCAATACGCAAAGAAATGAAGAAGGAACAAATGAGTGAATTTTGAAATCCGCTTAATTTCGAGAAAAAAACAAATTTTCTAGACAAAACAAAAACAAAGAAATGACAACATTTCCGTGTGTGGCGCCGTCCGAGAACATGAGCTGCTCATTGATTGGAACAACCACTTTTCTTCCAGTACGCCGTACTGAGGCTGCATCAAACATCATATGAGCGTCATTGATGGGAAAAACAATTGCCGTTTTACAACTATTTCACCTCATCTATGTCAGCGATCAGAATACAACAAATCAAGACAGAGGATGGAAAATACACCCAGCAAAAAACAAGAAGCCACGAGCAACCAAAAAAGAGGGAGTAAGATATGAAAATTGCGCAATGATCCTCCTATACCTCGTAGGAGAACCAAGGGCCTTACATGGAAGAGCCGCTGAGAAAGATTGAGCTGGTGACCATCATCTGCCTCTGTATGCCACGATTCCTTTTCAACAAAAAGATTTTGAGTTGAATCGTTGAATCGTTCTCACAACGCATCATGAATTTTCTGAATCCTGTCAAAGGAAAATTCGCGGGCTTGTTTTTTGTTCTAGCTGTGGTTAGGTTTATCGTTTGTTTTTTTATCTTGTCACCACGTCACAGGTGCAGTTTGCAAAAGAATAAAATAATTAACTGTCGCAGGGCTATGATGCGAGCTTTGCAGGATTCGTAAGGTGCTAGTTGGTTAGCATCGAGGGTCTGTTGCTGCTTGAGGTGACTTCAACCTTTCGCAAGACTTCTGAGTCTAACAGTAAAGCTTCAGCTCAGTCCAATTTTAATGGGTTTTGTACTTGTCATCCGCCTGGCCAATTCAATGTTACCTGTGCACTGTTGGTCTTTCAATTCACGTTTGGGCGCCTTCCACTTTGATGTTGTGGTAGATGGCGCACGGACGCTTGTGCTTTAAGCAGAGTTGAAGTGTGTGAGTGCGCATGGCTTCGTTGCCCCTGTACCTTGATTATTTTTGCGTTTTGTTGTCGGACACATGGGATCTTGGCTGGGCGAATCCTAGGTGACAATCTATTTGCATGCAATATTTACCAATTAGAAAACGAAGGAAAACTTCTTTTTGACCCGTGCGCGGACTCCATCCGGGTCCATTGTTGGATGAGAGTGAGCTCTGGAGGTCGATATTGGCTAAACTCATTGCGTCCATTCTCAGGGTCCACAAGATTTTTTTTTTCCAGGAAGTGCCTATTGCACACACGATGCAGGTCACTAGTAGTCCGGAAAGCTGCAAAGACTGCAAATGATTTCACATGAGCTTCAATTAAAGCATGATGACCGTATGGGCACAAACCAAAAAACCAAACCACACCAACCAGCACCAACCAAAACCAAGCAAACCAGCAAACCAAAACCACCCCCAAGAAGACAAAACAGCCCCATCGTAAAGGTCATCAAGCTAGCTGAACTTACTATATGCACAGGGTGAAACAGATGACACTCCGCACTCACTCATCTCAAAAGGCGGTCAACTAGGCATCGCTTGTCCGTCTCTCAGCATCATAACGATGGGAGATTCAGTTGCTCAAGCCAAGTGACAGCCCACGATTCAAGCCAGCTGTAGATGCCCAAGCGTTGCAGCTTCGTACAAAAAAAAAGGCACCAATTCCAAGCCATCAGAGTAAATGCGGAGATGTAATCAGGGTCCACAAGATTGGCTTTGCGAGGCACTTCACAGAATGGGAACTCTTCGAAGACTCTCATCTTTGTAGAAGAGCTTGATCACGGAGTTGGCAGGAGCGGTTCTAGCGCTTGAGAAAATTGCGAGAGGAAAATCATTGATTTTCAAAGAAGATCTGCCTCTGGTATGCAATCCTTTGTGATGCTTCATTGACGTAGAATCGGTCATTTCCAAAGGGAACCTCTCCTTTCGGAACACGAAGATCTGTTTCCCACTGTCCTCACTAACGCTAAGAGCCGTTGTGCTGGATCCGGAACTGGCAGGTCGGACCTTTTCACAGTCGTCCACAAGACTGAGTTCTCAACGTGACATGCTGAGCAAGAGCAAGCCTGTAGAGGACCCTGGATCGATTGCTTGGAATCTAATTTTGCTTGTTGTAGGATGCCACGTGTGGTCATCTAGGCAGGTTCTTCCACAAATACAATGCGCAAGTGCCTGCCAAGTACATCCAACCACCCCAGGGTTCCATCGGCACAGGGCATCATGAGCCGCTTCACCCGAGCCTGTTTTCACAGCCGCCAGATTACACAATCCTAAGAAGGCGCGGGATGCCATACCAACAGCACCCAGCACCACCTTAAGTTCATACACTGGTGAGAGAGAATGCGCACACAAGGCAAGCTGGTACAGCAGAGAACAACCTTTAACATTCTCAGGAAAGCATGTGGGTGCACCTTCAACAATTTGAAGCAAACTGCAATGACAAACTGTGGATGGGGCAGCTGCCTGTGTGCTGGCCGTTGTGACGCGCCGCAGGCAGCAAGACCGTCTTCACCTCTCCAAAACCATGTCACTCTAGACATTCTTTTTCATCCCGGCTGGTGCCACATCGCCTCAAACTCTTCAACACCTGCTGAGCCGCTGCCATCGATTTTCATCCCTGCTGAGTGAAGAATTGGAAGGCTCCATGGCCTTGCCATAACTGTCGTAGATGGCTGGTCGGATGGTACGGGTGGAAATCGCATTGGATTGAAACAACTATTGTCCAGGGAGTGTGATAACCGACCTGCTGCGCAACACAAACAATATCCTTGTTCAAAAGTGACTCTTGCCCAGTCAATATGGAAGAAGTCTCTTGATCGGGCATGTGGATCCAGAGTTTCATCAGGACTAGTTGACCCAAAGACCACCCGACAAGTTATCCAGCACAGTGTGCACATGACAAAGCTCGTGGCTATGGACATCTTCTTGACCTCGACCTTTCCTCAGATGAGGATTTCTGTTTCCAAATTGCAAACAGAGATGGTTACTACCCGGCCACTTAAAATGGGCAACTACAGGTCCCTTTGAGGTTAACATGCTGGCTGAGGAGCACCACGAGATTTCCGTTGACTTCGGTCATTGATCATCTTGGCTCTTTCTTCAGTGAATTGGTGGACAGTCTCTGCGAGGTGTGGTGAGCTTGATCTGGATCCTCCAACTACAAAGGCCGCTGCTCAACAATTTAAACATATTACCCGCACGAGGCGGGGGCGGAAGTTTCCGATAGAAAGAATTATGGGCCTATAGGATGGTGCGACACAATGTTGCGCCTATAGGAATGTGGGTGCGGTGCTTGTGGGCAGCTTTCAGGGGTTGTTTTGCGTTGTCTCGCTTTCAGTTTCACGCGCGTTTCGCTGATTTCTTTGCGTTATTCCTCTTTCTCTTCTCTTCTCTTCTCTTTCATTTTTCTTTCTCTTCTCTGCTCTTCTCTTCCCTTCTCTTCTCTACCCTTCTCTTCTCTACTCTTCTCTACTCTTCTCTTCTCTTCTCTTCTCTACCCTTCTCTTCTCTACTCTTCTCTACTCTTCTCTCCTCTTCTCTTCTCTACCCTTCTCTTCTCTACTCTTCTCTACTCTTCTCTTCTCTTCTCTTCTCTACCCTTCTCTTCTCTACTCTTCTCTACTCTTCTCTTCTCTTCTCTTCTCTACCCTTCTCTTCTCTACTCTTCTCTTCTCTACTCTTCTCT
>VSDK01016095.1:744208-755760 GCA_009767595.1 Symbiodinium kawagutii
TCTTCTCTTCTCTACTTTTCAAAGTACTACAAGGTACCACAAGGTACTACAAGGTACTACAAGGTACTACAAAGTACTACAAGGTACTACAAGGCACTACAAGGTACTACAAGGTACTACAAGGCACTACAAGGTACTACAAGGTACTACAACGTACTACAAGGTACTACAAGGTACTACAAGGTACTACAAGGTACTACAAGGTACTACAAGGTACTACAAGGTACTACAAAGTACTACAACGTACTACAACCAGGAGCTCTGGTCAGAGCCAAAAAGTGTACATTGTACACTTTTTTTGGTCATGAGGCCAAGTTGTTCAGCCTGAATTAGCCATTTTGGTGAAAATGGCATTTGCTCGCATTATGTTTACATTGTTGCCTGCTGCATGTGGCACTGAAGCGCGTTTGGCCAAGATCTTTACAAGATGCGCATTGTTAAATCGATGTTTTTCATGCACCAAAAGCCAAAATGGCTTTGGACATGGGCGAACTATCGCATAAAATGCCTGCGGGGGCCATGATGCCCATGTACAGCCTTGGCCTGGTACAGCCCCATCCCCACTGCGCACTCTGCACACTGCCAACATCACTGTTGGCTCAAGTCACTGTGCACAAAGAATGTTGCGCTCATGCAGTACTGTTGCAGTTAACTGTACTGTTGGTTTCAATTTTGCAGCTGGTGTTATCAGCTGTGGGGTTATCAGCCGTACATGGGGTTATCAGCCGTACGTGGGGTTATCAGCCATGGCTCTATATTAATAAAATCTATATGATCATTTAGCCGAGCACAACCTTTTCCTAAGCCTGAGACTCAAGGGCCCTCGATCCAAAAGGCCTTGGGGGGTTATTTCACACCCTGGCTTCCTACAAACTGCAAAATACCACCTCTGATTCACATTTATTCATTTATAATTTTCATATTTATATACTATAGACCATACGACGAGTTGTTGCCGTTGCGAACCAGTCCAACGAGTGTTCAACCATACCACGACTCTAGGGCGAGAGTTACTTATAATAACACCTAGCCTACACCACACAACAATCCCTCATCGAAAGTTGGAATGTCCCATTGTGCACATAACACAGCAACTGCCTTTTTGAGACGCTTGGCTTTGCGATCCATGTCTGAATCCTGACACACGCGGACCAACTGCTTGTCATCGCATGGGAACATTAGGATGGAGAGAAACAAAATGTTGTAGCGAATGCTCACCAATTACCGCGCGAAATCAACACTAGCTTTCCAACACACAACACATCCTAATGTCAGCGACATCGCACTGCATGGATGAAATAGGTGTTCTTCACCTGATCCATTGCCAGCCACCCTCTGGAAGCATTGGGATCCATGACTCAGCCGCTCAAAACTTCTTGCGCATGGGTGAAACACCTTTTCCTGGCGCCAGTCAATGCTTCCAACGCTTCTATCCCCAGCAAAACACTGTCAGCAGCACTTGCCGAATCAAGCTGCTGAGCAAGTCAGCGATACATGTCGCAAACTTTGACTGCACTTCATCAAGCCATTTCGTCAAGCGAGGACACGCTGCATGGTTTTGATGACCAACAATTATAAGTGTGGTTGCAATGGTTTTGACCACAGTGCAGTCAAGTTGGGCCCCTTCTGCATCGATTGAACCGAGGCGCAGCAATAGGATGGTACATCTCATTGCAATCAAGTTGAGTGCACACTGTTGTTTTCAGGGTGGTACATCTCATTGAAATGTACATGGTTAGAATGAAAAGGATCATGGCCCAAGAAATGGAAACATATAGGAGAACTTCGAGTAGGATGCATGGTCCACGATATTCACACAACTGTTGTTTCTTGACATCTACTGGCATCCGGCCAATTTCCCCCCCCAGCAACATGATCAATCAATGTGTTTCCTTCAAATTTTGAGATAACACCAATGGTTGTAGACAATGCCTATAAATATAATTGTAGTATACTTCAACCTTCAAAGAACCATTGGTGCTCCTATAGGGACTTCCTCTTGACCAAGGTCACCCTCATCATCACCCTGGGTATCCCTGTTCACAATTCTATGGAAATCCCCATCATCAACCAAGGTATCCTCCTTCACCCAGCCAAGGCATTCCCCATCAGCAACCAACCAAATGTCCATATTTTTCTTTTACAAGAGACTACCTTTCGAACCATTGGGATTCACCATCCTATTGCTTTCGTTGGTTCACCAAAAAACAATTGGTGCTGAGCATCATCCGCTCCATGACCCGACGACTCATCGTCGCTGGATGGCATGCTGAGGACTTTCCAACGTTACATACTCGCCCCACAAAATCTTCGTCCAACCAACAACTTACGAAGCGAGGGTTAAGCCGTGACCCTGATCCGATGCGGAGCAGGGTTTCGCAGTGAAAAGAATGCAGTTTGGGGCGAATTTTCCATCTGGGTTTGCAGGCAGCTAGTGCATCGCTGGCTAACCTGATGTAAACTTGCAGGTACAATTTCCCCAGATCCACTATTCTCTCGGACTCCGTCTCGGAGAGCCAAACACCCCCTTGGTCCAAAGTCTTGCCAAAGGTGTGCAAAGCCCACGCCAAAACACTCTGGAACTGCAACGTTTCAATTGCCTCAGGCTCACATGACTCAGCCATACAGCCAAAGACCGTTGTGGCCAAACCCCATCCAGCCCTCTCAAAACAATGGTTACCCAAACACAAAATACAAGGTCCTAGTGTGAAGTTATCAGCCTCGGCCCACCCACTCAAAATCACATATGGCATCCTGCAAAACGATTATGGCCCGGGCTCCTGCTTCAGCTCAGATTCCTTTACTGCAAGCCCAGGCACTCTCAGCTTGTCTGCGAAATATGCAATCCTCAGGGGTGTCCCATTTGAGAAGCACTATAAGCCCACCAGTGTCAAAACAAAATCGATGCCGCAATCAATTCTCAGTCGAGCGGCAGCACTCGGTTCGTGAATCCATGAGAAGGGCCTTGTGGATAGTCTAGGCCAACGGCATCGACCGAAAGCTTGGTCAAGCCTGAGAAAAAGAGTCTTGAAAGTAAAACTTTTGCACAGCAAAACAAACTATGTTGCAACAACAAACTAACATCAGTGGGAAACAAGCAGAAGGGGTCAATCATTGTCAGAAGAGGGACTGAAGTCATCGATGAGCGATGGTTGCAAGGAGTGTTGTTTGCACCAACTGCGAATGTCAAAAGTCACAGCCTTCAACCGCTCATCCCAAGTTTCATACTCACCAAAGGATTCCTCAGCCAGGTCCATCATGAGAGAGCCCACTGTGTCGCGGGCAATGCCCAGCCACACAGTGTGTAGCAGATCTGGCATTTCCATCGTTGTATGCCACCCGTACAACCTTCGGAGAGCGATGGTGGGACCACAGCCTTGGTTGTAAGCGCAGTGGCAGTTTGGATGCTCAACACACCCTCAATTTCGACGCCAACTGAAGATGTTTCTTTTTCATGTTGTCACGCCAAAAAGAATATGGTTTAATCAAATAGGTTTCATACGCGCGTACCTTCATCCACTTGAAATGCGTAGCAAACTGGGAGAAAAAGGTTCAAGAGGTATCGAAGCCGGCAAGGCGGTATCAGGAAGAGATGACAGCTAACACTCGGAAGAACCACCAGAAAAAATGCTGGAAAAAAAACAAAAAACTTGGCCCATCGGATTCATTGATTTGTTTCTCAAACCCACTGTTTTGAACATTCCTTGCTGCTGGCCAGAAGCCTGTGTGACTTGCAGCCTCCAAGTCTGCATCATTGTTGAATTTTTCTTCGCTCACATCTATCCATGGTTTCCCAGGAGAGCCAGCTAAGCACCTTCTGCAAATTAGGCCCGAAGCACCTTGTCCTTGCCGTTGTACGCCTTTCGAAGCTCTGCTGTAGTGTCTGGTCTCCTGCAGCCATTCACGCTTCCATTTCCAGTCACCTTTCCCGCCCACATAGAGCAAGTTGACTGGAGATGGCATCTCTCTTGTGCACAGATTCAAACTCCTGCCGTGGTCAAATGCATGCAGGGTGAGGCATGAGCAAGAATCTACAACAGTGTCTAAAATGAGGAAAACATACATTGCTATGCGTGATCCGCTGGAAAAAAAATGGTCTCAGCCTGGTTCAGTTAAAACATGTGTGGTATTGTTTCAATGATACCTCATTTACAGAAATATTGTTCCACCATGCACCCATTGCGTTTCACTGGCAGACCCAGCGCAAGGCAAATGTAGCTCACATATTTTTCAATGTCTTCCAGGCAACAAACCCCATGGCAGTCCTCACAAGTTCTTGCTGCAAAATTTCCATTGTGATGTTCTTGCCATTCTGATAAGCATAGTGACGAGATCGCATCACCTTGGCTGCACGAGGCATGGAGATGTGTTTGAACACGTGTGTTGTTAACCAATGATGGCGGTGGTGTCAAATCAGCCAGCAGCAAGCGCCATCATTGATTAAACAGTTCAATCTGCAGGGTGTTGACACAATACTGCGAACATTTTTGCCCAGGTACTGCGAATGGAAATCGGCAGTGGTAAGTCTTTTGGGGGAGGCCCAGGGTCGACCAGGAGACCACGAGCACACTTCTGGCCCGCTTGCCTTGCCCTTCATCTCCATGGAGTGTGATGGGCACAGAATGCTCCATCACATTCGGGTCCAGTGGATGATTCCTCAATGAAACACATCTGTCCTACTTAGCGACTCATCAATGCAGCACGATGGTGTACAGGGAATATTGGATACTTCCCAGCACACTCTGCAATGTCGATGGACCACTGTAATTGCCCATGATGAGATGTACATGTGAATTGCTGCCTAGAGTCTTCCCCCATGGCTCATGCGCAACTGCTTGCTGCCAGAATTCTGTCCAATTCAACTCGGCACCCCTTGGATACCGCGAGACTGGTCAATGAGCAAAAAATTACCAAACATTGCATTACATTGCATTACATTGCATTACATTGCATTACATTGCATTACATTGCATTACATTGCAAACTTCATTCTTTGCATGATGGAGTGAAAACACGCATTGCATAGCCAAGAATCACTAGATGAAGTGCGTTGGCAGCTGCGATCGCAGCCAGCATATCATGGGGCGCATAGACTGGCCACCTCCGCCAACTTATCACTGGAGGAGGGGTGCCCTGTTTCTTCGGTGGTCTCTTCACTTTGCATTTTGCCTTGGCTTTCGGACGAAACCTGGCATGTCTCTTCTGGGGATTCTGACGTCGCCAATCGAGATCCACAACGGGCAGCACGATATAGGATATGGGACACCTAATGATCTCCTCAGCAGCTGAAAGTTGATGAAGTTTGGGATGTATGTTCAAGCAATGACACTATGCAAGTCTACTGGTTCTTGCACTTCTGGGGATTCTGACGTCGCCAATCGAGATCCACAACGGGCAGCACGATATAGGATATGGGACACCTAATGATCTCCTCAGCAGCTGAAAGTTGATGAAGTTTGGGATGTATGTTCAAGCAATGACACTATGCAAGTCTACTGGTTCTTGCAATGAAAAACATTAAATGTTCATGAGCACAAACATTGCAGAATGTCATACCACTTTCAGCCAGCTAGCGATCCACACACCCATTTGCATTGTTGCACAACGAGGGACGTCATTGGATCTAAGCAAAGCCTTGTGCAGTTGCTCCTCTGAATGACTCAGATCTTTGCCACCTATCCGCGCAGCCCATCTGGTACCTGTGCGCAAATGACAACTGGTGAGGCATTGATGTTCAAGCCTCTTACATCATGGCATCATGGGATCAATGTCACACTTGAAGCAAAGGATGTGTTTAGCCATGAAGTGTTTTCTCAAGTTGTGCGAGCCAAGATGCTAGCAGTGACATTGTCAACACCAGACTCTTTCACGGCAGCATCGGCAAACTTCTGAAGAAGGGAAGCTGGACTCCCCCTGGCAATTTGTTCCATGGCCACCCTCGCAATGGGGCTGTGTAGGCTCAGTTGACCAGAGCCACGCGAGGATTGGGACGATACAGAATCTCTCGACTTTTTTTTCTTGAAAGCAGTCACCAGGCGGTTCATCTCCTCGATGCAACAGGCTAGGCAGCATGTGGCAGCTATCGCAGGCAGAAATCCTACAAAACAGGAGAGCAACTAAGTCTGTCCATTGTCACAATTGGTTCAGAAGTAGGACAATGATGTTTATTGCAGGATAATAAATGTCTTGATGCTTGATTGATGAACCATTGCGGAGAATGTTCAAGTCCCGATTGGCCCATGGTAACCTTCATATAGTGATTATAAAAATGTTTGTTGATATATACGGATTCGCTGACATGGTTAATACATTCTCTCCTACCCAAACATCCGCACAAAAGAGGCTGCGAGGACGTGAAATCAAATCAGACCATGTGAGATTCACACACTGGCTGCAAATTGAAACCGAACCGATTCACAGCCTATGCACAATCGCACAGCTCAAATGAGTTTCGGTTTTTTAGATCTGTCTTACCGATCTGGTGGCTTGCAAACCACTGTCATGGAAAAACGGTCTCCATCCCCAAAGGACAGATTGCTGCCCAAAGTGATTGCGCAGGCTGCGCTGAGCCCAATGCCAAGTGTGCATATGATGAACCGAAAAGAACTTGTTCAATTGATTGGAAGTGTTCTAGGGCATTCAATAATTCACGCAATGGCTGGCAGCACTGAGCTTCAAATTGTCTTGCGTGGGGACGGCAAAAAGAAAAGTGATGAGTCGAAATGCATTTCCGCCACTTGTGACTGACCATCTCCACTGTCTTTGGAAACCAACGAATAAATGATGATGATTAACTCGAGGATGTGATATCACATATCAAACTAAAATCAACACTTAATGGAAATGGTCTTTCGAAATCGAAATCTTGCGCCGCAAGCATGATACATGTTCCATCCGATGGATAAAAAAAATGAAATACTTGCATACTCAAAATGGTTCCTGGCACAGCCACTCAATTGATCAGATCCATTGACCAATACTTGATACCTCAGAGTTGGAACATACCCAATAATCATCAAAGCTTGCGTGTGCAAAACAATCTGATTTCCTCATTCGACATCTCATCATGTCGGAGGACAAAGTTGAAATCTTCCCTCGATAGACGATCCCCGCCCTGCTCCACTGTAATCAGGGCACATTCAAAGCAAAGCCATGCCTTCGCAAGAGCCCGGCGTGGCTCTTTCAGAGCAGCTGTAGAATGCAGCCAGCCAGCCACCTCACATAGCGCATGTAGCCTTCTGATACCCCCCAAATTCAACACTGAGACTCCAACGCAGCCAACAACCATAGCAGCATACTCATCATTGCTTGTCCCTGCCGCCTAAGCTCACACAACAATGTGAACACAATTTGAACAGATTGACCAGCCTAGGCTACAAGGCGTGCAGCTCCTGATTCAGAACCAAAATCTGCACATGCACCAAAAACCAGATTCAAACGAAACAGATCCCCAAACAAATCGTATCAAGGTTTTGGCAGAATATATGCATTTATCATGTGTTTATATTTGATCTTGCCGATGTCTGTTGCACAAATTATACCCATGTCGCTTTGTTGAATAAATCAGAATGATTCTGACTCTGAATGGTTCACTCCGAAGTACAGAAACTCTCAGTGGGGAATTTTCCCCGATCTTCCATGCATGCGCTGTCAATTGCCTCGAAAACCTGAGGTTCATACCAAAATCAGCTCAAGAGGCGGCGGCGCACTAGGCCGCTGCGGTTCCAAGGCCTGTCAAAAGCAATTTGGTGGCATGATATTTAATTCTGTCAGCTCGAACCTTCCTGGTGGTGGAGTCAGCAGACTTCATTCGCGCCTTCAAAGCAGGCATGTCAATGTGTGCATCACCAAACCAAACAAATCAAAGCTGGTGACAGTGGGAGGCCAACACAGCCAACAAACATGCCAGCCTCATGTTGACACAATCGCGCCTAAGCTGGCACAACATCCCGATCTGCCATGTGATTGGCTTCAACTGCTCCGAAAACCTGAGGTCAACACCAAACCCGGCTGATTCGGAGGCTTTGATCTGGATGCCATCGGCTGCTGATCCTGCCAATGCAACATGGTGATGTGAGTCTTCATGATGTCAGCTGAAACCTCCATGAAAGTGGAAGGCTCAAGTGGCAGCATGGGTCTGCATGGCATTGTCCACTCATCCTGCCAATGCAACATGCTGATGTGGCTGTTCATTATATGTCAGCTCAAGCCTTCATCGGAGTGGACTTCGCAGCCTTCGCTCGGCGCTGCCGTTGCGAAGGCTTTCGTCTCCATCGCTTTCCTGGCTGAAATGGCTGCACGATGGCTGAAATATAGTAAGTGCACCAGGCCTTGGGAGTCGTGGCTGCACGATGGTTTCGGGGGCATCTGCTGCAAGGAACCTGCATTCAATGTTCCTGAACAACTGAGCCAAACTATCCACCTGGGCAAAAGGATCGTGAAGCACAAAGCCTTGGATGACTGGCAAATTTCATTGTTCTGTGGTCGTGGCTGCACGATGGTTTCGGGGGCATCTGCTGCAAGGAACCTGCATTCAATGTTCCTGAACAACTGAGCCAAACTATCCACCTGGGCAAAAGGATCGTGAAGCACAAAGCCTTGGATGACTGGCAAATTTCATTGTTCTGTGAGAAGCGCATGCTAAATCCACACAGTAAATCCACTTCATTGGAACTGACTCAGCGACAAAAAGGAGGTCGTGTTTGAAATTCAGATAGTGACAATGTTATATTGAAACAGGCACATCCATCAGCGTTTTTCCAGGGGCATCTTGCGTTGCAAGTGACACCGGCGGATCACTGCGGCAGTTGCACATCATGATGGAGGTATGAAATTCCTGCTCAACTTTATGGCCTTATCTGCATGGAAGAATATCTCCAGTGATCAGCTCTTGAGTTTCAAAATCCCACTGAGGTTTGAATACCAGCATTGATAAACCAAGGACCAGCTTGATGTGCATCAGTGTGACCCAAACGAAAGAAGGATTATGTTTCCAAGTTTGAAACACATTGGGACATCTCGGCACAAGAGTCCCACTTCACTGGCTATGTACTGGCCGTCCCCTCCTGCTCCAGTACATTTCTGGCAATGTGAGAAATCGGACTACCAATGGCTCGAAAAGCAGCTTTGCAATGGAGATCTCAGGTTTCATTGGAACACCAAGAAAACTTAGTGTAGCACTTTGTAAATTTAGTTGCTCAGAACATTGCCACGATCCATCTGGAAGTCCACGCAACTTTTTGAAAAATCAGGCTTCGCCTTGAATACCAAAATCAATCCACTTTCTTGGCTTTCTTCTTAGGACGGCTGCCACCATCTTGCTCACGTTTGGCAGCTGCAATCCTCACATACATATGCAAACCATTCCGTCTACAAATCGCAAGGAGCTTGGACACAACTGAAACTAACTTGGAAATATGTTGAACACATGAACTCAAATCATAATGAACTTGGACACGTATGTACACAGCAAAATCACTTGGGACAAAGGACAATGAACACACAACATGGCCAATGAACACCTGAATTGAGGCAAAACTCAACTGTTGGGCTGTCTTGGTGTGCTTCTTGAAGCTCTGCACAAAGGTCTGCGCCTTCACTCACAATCAACCGAATGCATAGGGTCCAAAATTGCAGTTAGATTCAAATACACAGTCGATGAAAGCACAATACTGGGCAGAGAAGTGTCTAATTGTGACACATTTAATAATTGCTGACAAATGACTCTCTGCATGATAGGCTGAATCTTGACCAGGGAATACTCGGAGGGTGGAAGGGCCAGCAATTCCTTCCGGCATGTACCAAGACCATCCCCGGACTGCTTGATCAGATTGGCCAGCTGTTCCTGCGACTCGAACTCTTCCAGCCTAATCGAGAAACAGCACCATGACTGGCCCAGGACACATGCGTGACATGTACGAAGCGAGGAGAGCAAACGAGCAATGTTCGGTGTCAAAATGATTTTTTTTGATAGTTTCCAGTGGATGAAAATTGAAAAGATTCAAATGGTTACCAAGGAACTTCGCAGACATTGTGGCACATTGCCCCTGGCAGGCTGCTGCTTTTGCTACCCAAGCACTGATATAGGACTCCAAGTTGTCCCCATCCATCACATCGCACTCGAGGTCTGATCCCTGCACACAAGAAACAAATCCATGACATCTGGTTTGTGGTCAGCAACATTGGGCAACACTCGCAACTGGCGAAATGTACCGTAAATGATTCATTGGTATGTTGCTGAATATGTGAATCAAAACTGAAACAAATGAAACAAAACTCAATCAAAATGACCAACGCTTGTTTAAACTGGGTCTTTGATATGTTCCCAGTGAATGGAAATTCTGAACATACATAGATCAAAAGTTTTGCTAAGGAACTTTATTTGGCGATGTTGTTCATGACAAATGATAATGATGACCTGTGATGGGAAGGCAGCACTGGCCATGGTGATCGCAATGGTCAGGCCTTCGCCTTCGGCTTGGGAGCAGGTTTCACCTTTGGCTTGGCTGGCGGTTTGCCACTTGGTGTGGAACCATCAGCTTCAGGGTTAGGCTCACCCGCTGCAGTCACTGGGGGAACAATTGGCGGCGGCGCAATCGGTGATGCTGACGCACCAGTCGGATTGTGGTTCATCACGTTGAGAAGTTCCACAGCAGTTTGTGGATCGATTCCCAATCCAATGGCGATGCTGTCCTTATGACTGCAATGTTCAATGGTGTGCGCAATCAACCGCCAAATTCAAAACACCTTGCATCAGCAAAATAAATTGCCACAGGAATGTCAGTCACGCATCCAAAATATTTAAGATCATGCCAACAAGATTCAATGGTCTTTGTCACCCATGCTTTCTTCTGATTTGAATAAAGGAAGAAAGTCTCTTCATTGGTGTTCCTGTCCTTCGAAGTCCTCAGGGGATGAATCGATGCACAACACCAAAACATAGCTGGACAAAGGCTTATACACAGCCATTGTTCAATGGATGATTTGAGCACCCCATGTCCCGTTTGCTTCACTGCGACGGCGGGCAACCAGGCGGTCAGCATCTTCTTGGGATCCTTTGAAATGATCCAGCAATGCTTCATAGGTCACAAACTCCCCTTGGTCTGAGTCACTGGTCTCATTGGTCTTCTGAAACCTCATCACAGCTTCTGTGGCCAATCCATTTCCTCCAGATAGGATGAATTTCTTAAAGCAGTTCATCCTCGCTGCTCCACCTGTTCGACAAAAGCAAAATCTTGCAGGCACGACAATCTAGTGTTGAAACAAAACAGTGTTTCCAACACCCCACCTTTTTGCCAGGCATTCCTCAGCTCGCCTTCGTTTGCTTGCGCCCATCGACGAAAGGCTGCATACTCACGGGGATGAGTGGATGCAGTCGGCATGATGGCAAGCTGTGTGTTCAGCTGAGCTGCCGAACTTGGCACTTCAGAGATTGCTGGGGTGCCAGGCGCTGCCACGAGCAGGGGTGTAGCAGGAGCAGAATCTGCTGGCACTGTGGGTGTAACTGGCACAGGCGCAGTGGGCACTGGGGAAGTCACAGGCACGGCTGGAAC
>VSDK01016095.1:768243-778500 GCA_009767595.1 Symbiodinium kawagutii
ACAAACACACCAAGTTAAGATTCAAGGCGTGAAGAGAAGGGAACCCACCCACCGCACCCTTAAGCCAAACAACGGGGGGACAAACATCATTTCACACTGTACAAGTCATCACTGCACTTTAGTCAACTGTTACAGTTCGACATGTCTGAAAGTGCAAACAAGAAAAAGCGTGAAACATGCAAAGTGAACTCTTAATTTTTAAAAAGGATGTTTTTGGTGAATCCTGGTGGCTGTTTCTTTTTCCTTCGCCGCTAATCCAAACAAACATTTGGAACCCGACGTTTCCCAGATCGCAAGGAGGAAGGACAGGAGGACAACGGGAAAAACCAAAACCGCAAGAGAGAGAAAGGATAGCGAGGCAGGCCGGGTTACAAGTAACCCTGTTTGGACCACTAGAGAGAAAGTATTGTCTGCAAGCAGAAATTCCCTTCTCCTATTTGGACCAAAGCCTGCCACACTTTATCAACTCTCTTACAGAGCGGTTATATATAAAGTCCCCCTTATCCTTTACTCCTAGATCAGCTGGAAGTTAAAAGAGAAAAGGGAAAAAGGTCATGCAGGATTACATGGAAAAATAAATCATGCGCCAAACATCCGCAAATCTGTCAGTCGGCTTCACTCAACGGCTGTCAGCTGTTTTGGACACGAAGCGTGAGTCAGGGGAGATTCGTCTGCTTGATTCGAGGTAAAAGACTGGTTCCAAATCAAGAGAGGCTAACACTTGGAATCGACACATCTGTTTAACAGAAAGACCATTCCAGTTACACATTGTTTGTGCATAAAGGCTGGTCCGATTCCTTCCCCCTTCACTCACCAGCCATCTGTGAAGAGTTTCTCAACCAGGTTGGAAGAGATTTCGATTCTCTCCCATTCATGAAGGCCAAGAAGATCGCATGCTGTCTCAGGGTCCTGTCGTGACGGTGCATCCGCAATGTTCGAGGCACTGGCAACACGTTCAAACCAGCTGAAGGTTGGAAAAGCTGTATCCATGATATAGAACTCACGAAGCATCCTCTGCATTGAAAGGCTTGGGCTTACCCCTTTGATAAGTCCATGTCGGGCAGACTCATTATCGATCCACCAAAGGGTTCGCCTCTGGCAGAGCAAGTCTCGAAACCTCCACCTTGTCCAAAGCACAACAAAGAGTTCTATCTGACATATAAGCTGTTCTCCGACCAGGGTCTTCCAATGTTCCAGCAACCGTTGGGAGATGGTACCACTAAGGACAATTCTGTAGTTGTTGGCAGTGTCAATCAAGACCGTTCCAATTCCGCCTACGCCATTGTCCCAAGAACCATCTGTGAAGATGAGTATGGGTCGCTTCTCAACCCCACACTTCAACGACCGAGGACGGCACTGCGACAAGGTGGCAATGGTGTAGTCCACAAAGGAAGTCAGTTGTCTCTTGTCAACGCAACCCCCAAGTTGAATCAATTCAGCACAAACCTGATGCATATGGCGCCCCGCGAAGAATCCAACCGAGTACCGCAACAACCCATGCAAGATCTGTGCTTCGTGGATGGTCATCTTGCCTCGCTCCTTTACAGAACCAAGCTGCTCCACCAAGCGATCAATGCGGCCCTCTTTGTTGCTCAGAGTGACCACACCTTCACGAACACGAGAAAGGTCCAGAGATGCTCCCAACACTGCAAAGGTCGGCTCGAAGGGTTTTCCTTTTGGACCGGTTCGGGCGTGTCTCCAACCCAAAAGATCCAACAGCTCACTAGCTGCGTTATCAGCATCGCAAGCCGATTCCCTCGGCGAAAGCAATGGAAAATCATCATAGAAAACTCCCGATGGTATGACCAGCATCCGGTTGAGTAAGAACCACAGGCTCCTGCTGACCCGATTGAAAGAGTACACCGCCGCCGTTGCTCCAAACATAAGTGCATTCGAAATGTAAAACTTCGGATTCCCCTTTGCATCATGAAAGAAGATCACACCAAAGTGTCGATGGGCTGGAAGGATCGGAAGCTGTTTGTACGCTTTAGACAAGTCCAAGCATTTTCCCAACCACGCACCCGAACCATGCCGCTGGCCCCCACTCGATGAAGCCTCGGCCACCTGAAGAGCAAGCCCTGTGACATAGTCAAGATCCTGCAGTTTAAGGTAGGAGTGAGAGGTGTACGCTGAGTTCAGCTGGGATTCCAAGCAATCATCAATAGGCCGCAATTTCATCTCAGCACCTTGGACCAAAACGAATCTTCTGATAAGCGACCAATCGTCTCTCCCCAGCCTTTGCGAAACTTCTGCTTCCGTGCTAAAAGGACCCTCCAAAAAGCCGGCATTCACTTCTTCTGCACAAGTTTCCTCCAGATGAGACACGTGATCCAGGTTCAATTCCCCACGCGCCCGGCCTAGCATAGCTTTTCGGCGCCACACTGCTGAGCGATTCAAGTCTTCACCGGTCATGGTTGCAGGTTTGATCTGAATCGGATAGCACTCAGGGATGTCATGCTGTCCCACTAAAGGTACACCCCTTTGCATAAACTCGCAAACTGCCATGTCATCATAGCCATACTTTACAAGTAGTTCCTTCCACAGCAACAGGCGCTTGCCTTCCAGGACACGCTGCATGTGAGGTTCCAAGCTGTCATGCAAAGCTCGTTCTTCTTGATCGAGTTTCCTAGCCATCAGCTTAGCATGCAACAGGTTCTTCTTGCGTTCCACTTTAACAACCTCATCAGGGTATTTAAGAACAAAGTCCAGGGCATAGCGAGTGGGAGGCTCCAGATGGTTGGCAGAATCCATTGGATGAGTCACTGTCCTTGCCAAACTTAAGAATTGCTTTGGGGTGTGGTAAAACCCGATCTTCACTGTATCCTTCAAACTCTTGGATGTCTCTGCTGTCTCCTCCGATTCCTTACCCCCTAAATTAGGAGGCAGCACTTTGCAGTTGGCCGGCAGAACAGCGTTTCGAGGCAAAGATTGAAAATGATGGAACTCAGGAACCAAAGGTTTATGACGTTTTGATTGTCTACCATGAGAAGCTGTGGACTGGTCATGTAATCGAACAGGACGTTCAACTGTGAGGCCACGTTGTTGCGCAGCTTCCACAAGGCACGCAGCGGCCCTCTGTGCCAGTTCACGAGGGTAGACACGTTCAGAGGCTGTGTCAAAGTTCCATCGCCCCTGAGCCCAGTAAACTCCGAAAGGAAGATGCTCGTGAGTGCCATCACATGTAGCTTCTAGCTTTGCAAAAACTGTCGGAGTCGAGAGCCAACCTGTACTCTTCTTGCGTTGTGACCCGTGGCAACAAGCATGGAAAAGGACCATGACTAGTTGGTTGTAGAGTGTCCTCTCAGCAGCGGAATGATGTTGCAGCAACAAAGCAATTAAAGCTGACCACAACCAACTCGAAGCAGGATTCTCAACGCTAACGATCACGTTATGCATCATGGCAAAGATGATGACCTTCAAAGCCAATGCATACAGTTGGTTTGCACTGTCCACCTTCTGCTGGTTACGCTGCGATAGACCTGGAACTCCAAGTGGATGCTGCGCAGACCGCAAGGGAGGAGGTTGTGGCACCCCACGTGCCAGCAGCTCTGGGCTTAGAGGACGCTCTCGTGCACGACTTGCCGTTCCGCAAGGCAGGCCAAGATGAATTGAGAAAAGGTTTGGTGCTTTCAAAATATCCCAAAGGATTTGAACTCCAGAAGCTGTAGTAAGATCCAACTGTGCTATTGGGGCATAGGGCGAGTCCACTTGATGGTCCACACTGACAACACTGAAACCTGCATCGATTAATGCACGCGACAATGAAGCTCTGCCCGCAAACAATTCAATACACAACGGTGGATCTGTGCGCTCTGGAGGTGAAACTGTATCCGGAAGTCAGTCGGAATGGGTGCACAAGTGGTAAGGCTTCAAACGGAAGCATCCGGCCTTGTAACACTTGTGGTACCCTCGAGAACATCTTTTTCCTGGGGGCCCTTTGAACTTACACTTGCCCTGCTGCCACAGGAAGCAAAGGGGTCTGTTCTCATCGTCATGGCTGACGCATCCTTCCGGCAGCTGAAATTTTGATCCTGAGGCCAAAATCTTCCCGCCTTGCTTGGGAGTTGCTGCTGTTTTCTGGCTCTTCGGCGGTCTTTCCTGCCCTGGCACAGGTGCTGGCGGAGGCCTGGTTGACGGCAATGGAGTCAAATACTGCAACACTTCTGAAGAGTTCTTCAATGCATCAATTGCCAAGTCCAAGGGCTTTGGGTCTGTAGGGGGTGCTCGCAACTTACCCATAGTCTGATGCGAGGCTAGCACAAAAAGCTTTTTGTCACAGTCAAGCACTTGCTGCAATGAAATCTTGGAGAAACCTTTTGGCTGTTCTTTGATGAGCTGAGCAAAGAGATATTGCACCCATGTTTCGACTGTGGTGTATGTAGCAAGCTCAGCTAAGTCCATGGCCAAGCTCCTCCGTTGCCATGCAGCTCGCAGTTTCAGCTCTGTGCTAGCATCACATGACGTCTCAACTTGCTTTGACCCCAACTTCAAAAGCCCTTGCGCATCTGTTGACACGGCAGGATCTTTCTTGATCGCTGATACCTCCTGTGCCCGGCTACAGCATAACTCAGGTTTGATATATGTAAGCACCCCAGTCTCCAGCATCTCAACGAAATGATCAACCAGCTGATTAGATGGTGTTGTATCGGGATCGAAGATGATTCCTTTCAGACTTTTCTGCTGTGCTTCCTGCCTGGCCACCCGCTCTGCCGTGGGCAACTTCCTGGCCGGTGCACTTGGATCAGCAGTTGATTCAACTCGAGTCCTCAAGTCTGACAGCGCCAGGGTATGTGATTCAAAGAACAACCTTCGCAGCATTGCAAAAGAAGCATCATCAGGTTCACCGCCTAGGATCCTGACCAAGAAATCCTTGAAAGGAGTTTCATCTTGACTCTGAGGTGTGTACGAAGTGGCAAACGCAAATGTTCCAAAGGTTGAAAATCCCGCTTGCTTCAAAGCTGAGATAGTCCCTGCATCAACCCCTATTGCGCTGGCTCGTTCAGAGAATGCAGCTTCGGACTCGAGGGTAGCTGAGGTCATGGCTCGATTGAAAAGCAAATCGCACCAATAAACTTGTACAAAATTCTCACATGAATGCTTTCTCAACGATGGCGTGTCTCTCCAGCTTTCACCTTGGGTGTTAAACCTACCATAAGGAGAAAGGAGTTAGGCCATGGAAAACGAAATCATGCCATGAAGTTTCTGTCGACGGAGGGGCACGCATAAGAATCCTTATGCGTGACCTCCGGCAATGCACGGGGAAATGCATGCTAAATGGTTTCCTCGCATCTGATTTCTGCATTCTGGAAAGTTCACAGCTGCAGAGAAAGAAACTAAGTGAGAAGAATTTGTTGCACCGAAATGTCTTTATGCATGTTGACGTGAGAGAGTGGTTTGACCTTACTCCAACATTGATACCTCGAGTTGTGCCTAAGCAGTGTCAACACTACCGACTAGATTGAGTGCAGTCATTGACATGGCTTCAAGCTAAAGCTCGATTGAAGCACTGGTTGTCAAATGTTTTCCACTCATCCATTTCGGGATGTCATGACCGTTCAGCTCTCGTTTTGAGAGACTTGACACACTGCGCACAACCTTCAAGGTTGGAGTGATCACTCTCACAGTCTGCATATGACATGAAGTTAACAGAAGGCCTCCGGCCACACACAAGGAAACCATCTTCGTTGGCCACATGAACTATGCCAGATACTCGATGGACCACCAGAGAATCAGCCGGCACGTCTGAGAATTCATCGACTCTATGAGTTGTTCCAGCCTGTCCTCGCTCCAATGGTCCAATTAGATCCACGTCAGATCCCAAACTGGAATCTGAATCCTCCTCCAGCACGTCCTGCTCACCTTCTTCTGCAGCTAATGGCGTCGGCTCATCAACCACATCATGCGCTGCTTGTACTACTCGCATCACCGCAGACAAATCAGGATTGAAAGATCCGTTCCGAATAGTTTTAAACATCGCAAGGACCTTCCCATAGAGAGTAGTGTATGCTTCACGGCTGTATGTAAGAATGGATTTGGTTCCAGGCTTCATATGATGACCCAACTGCCTCCTTTCGGTTGCACTGAATTGTACAATCACAGACCGGCCTGCCCATGTGAGGAGAGTCGTCTTGCATGAATGTGACCCAAACCTGGCAAGTTCACGATGGTCCACTTCAGCTTGTAGAAGGCAGTCCCTCAGAAAACATGTTGCCTCAGATGAACTCATCGGTGAGTCAGTCCAGTTGCTGCTACGTTCTGAGAAACTCGGCAGATAAAAATCTGTAACATCCAAGAACTGCTTTTGCCGTGCTTGCAACCAGGGTGATGCCCAATCCATTGAACTCACACCAGTACCCAGAGCGACATAGGGAAGAAACCTGGTTTGAGATTCTGCTGTCAAGGAAGTTTTAGAGGAGATTGCTTCGCAATACACCAATACCTCATCCTCTGCATGCTCGAGTGAAACACGTTTGATCCTTTGAGAGTCCTTCCAACGACAACAAGCGTGGATACAAAATAGTAGTTGGCCAAGAATGCATTGGTCCTTTGATCGCAAGGTCAACATCTGCAATTCCAAGGCCCGCACATCCTGGACTCGTAAAGGTTCCTTCTGAAGCAACGGACTCTTTGTTAAATAAAGGTCCCTAGCAACTCCTCGGCACCGCCCTGACACAACTTCTGAAAGGTTCAATTGTGTGAATTTTGCTGTACCATCCAAAAACCACAAGGCTTCAAGTACATGTTGTGCCGATGTTGCCCCAGCATGTTTGGATCGTAACTCACACAAGCATCCATACAATTGCTCCTCTGTAAAACATAGTGGTGATTCAGCACCCTGTTCCAAAAGCAGCTTCGACAGACGCCACAAAGAGGAAGCCCTCTTCTGCAAGGTCGATGACGCCTTTGCCCTGAAACAGTCCCTCACCGATTGTTCAATGAGATCAGGAGAAGATGTACGGTTAGCAATGATTTGAATACTTCGCCCCAATGAAGTTGCATTAACATCAAGTACCAGCAATGTCCTGAGCTTGTCCAATGCAGCCCGCCTGACATCCTCATCCGGCAATTCTTTTCGAGCATACTTCAAAGACAGAACAGATACCGTTGGAACAACCCTTTCACTTGCAGTCGACACTGAAGTACCAATTCGTGTGTCCAACACATCGCGCAATCCTATCTGTGTAGGTATCAGGCTATGATGTGCACTAGCAAGTATCGTTCCCTGGAAAGGATCAGCAGGCCGAAAGACACCATTCAAATGTGAGGATTCCCACGGCTGTTTTGTCCTGAAAACTCTCGCACGTTTGTTTGCAGTTTCGATTGCTCTGAATCTCCATGCAGTCTCTGATTCCGAATATTCACTCATAACAATGCCAGAAGATGAAGCCCTTGCTTTAGGTGAAGGAACAACCGGCTCAGCACTGAGGTCAGGACCAAAAGGTTCAGCATGACTGATTGTTTCGAAAGGAGTCCCTCCACTAGCAACTTCCAGGTCAGGAGCAACAAGTGAAAAATCATCAGCACCGAATAAATCATCTGTATCTTCAATCGGTTCGCCCACGTGTTCAATACCAGATTCAGCTGAAGGTGAGTTGAAAACTGAGTTGTTAGCCCAGCGCTTCCGAAAGCCTCGCAGGCCCTGGTCCATCTCAGCTTCGCTCGACTCACCGTCCATGGTCTGAAGTCACATTAGCAAACCTACTAGTTTCCCCCGATTCTACAAACACACCAAGTTAAGATTCAAGGCGTGAAGAGAAGGGAACCCACCCACCGCACCCTTAAGCCAAACAACGGGGGACAAACATAATTACACACTGTACAAGTCATCACTGCACTTTAGTCAACTGTTACAGTTCGACATGTCTGAAAGCGCAAACAAGAAAAAGCGTGAGACATGCAAAGTGAAATCGTAATTTTTAAAAAGGATGTTTTTGGTGAATCCTGGCGACTGTTTCTTTTTCCCGTGCCGATATTCCAAACAAACATTTGGAACCCAACGTTTCCCAGATCGAAAGGAGGAAGGAAAGGGGGATAACGGAAAAACACAAACCGCCAGAGAGAAAGGACAGCGAGGCAGGCCGGGTTACAAGTAACCCTGTTTGGACCACTAGAGAGAAAGCATTGTCTGCAAGCAGAAATTCCCCTCTGCTCAAATCAATTGCATGAGACTGACATCTGTATTAAGGAGATTTTTTCAATAGGAGAAAACAATGGTGGAGTGATAATTCGCTTCTGGCATCATCATGGAGGCTTCTGCTCGAGTAGATGGCCTTCAGGTCGCTACCGTCTCCAGCATCTCCAATGGCCTGCCAGGAGGCAAACAACAAGTCTGTCATTTGACGCAAGTCAACATAAGGCCTCGAGAGTGGGGCTGCTAGTAGAAGTAGCAATTGCCAAAAAGAATGTGAATGAACTTGATTACAGCACACGCTGAGCTGGCCTCTTTTTCATTGCCATTTCCACCATTTGCAGCACTGGCCTGCCAAGGGAAAACATGCTATTTGATGCAAGTACACATGTGAAAATATTTGCACATATCACAGTGAAAACTGATTCAAAAAACGTGGTTTCTTGTTGTTTGGTAAGTGGCTAAACTGCCACAACCCTGAAACTGAAGCCACTGATAAGGCAAAAACACCCAGAGGGCAGAACCTGAAAACAAAAACCTGACACCACAGTGACCTCCGAAAGGGAGCAGTCATGACTTTCATTCAGTGATCCACGGAGAAAGGGGGGGAGACAGAGGTCCACGGAGAAGAGGGTCCAATGAGAATGCGATCCCACAATGGGGAAGCAAACCAGGCTAACAAAAACCGAAAGCAGAAACCAAGCCCTCCCACACTGATTTTGTCACATGTCTGCAGCTCATGTCTGGCTGCTCTGTGGCAGGCTTGATCGTGGGAAAACTGTACCAAGTGGACTGGATCCTGGAAGCCATTCGGAAGATGTCATCCTCACAGCTCATTGCTTCCATCAGCAGCCGGGGCATCTTCACGAGTACGAGGTCGTTTCCGGGCCCTTCCTTCCTCTTGGAGTTGGAGCACATCCCTTTGCAGCAGGTGGATCGTCGCCTCCAAGTTGCGGATGGTGGCCTCCATGGTGCGAAGCTTCTGTTGCACCGTGGTAAGGAAACAGGAGAGCTGGACAAGGCCAGATGCCAAACTCCGCGGTCCTTCATGAAACTCGCCGCAGAAGAGCTCCAAGCCGTCGAACCTATCTAAGAGGTGGCTGTGCTGGGCCTGGATCCAGTCCAATTCTTCGCGGACTGAAAGGCCACGCCTGGCTTCAGGCTGTCGAGGTCCACCTGGATGATTCGCTGCATCACCAGAAATCTGCCACCTGTCAAAGTCGAAGGTTTGCTCCTCACCAGAATTCGGCTCCTCACCAGAATTCGACATTGCGCGGCACCGACCCCCGGTGATGCAGAAACGCAAAGTGAAGTTGAACAGCAGTTGTCATCCTGTAGTCGGTCAAGTGAAAGTGGAAGATCTGACATGACGTGAGATGAAAACAAGGGGCAAATCAAAAGGGTAAATCAGTGCTGAAGCTGAAACTGAAATGGAATAAGGAGTGGTAGGGTGGGTGTCCAAAAATTCTATCTACCAACAGCTGAGCCCCACTGCAGTCGCAATGCTCATTACGTGATCTCAAGAGATACCATTTCAAGGTGGAATCTTGACTGACATCTTGAACACCAACATGTCCGAAGGTCGTGGTTGAATCCAATCGTGATTATGCATGGTTTATGGTTAAGATTAGGCATGTGACATGAACTGAAGCAAGACTGAATCATTGACATCACTGAAACGGCAAGCACTGAAGCTGATTCTGTTGAGTGGTTGTATGTTTGGTGGCTAAACTGCCACAAGCGCCTTTGCCACTAGGTAAACGGCTGGAAGAGGTAAGGAGGAAACCCCGGGGGAAACGAGAGGGCCAAAGACTGAACCCCAAAGGAAGTAGCGCCAAACAGGGGACCGCAAGCAAAAGCAGAGACCCTAATCAGCATGTTCTTGGTAAAGAAGAAAAGCATGTGAATTAATTGATCCCTTTCGCTGGCCTTCGTATCACCAGTGGCTCCTTCATCCACTTCATCTGCAGCACTGGCCTGCCAATCTGAAAACATATGTGGCTCAAGAAAAAGGTCTATCACAGGAAACCATCCTTATATAGGCACGACCATGAGTGAGCCAATCAAAGTAGAAAATGGAAACCAATGATTCCACCAATCTTTCTGCAATGTCAAGGGAGTCAAGGCCT